>WEKY01012832.1:112589-267781 GCA_013390045.1 Picathartes gymnocephalus | reverse complement strand
AATATTTTCAAACTTTAGTTTTCAGAAAAACCCAAACTGCTGCTGCCCAGAGAGATAGGGAATACAACAGAGGATATGACCTTTCTGAATGTTTTCTTATCAGGCAGCATAAGTACTGTATGTCCCACTAAGCTGCTTCAATAGAACCTTGTCAAGTTATCACATTACTCGACATGTTGCTGATAATGAATACATAAAAGCTTTAGATATTGAGGACTCAGAGGAAATAAATAAGATTTACTGAGAAACTGCTCAAAATATATCCCACGGCCATGTGGTTTTTTTTTTTCCATGTGGATTGTGTGCTGCCTTTAGTCCCTTAGATAAATGGAATGATGCAAGAGTTTCAGCTTCTTGAAATGTAAAGTGCAGATGTGAGCAGACAAATGAAGAAAGTAAATGGTCATCTATCTCCATTGTGGAGAACTCAATCACATTGTAACCGTATCAGTCTTATTCTCCAAAAGCGCCTGATATTTTACTTTTCTGCTACCACATGCTCCTCTAGCTCTGGTTGATATCTGCAATATCTTCTCTTGTCCTGTATTTTTACAAGAGTTGAGTGTTGGGGAAGAGTTCATATTCATCTTTGTAATTTTGCCTTAGATCACTTCTGGTGACTTTGAGGAATTGAAGTAACAAACCCAAAAAACCAAAACGCAGTAGAGAGAACCAGGATCAACAGCATGAGCCCCTTGTGTCACTGTGGTAGAAAGTGCCCTTCAGACTTAGGAATCAAATAGCACTTGCTGAGAGGTTGCCCAGAGCTTCTTGGCTGGTCCCCTCCCCAGCAGGAGGGAGCACACGGGATGGGAAACTCCAGGCACTGTTCAGGAGGAATAGGGTGACTTACTCCCTCGTCCATTTCTGAAATGATGCACTGATAGTCTCGTGGCTTTGGAATGGTTTTGGTTAATTCATTTCGAGTTTTACCTGGGTCTGGAAAGCTGTGTCTCCCATCTGTCCTAAAGACAGTCTGACACTGGCCAAGATTTCATGTTTGCTTTAACAGTCTCCCAGTACAGCTGGGCAATAAGATATGACAGTGTCAAGATGATTTGTTGCAAATAAGCAGGTGAACTTTGGATGCAGTTTTTGATAGCTATCAAGGATTTATTCAACAAGAGCTGTTTGTGTGCCTTTGACTGTAGAAGGTAAATTAATAGCTTCTGAATCTGATCTCTGCAAATTCTGACTTGTAAGAGCTGTAAAATTCATGACATTTATCTTCTTAAATAAATACATAATCAAGTATTTTTAGTAATCTCTGCTTCAAAAATATGCATTCTGTTGCCTGCCTAATTCCTAATTTTTCATGTTTAGATTAAATGGATCAACTCCTATAGAGAAGATGACTTTGAGATTTACTTCAAGTTTCCTCTTTAGTAAACAACCATATGCTTAAAGCATAAAATAAGAAACAATTATTTTCCCACTTTAAAATGACTCCAAGCATCTGCAATTTACTAACTTAAGAAAAGACACCCATAGAAATTGTTCTTTATTTCCATCCAATGCCCAGAGCGCTGTCTTTCTCCAGAAGGCTGTGCTTTCATTCTGGGCTCCTGTTGTACATAAAGAGACATTCTTACAGCTGCTGTCTTGGCTGGCTGAGAGTTTTTCTTGTGCTTTAAGTCACCTCTTGTGTTTGAGTGATCAGGAGGAAGTGGGAAGCAGTGCTGTGGCACAGTGGCTCGCAGTGGCTGTAAGCAATGATATCTAACAATGCCCCGAGGAGCTAGTTAAAAAGTGCCTCTCACACTCAGGAAAGAGCTTTAATGGAGCTGCATTAGAAAGCTGTCAGTTGCTTGTTGGGCAAAACAGACTTTTTTTTGCGCCCTAAGGATTATTGGAGCATTTGTTACACAGTAATTTGGAAATCATAATAAAACATTTCTAATTTCACTTCCCCCAGCAAACAGCTAATGGATCTGGTGCACAGGAAGTGCAGACAGCATGCTATAGAGCAGTGGAATCTTGCTCATACTCCTAATTGGGAGGGCAGGGGATAGAAGCTGTAGCTATTTTTTTCTAAGTGTCCTTCCCAGAAACACAATTTTCAAAGGCAGGAAATAAATTGGTAACTTTTCCACTGGCCTTAACCTCTTGGTGTGCTTTTGCAAATACATTTTAGTGTTGTTCAAATGACATGTTAAATGCTGGTGAAGTGTCAGAACTCTAGTAGGTGACTTAAATGTTGTCAGTACTGCCCCATAATAGAAACCTTGGTGAAATGGTAACAGATGAACAGAGGTTAGGTTTTACAAAGTCTAAGGCTGGTAAGAAGTGCTTTTAGAGAGGACATTGCTCAGCAACTCAATGCAAGCCAGTGTCTTACATGGTCAGAGAGAAATGAGTAATACTTAAAAATGAAAAGACAAAAATTATTTGTTTTACTAAACTGCTTCTTTATACTGGCTAACCTGTCTCTTTACCACATTATGGTCTCCATCATGATTTTTCTCTGGAACTGGAGAAATAGAAATGTGATCCAAAAACTGTGCACAAGCTTTTTGTAGCTATAACGGAGCTGATGTTGCATGCCCTTAGGTACAGCTACCCAAAGATTTATCTTGATATTCTTCAGTTAAATTTCAAATACAGATCCATATTTTAAAAAAGTACCCAAGAAGTTAATACCACCACACCATAAATAGCCTCACATCAGAAAAGGGAGAAAATAATGAAGTGTGATGATTTGCTGAATTTCTACCTTAAGTCATAGTTAAACCTGATCACATATGACTGAAAATGTCAACTGTTGTTTTTTGTGTGAATTTTCATGGAATTGACATTCTTACTCATCCAAAATGTCACAGGCCCAAGGATATAGTAATGATGAAAGTGCATTAGAGAACTCATAAATCTACAGAACGGATTTGCAGTTGGTAATCCAGAGCCCTTAGCTGCATCTGAGCAGAAGATGGTACACCCAAAAATTTCAGTAAAGTTCTTTAAAAAAATTCTCCCAACCCAAAAAATAAAAGCACCTTATCTTTGGGAGATCTTTAAAAAAATAGCAATATAATTTTTTTTGGTCAGCTAAGAAAGAATTGATTTATTACACCATATATTCCGAACAATATTTGCATGCAAACTTACTTCCTTGAATTTTGTGACCAATGTGAAAATTATCTTGTGTTTCCGTCTATCACACTGACTGGAGCAGCCCTTGATGAGCTAGGGCTTACACTGTTCATGCCTGGGTATTAGGTGAGCTGTGGTAAAGTCTGAGTCATAGATTTGAGCATGGAGAACTCTAGACATCATGGTTTTAGCTAAGGAAGACAGGAACCCTTAGCTTCAAAGGGAGAAGCATCAATACCTAAGATTAAATCTCTAAAGAGCTGTTTGTGGCACAGGGGACAAAATTAAAATCTGAGACTGGGGACACTACAATTTCTGACTGATACAAAGTGGCTGCTGTAGAAGAGCCTTTTATTTATTTTAGATTCAGAGATTTTTCAGGAAATTTTGTCATTCAGATTGCAGTCCATATTTTTCAGTATGGAATTCCAAGAAAGTTAGACTTGAAAATTTCAAATTATTCTCTTTCCCCAACTGCTTATGATTCTATGTCAAATATAAAAATGAAACAGCTTTGGATGCGTTTATTTTTTCTGGTATTTTCAATATATGCTGTTAAACAGTGGCTGTTAAGCTAACAGTGCAACATGTGACAGAATCCAGGAAAATGGAGAATGAGAAGGAAGTCTGGACAGAAAAGATCAAACGCCTGATTTTATTTTTGAATAGCAGCAGACATAAGAGATTTCTTTAAGAGACCATTATGGCAGAGAGGAGGAGAGGAAGATGGAAGGCCCTGGAAGAAAGTGGAATCAAGTTTCTGAAAACTGTAGCCTTTACAAAGAATGTCCTTTAGATACAAATAACGTGCAGGTTTATAAAAGAGAGAAGTGGGTTTAGAATTAGGAACTCAGAATACCAGTGAGCGTCCAACAATGAATCTTAGCAAAGAAAAATACCTGTTGCTCTAGGAGCTCCAGTTGTGCCTTGAAAATACAATGGAGAAAGGACAGAAGCAAAAAGACAACTATTCTTCTTTCTATTCAGGAAGGGACTGGCTTTCCCTTCTGACAACTGTCATCTCAGTTTGTGCAGTGCAGCCCTCCATGAGACCTGGAAGGATGCTGGATGGTAAACTATCTTCAAGAAAGAACAGTTCATTACAAAAAGCTTTAGAATTTGGGCCTCCTTAACAGCCTTTCAGATAAAAGGGACAGACCAGTCTTTCTTACAGGATTTAAGTAAGAGTGTGATCACTGAATAGATCTGCAGGATGGCAACAAGGACAGAGATTTATACAAGAGCTTTAAGAACAGAGGTTTATAATTAATTAGTCAGCGGTGAATCGGTGGAGCACTGGGAAGGAGAAGTAAAGGAGAGACCCACAGTGCTGCTTGCAGGTTAGTCTGAAGTGAAAGCTCTTGGGGTGTGGGCCAGACTGACAGAGTTCTGCTAAAAGGAAAGAAAAAGCATTAACCTGTGTTCATGCCTGGATTTAATTCCACAAGACACTGCAGGACCTAAAGCAAACCAGTTGGGACCTAAGGTACATCAAGTAACATTTAACCAGTTGTATGTTCTTTTTATGACTTCTGTTTGTGAGGGAGATAAATGCATGTCTTAGGCAATAAAACATTTCCCCTGATTATAGCAAATGGTGTTTCTTTTCCCTCGTGGGATGTAATAGGAATATCAATGTTTTATATCTCTTATTAAAAAAGCCCAGGTTTGATAAAAAATGAAACACATTTAGTAGAGTTGTTATCCCAGGTAAGGAAAAGTACCATTATACAGCCATAGGTACAGAACTGTGAGTGCAGCAGATTCACTTACTGTGAATCCAGCAAACTTCTGCATGCTGCACCCCAAAGCCAGACAAGCCTGGAAGGAAAGGCAAGTAAGTGACCAGGCTTTCATACAGACCAGTAAATCTTTAAGCAAAGCCGGGAGATACCTTTTATCAAAAGGAAAAACTATCTTGGTAAATGCAGCAAATGGATTTTTAAACTGGGATGCAGTTATATATGAGGGGAGGGGTAGAGAGGAAAGCATCTGAGGGAGTAAGAAAACAGAAGAGAACCAGCTCAGAAAAATAATCCTGGGAAGTGTGTCCAATTTTTCTAACATTTCTAATCACTAAGTTCTCCACAGTTGTGTGGGTGTCCGTGAAAGTAGAATTTGTCCCCAAAAGAGTTTGAATAGTGTGCTGAGCAGATGTTTTATTTCAGAAATGTAAATATGTAAAATGGTTATGCCAAAATATTTTCTTTGATGTGGGATAATAATATCAAAAGAAAGGGCAAGGCAAGCTTGCCTTTCCCTTCTGTGTAGCGAGCTGCAGTTTTTCATTTGTATGGCTTCTAGGGAAAAGCCTTTTCCAAGCCTGCAGTTTTCAGAGCTCCTTTTCCTTTCTGTGTTATGACAAAACCAGACTCTCCCAACTTGTGTTTCTTGTCTGGACAGCAAAGATACCTGTGCTTGTGCAGCCAAAAACCTGCCAGCTTGGGAGTTTTCCTTGCAGAAGGAAGCCTCTCCCTCAGAGGAGGTTTCCCAAAACAGTCCCTCTGGCTGGTTTGGAGCAGGGTCCTCACCTCTGGGATGCACACCTGCAAGGGAATGCTCTCATCACCAGCCTGCTGTGCTGGTGCTGCTGGACATTTCATCTTGGGTTTCAACAAGCAGACACTTTCAGAAGCAGGCAGTGAAGAATTGGTAGTGGGGCTCCATGAAGACAGCTCTCTAACACCCCAGAAATATTGTTTCTCATTGCAGTAAATAAGAAATTTTCTCGGTGCTCCTAGGGGTGCTTGTGCTACATTTGACAAGTTCTGCATATTCCTTAACTTCCTGATTCTGCTACGAGACTGGCTCCTGCTGCTTCCCAGGACGCTGTTTCCAAACACCTGATTGTAATATGCAGCTAAAAGCAGAGGTTTTGTGTATGGTGATATAGTTATGGCTCCCTACTTCTGAATGGAGGGGTTTAATGTGGTTTGAACTGGGATTTCACCACAAAATTATTGCAGAAAATTTTCACAGTTAATTCTTGTGTAATGAGATGTATTGTAGTGGGGGTTTTTGTTTTTTTGTTTGGGGGTTTTCTGTAGAATTTCATTTATAGAGGCATGAAGGAATTTTTTTAAGAATAGCATATTAGTTCAGTATTGAATGAGAGCATCACAGCCTTCGGTTAGGGGCTGTCTGGGGCAAAGCACGTGTGAAGGGCTGGGAGCTGGGCTGATGGCAGCCAGCTCAGGCTTGGCATTTCACGATGAGAGTGTCCTTCAGACCTGCTTTGGGAGGCGGCCAGCAGGCTGTAGGAGATCTAAGCCTGCCAATCTTCCTCTGCATTGCTTTTTAAGGTCTAAAGTACAATATAATTTTTTTAAAAAATTGGATGTAATCTCTATTTTATAGAATTTGCATGAAGTTCAAGGAACAGATTTCAAGCTTTGTACATTGCCATGATTTATTTTATTTCCTGTTTTATGTACGTATAGAGTTCAATGTATTGTGGTTTTACATATATGCAAGTTTACATTAACTATAAATGTGACCTCGGAGTGTTTATATGTAATGTACTGAAACTTCTCAAGTTGACAATTGCCAGGATGTTTCTCGTGCTACACTACAATTGAGAATCACGATTCCTACAAGATAAATTTGTGTAAATTTTGTTTATCTAGATTTACAAACCACCTAGTTTAGCTTATCTCTTGTCATGTTTTCTGCTATGCCAGTTGGAAAACTTTTATTGGCAAAATTTGTGTCTTTTCTAAGAAGTCTGTCTTCCATTTTTGTGAAAGTGAATAATTGCTTCCTGAAGATTAATCCCACAAATGTTTCTATTCAGTAAAGTCACTTCTGACCTCTAGTTTCATGGGATTTTGCCAATAAAAAATGGAAAACCTTACAGAATTTGAAAATCCTGCAGAAGAAACCACAAGAATAAATTTTAACATCTAGAGATGACACAGTTATGCAGAAGTATGCGGACAGGTTTGTTTAGTTATGTTATTAAATGCTTAAAGTTTTGCTCAGCTTCATCCCTCCCCTCCAAATGCTAGAACTGAGCTAAATTAATGTTATCATATTTTTAAAAATACAGTGTTTTAATATACATCATACTTTTCAGGTAATCTGACCTCCTTTTGAAGTACTGGTCCCCTAAACTGTGACTGTGATAACACGAATTCTAAGAGAACACACCCTAAACTGGAGGGTAAATGTATTTTACTATCTACATCTTGTACTGCTGCCAAATTAAAAAGGGGAAATTTTTTTGTATTTTAAGAGACAACTACATTTGTTAGCATTTTTGCACAATTAAATACCTGCGGAAGTCTGGGTGACAAAACCCAGCCGTTTTAGCCTTATTACTTTCCTACAACATCTTTGAAAATGCTCTGTAAAATATTTACAGAATAAAAGGGATGTAATAGTTTCACAGGGTTACCTCTAGAATTCATCGAGGCTGCTTAAATTCTGGAACTCTGCCTTCACACTGTGCATGTATCTATAAATGTCAAAACAACACGGGAGTCTGGGTGTGACATCGTGGCAGTGCCACAGCCACGGCAATAAGTCACAGCGGAGACCAGAGGCTCAGAATCACGGCAGATGATGGCCCATCTGCAGTCACGTCACAGCACAGCACAGACACTGCACATTCATGGTGTGGCACCCTCACCTTTCAGGACGACCACAGACAAGCCACAGCATCATTGCTTAGCCTCTAGTAAAATTTTAGTTGCATCACACAGTACTCATGTCATCCCGTGGATTAGAGGATTTTACTCTAATTTTTGTTCCTCTGTAAATAGAGTCAAAGTGCCAGGTAGGAATATCTTCCTGTATAAATCTGTTCTATTACATGTCAGTTCTGGTTAGGTTTGCAGAAGACATTTCTATTTCAAGAAATTTACGGAATACTATAGTGACTTTTTGTCTCTCCATTCAGATTTTTTTTCTTTTTTTTTGGTTTAAAAGAAAAAAAAAAACAAAACCACAACTCACTGCAAAATATGTTATTAGAAATTGCACACATTATAATAATTGGTATTGAAGTCCCGGTGTATAACATTGACATTTTGCAATTTTATTCAGAAATTAGAACTAACAGTGCCATATCTAAACATTTTGCATGTTTATTTAAAAATAAAATATACCATAATTTGTTCCTTAGAGGTCTTTTAAAACATTTATCATTGGACAGTGCCCATCAGAATGTTTGGTGTTTTAATGGCAGTGGAACTTTCATTGGCTACAAGTTCTGGAATATCAGTATGACTAATAATTGACCCACACAAAACCAGTGTAATTTAGGATTAGATCATCCTTTTATTTTATTTTTTTAAATGCATGCAAATATGAAATAGCTCCACATAAGGTGTGTACAATGTACTCTGCCTCACAGTGTCCATCTGTTACAGGATATGTGACTTCTATGGATCCATAATTGTTTTTTTCAGTCTCGAGTTTTCTTTTTTGCCTTGCAATGATTTTATATCAATCTGTGGCTGAAATTTCAGGAATTCAAATATTGCTGAGAAATCAGAGTAAAACTGGATTTTCCTGTTTTTCAATGTAACTGGTGCACGGAAAGTTACCCAAGGAGAGCAGGATGTGCAGGTTCAGAGCTGGAAGTGCTTTGAAACAGGGTACTGAATTGATAAGAAGAGATGGAAAGCATGTATTTTCTGGTTTTTAATTCATGTTGGAAGTTTGATACTCATAAGCTGTAGCTGCAAATATAAAATATTACGTTTGACACACCAGAGTTCCAGCAGGTACCTCCCCAAACCTGTGGGCCGCCCGCTGTAAGGGTCAGCTCTACTGTTTATCCTTTCTGAGAACAGGCAACATTCGTTTTCCAATACCTATTTTTTTTTTTTTCAATTGACTGCATAAAATGAAACAGTTTCCCTGGCAAAGTCACAGACAGTTGAGAAAAACAGTGATAGCTTCTGTATAAGGTTTCAAAATCTTCCTAAAAATGTAAACCAGTGCTTCACATCTGTTAGACCTCCACAGGACAGGGTAAAAAAATTCCTAGAGCAAGGTCATCCTTCTTTACTAAATTGCACAGATCCTGGAAGTCGTTTTGTAGAAGCTGATGGTATTGTGCGGAACCCAGTTTGTGGTGTCGCTCTGTAAGCCCGGTAGGATTTTGCACGGAGTTTGTTGCTCGGTGCAGAGAGGCCGGTTGCTGTGAGGGCTGCTCTCGCCCCACGCTCCGTCCCCCATTAACGCCTGGGTTTTCAGGTCCCTTGCGCCTGTCCCAAGGGAGGAGCTCGTGGGAACCAGGGGGCAGGTCATTCTCAGCGGCAGGCTCCTGGCTCGGCAGCCCGCTCCTGCCAGAAAGCTGGCTGAGCCTGAGTCTGGCAAAGCTTGGGAAGCAGCGCTAAATGCACCTCTTTGTTCCAGGCTTCCACGAACGGCAGGCGCAGGAATTTCGCTTGGCAATCGGTATCCTGGCTACCCTTTTCAGGGTCCTTCTATAGCTGCTTCAATAGCTGGGAGGAGCAGGGAGCAGCTTCTGTGGTGATTGCCATCAGAGGTGCATTATGTAAAATGTGCCCAGGTACTGCGATAATTTCCCTCGACGCCTTAAATCTGTGTGTGTATATATAATATTGCTTGACTGGTTTATAATTTAGCTTAAAAATAGAGCATTTAGTTTATATAATTTTAGGAAAGTATAAAGCCTGAAAAACAGGCAGTGGAATAAGATGTGTGTGTAGGAGCAGTTTGCAGACTTTTTACCATGGCGTGTTTTCCTTTATTGCTTTGGATAAATGCTATAACTCTAAAGTAAGAAGAGAGTAGATATTTTTGAAAACAAAATTTATTGCTGAGCTTTAGAAACAAATGTGAGAATTGGGCATTTCATGTCAATTCCCCTTTATTTCCTTTTACAGAATGCGCTCCGGATTTAGATGCTGACTTCTGTAGTCATAATGTGTTAAAGCTTCCGCACAGGACCGATTTTCCTGTGGGTAGATATACACCAGCATTTCAATACTGCACAAAAGCTCTGAGGGTGCCGGCCCTGCCTTGGGCATTAGCTGATTCCACTGCCAGGAGGAGTGCTGCTTTAGCCCTTTTCAGCAGGGAGATGATGTCTACCTCAGCAGGCAAGAGAGCACTGCCTGTAGGAAATTTGTTACAATGCGGAGTACATTGGGGTCTAAGCATTAAAACAGGCCCTCATGGAGTAGCACTTCCAAATTCTGGGGGATTTTGTCAATTATATTATTATTTGCTTGTATTTCACAACTGCTGGGTACTGTTACAGGTGCACATAGTGTTTTCACCTCTAAAGCTGCTGCTGCTGCTGAAGCCAATGCGAGTTCCTTTTGCATATTTTTGGCTGTTGCGTATCTCCGGCTAGATAGGAGTCCTACCATTCCACATTCCCCAGCACGTCTATCCAGCAATAAATGGATAATTCCTTACAGGTCTTGTGGCAGGACAAAATCCTGAAGAGAGTATGGAGAAGGAGAGGGAGAGGATGAGACAAATAGAGGGACTTTAATACTGCTAGTGTTGGCAGAGAAAAAATGCCACAGGTAGTGCTGTAAGACAGAGGTCAGACAAACAGGAGAAGTGTTTAAAATTTCCATGATGCTGAAGAGGAGCTGTTTGAACTTTGTTGTAGGGGTAATGGAAAAGCCAAGTAGGAAGGAATGTGTCTGGGTGGCCGGGAGTTGACATGTGTGAAGTGACAAGTGAGCAGCTAAAGTTAGTGTTTTGATCGCTGAAGGTGGATGGAACCAATTTCTTTTTTCTTAGGTTACAGGGAAATGATTTGGAAAATAGTGCCTCTCCTGCAACTCTTTTTCCAGCTTAAATCATAAAAGAAATCAGATAAAAGGTCCTTGTATTGTACTATTCCCAACATAGCCTAAACTGTAGAACATTTGCGTATGTGTCAAATCCTCACGAGGATTGTGGCAAAATTGTTCAGAATCAAGTATCTCCCCATGTCTTTAATCTTGAAACATTCACCATGACTGCTGAAATGCCCATTTCTCACCATGCTTGCTTCTTTTTTTAAAGAACTTTTTCTCCCATGTCCTACTGCTGCTTCAACTTTTTTTTTTTTTTGGGTGAATTTTACCTTGTCCTTGCATCACAAGATGCCTGACTTTGCCTGACTCCCCAAAAACATCCCTTTCTCAAAGCTGATCCTGTCCCTGTTGAGTCCAGGCACTCTAAGGATCACAGTGTGAGAAACCACTTCTTTTAATCTGTACTTGTCAAAGATATTGTGCCCAGTCCTGCTGAGTTAAATTCTTGGTCACATTTGCCCCCAGACTGTGCTGTTCTGGGATTTTCTGAGGAAGAAAGCCTCATGTCCAGGATAGGGGATTTATTTAAAGGATCCCAGGTGTTTAGCAAGCAGCAGCTGGGACATTTCTTACTGCATTACTCACCATTGACTCACGCCTTATTAAAGACAGAATACGGTTCAAATTCTCTGCCAAGGCTTTTAAACCTTTCCGTTGACACGTGTTGGCTGCTTTGGGAACGTGTTTTCCTGTGTGGCTGAGTGGGATCTTTCATTCTGCACTGTCACAAGGAGACAGGAGTCAGACTGGGAGCTTTGTGACTCTAGGAGGCAAAATCTTCAGGAGGGCCTGGTGAGAACTGCAGATCACTGGCTGGGCTGGCACTGGCCCCTCCACAGGATGGCTCAGCAAAGTGCCAATCTGCTCCTTGGTGGGGGAATGAAGATAGAGAGAGACATGGGTGTGTTGACTTTGTGTCTACCTACCTGAGTTAGCAAAATCCACTGACAGAGATATTCCTAAATGGCAATACTTCCATTTCACTAATTTCAAAGAATCTGGAGGGGGGTTTCTTCTTTTTAATTCGCCAGTACCTGTTTTAGGTTGCTTCTTTTACTAATTCCTTTGCTGGCTAAGAATGATAACAAAGATTTTTACAAAAAAGCAAACTGTCTTGCAATATAATTTTTGGGTTTTTTTCCTGAGTTATATATTTTAATTATTAATAAGTGTTTTGAATTAAGATAATTGAAACATTTCATCACTACATATTTAATCCTTAGATTTGAGATGGACCCTGGGGAAAGAGTTTACATCTAGACCTAATGGCATAAACACATCCTTGTTTTAATTGTCAGGAAATACCTTCATAATTTCTGTTTTATTGAATCTTCAGTTATACACACATTTAGCAACCTTTTTATTTGATCAAAGTTTGTATGTGTGACAAAGCAATTGTCTTGTTGCATGCATTCCCATCCTCTTCAATTTCATATCGTTTCTGTAGGATCTCATCCAAAGGATTATTTTCCTTATCATTCTTTAGGCTTAATTTTGCTGTGGAAAATCAGGCTCTGTGCTCTTTTTTGTTTCATACCCCATCATTTAGAATCAGACAACAATAATTCTGGAATCGGAGTGTGCTTTCTGTTATCTGGCTGATTTTGATGGATTGTCATGCGTCGGTTTGACTTTGCAGGGGTTGAACGTAACATTCAAATGTTTTGAGCAGTTAACTGAACAAACATGCAAGGGAAGCTGGAGAGAGAAAGGTCACCAGCACAGTGTTTGGTGAACAAAGCTCTGCAGGTTTTTTTTTGTTGTTCGTGGCTTTGTTGGTTGGATTTTGTTAGGTTTTTTTTTTTTTTTAACTTGAGAAAAGCTTTGAAGTAGTGCATTGTAACACAGTTTGCAGATCACTGAATTATGTACTGTACACATGGTTAGCAATTCATGGGGCCATGAGTTATTTAACTGGGTAATGCATATGCTTTGTACAACAAGCAAGCAGATGAAAACTCTGAATGGAAGAAATTGCTCAGCCTTTGAATGACACACATTATATGCTGTGTTATCAGAAAATAATATGACTTTTCCAGTCAAAACTGTCATTTCTAGTGGTCATTGTCTCAACTGAGGACATCAATTAGGCACAAAAGTGTAATAAACAGTGACTTTCTGTTGGGGTGTTCTAAAGCAGTGCAAGGCAAAACAGAGAAACCTCAGGTCTCTGGCATAGGGTCTTGTGCTGTCACTGCTGTGAATTTTGGTTTTTTTGCAGAAAGGACACAGCCTAAGACAAGGCACTGGGTTTTAACACCTGCTGAAACTGAAATGTGTTCTTGCTGTAGAGATTTTAACCCCAATGAATGGGAAGTGGCAGATAGCTGTACCGATGTGTTGCAGCGTAGGATATAAAGGGTAAGGATAACCAAGGAAAAAGCATCGTACTCTTCACAACAGACAGGGCTTTTTTGCAGTGTTGACACAGCACTCAGCACACTGGGGCTCCTGTTTTGGCTTGGGCTGTGTTGGTTACATTAAAATGAAAGAAATAGAAAAAGAAGAAAGAGAGTGACAAGCGTGATGAGGTAGGAAAATAAAGGAACCCATTAGAGGGAAAAAAAGATAAGGTGCAGATGAGGGTAACAAAGCAAGTCTCAGAAAAGAGGTGATGTGAGGATGAATTTTGAACTTCTTGTACCTCGGAAAAAGCCTTACTCTTCAAAATTGTGTGGGACAAAGTGGGGAGTGGAAAGTTAAGATCAGCTCTGACTCTGCTAGAGAGAGGAGGTGGAGGGGAAATCTCATTGCAGTCTATGACTTCCTCCTGAGGGGAAGCAGAGGGGCAGGCACTGATGTCTTCTCTCTGGTAATCAGAGGTAGGACCAGAGGGAATGGCCTGAAGTTGTGTCAGGGGAGGGTTAGGTTGGATGTTAGGAAAAAGTTCTTCACCCAGAGGGTGTTTGGGCACTGGAAAGGGCTCCCCCGGGCAGTGGTCACAGCACCAAGCCTGACAGAGTTCCAGAAGTGCTTGGACAGTGCTCTCAGGTACATGGTGTGACTCCTGGTGGGTCCTGTGCAGGGCCAGGAGCTGGACTCTGACAATCCTTGTGCAGCCCTTCCAACTCAAGATATTCTATGATTCTGCTACAAAAGGCCCTGTCTTTTGACGTGAGAATGGTGGACATGAAGGAGCAGGGTCTTGTCCCACTTACTACATCTCAGTGTCCATCCCAGTAACCAGTGCCACAGATCAGATAAGACAGGAATGACAAGAAGTCCTTTCAGAGTAAAAGCAGAGGCGTTGTGTCACAAAGGCATCCCTAAAGGAAATAAAGCATTGTGACAGGCCTGGACCTTTCACTGTACCCTAGAAGAGTGCTCTGGTGCACCCTTGAGGGATGATCACACTCAAGAGCCATGGATCTAACTAGGCACTCAGCCTTCTACAAGCTGAGGCAGTCTGACTGGCATGTTCTAGATGTGGGTAATGTAGCCAGAGCACTGCTGAGCACTCGTGCTTGTGTGGAAGGCTAGGAAGCTGCACTGAAGTGACTGACTGTCACATACTGCAGGGATGAGATGCTGCCTCCTCAGATATGTGTGCTTTCCCCTCTGCTCAAAGCCTGAGGACAGAGCAGAGTTTCTCGAGCCGCTGCTCAAAGCAGCTGAGTGTGCCCTGCTGGGTGAGTGGGAGATGAGAGGGAGCAGAGCAGACAGGCTCTGGAGCCTTCTCCTGCTGCAGTGCCCCCTCCGTGCTCAGCTCCCTGGGCTCTGCCATGCTCCCTGCACCTTTCTGCCAGCAGCTCTGGCTCCTGACAATCCTTTCAGGTCAGGTTTTCCTCTGAAAGCTGGAATGCTCTCTGGGAAGAGGGGGAGATGCCCCATGGCTGCATGTGTATTCCTGGAATGGCTCAGCTCCCTTTATGTTCTTTGTAGATTTTGGATTTATTGGTTTTTTTTAACTCCCGAGAAAGGATCCAGCTTTGAAATTTTCCCTGATTATGAAGAAGCAAAAGTATTCCTTCATGTTTCCAGCAACTGACTTCAACAAAGTTCCCCTAAGGTTTTCCAGTTACAAATTGGACCTTTGTGAATAATGGTGACTCAAATATTCCAAACCAATTTTAATATTCCCTATATCCATCAAAGTACTACAGCTAGGTCCATGCAACTAGCTTCAGAAAGCCACGTGAAAATGCAAATGTTTGCTTTCTCAACCAGAACTGAAAAATACTAAGCATTTCTAAAGGAGAAACAGAACAGTATGTTCTACTTTCCTTATGTATTTTATAAAAAATGCATATATAAAAATGAATATAAATTCTTTTAGGAGAAATTGTTTCATAAAAGAAACATGAGTTTGCTTTGGCAAAGATGCTTATGATTTATGGTTCATTCTGTAAACTTGGCCAAACAATTTCCTTCTCCTTTATGATTGGAGAGCAGAGCTGTCGGGGGCAGGGAGTTAGAGGATGGCATCTGTTCTTAGAGCAAGAGAATTATGTTTATTCATGATTAGTTTATGCAGAAAATGCATCAAAGAGTTTATTTGAATTTTTGATAAATTTGCCTTGTAGAAAAGAAATATTTTTCTTAATTGGACCTTATAGGAAAAATCCCAGTAATGGCAAATGCAAATGAGAAATAATCTGAATTTAAAGAGGCTTGTTTTTTTCAGAACCACTAGTGCTCAAAGTAGGGTGAGGCCGGCCACTATCTTTGCACTTTTTAATAAAATTGTGGCTTTTCTTCTCCCCTTTATTTCCGTATGCATATTCCATGGTAGTACAGTAGTGCTTTAACATGTAGCTGCTCCATGTATCTTTACTGAAAGCAGGAGATAAGTTTATCATCATCATGCTCTGTAGCCTTCTTTCCCTGCTTGCTTTTTAGTATTGAATGAGGTTTTATAAAGTGCCACCAACCATGCCAGTATTCCATATTTTTCACTCTATGTAAATTTTTTGCAGAGAGGTAGGGAGAGCAAGTGAAAGATTGACACTGGTATCTCCTGAAATGTTCTCTGGGTTTTTTTTAAGCAGCTCAATTTTCCTATAGCGTTGCCAAAAACCTAACAGATGATGTTTTCAGGATCAGAGACAGGAGATTGAAATGTTGCTAATGTCTGTAGCACTTAAGTCGTAGAATTCTGTAAAGAAATGTGCCATGATTGATCTGATTAATCTTTTAGAAGGGTGGTGAGAGAGAAAGAAGCTTCTCCACCATGCGGAATTTTTATATTTATGTAACTGCTTTTTAGACTCTGAGCTTGGGTGTCCTTGTAATATCCTGACACGGGTGGCTCGTACTCGGCAATTCCAGCTGAATTGAGTGCTCTGCGTCAGAACGGAAAAGTTTTCCATCTGACTATAATAAAACCTTTTTAACAATTCTCTCCCAGGAGCAAAGTCCTGTGGGCTCCTTTGGGGGATGTAATGCCAGTGTGGCACACAGGCTTGCTGTCACTTCGCAGGACCTGTCCCCTTGCTGCAAGAGGGTTCTCCACCTCAGCCCAAATTGAGGGTTCATGGCCAAAAAGCTTCAGGTTATAGCTCATCATTCTCAAGATTAGCTGGAATTTTGGATGAACGCAGATGCTGTAGCTGAGCTGGAGAAACTGTCATGCAACTGGCATTTACCCTCCCACCCAGATCTGCAGCAGATTTGAGTCAGCCTTCATTTGTTCTTATAAAGCTACAAGACCTGGTGCTTGTGCTGCAGGATTCCAGCCCTTCCTCAGCTTCTCACAGCTGAGGAGAGCAGGGGCACCTCGTGCTGGTGCCACCAGCCTTGACACAACTGCTACAGAAATTCTGGTTTCTCTTTGAAACCCACATGAGCAATTACCTGCTGGTTATCTCATGCAGAATTGGGTCTTTCCAGCCTTGTCTTTCAGCTTCAAAGGTGCAATACTCGATAAGTGGAGCTAAAGACATTTTCCTTTTCATGTAAATTCTTGTAAGTTCTCAGTCTCTCTGGACAGGAAGCAGAGGGCAGTATTAATGTGTATATGTAGATACACATGCACACCATTCATTGTTTCTTTAGCAAGAGCACAGAGCTTTAGCCGAGATGCAAAAAAGCCAACATATAGTGCACTACAACCAAGGAGCGGAACTGGTCAGGCATTGCAATAATATTCTATTTTGGAAGGAAACAGAAAAAAGGTAATTCCCTTGCTCTCTAAACTAGTCAAAGAGAAACAAGTTATTTTTTACCAAAATTCAGAAAATTCAAAACGTTTGATAAAATCTGTTTGGTCTTCTCTCCTTGGGAACCCGCTAAGTGAACATCGTGTGTGAATAATAGACTTCCATAGGGTTTGTGTTACAACTGTTATTTGTTCAGTGCCTATAATGCCACACAGAACTTAAAGAACGTTTAATATCGCAATTAATTATATCATGTTGGAATAAATAATTTCCTAAATATACACTCTGTCATGGTGACCACTGATAAGGAGTTTAATTTGAAACCCAGCTCTTGGCTTCTGAAAATCAGCTTTAACTAAATTGTCGCAGTCATTACATGTTGTAAAGCCTCTATATTTCACACTTCATTTTCTATCCAAATGGATGACAGCCTACTTCAAAGGGAAAGAAGTAAACCTGTGGTCAGAGTGTTCACCTGAGCAGCATGCTCTCCCTAGATCCCACGTCTGGCAGTTGCACGCATTTTGAATTCCTGCAGGTTTACAATTTAATTGGTCAAAAATCAAAGGGTGTCCAGTTGAACTTGACCTTATAACAGGGTCAGAGATTGGGGGCAGTGTTTGATGCTCCACCTTTCCTGACATTTCGCTGTTGCACAAAAATGGGAAAGATGTTTCGATGAACTTCCCAGGCTGGAAATGTTAACCCCAGAGGTTCGGAGCTTGTGAACATGAAGTTTATATGGAAGAGAGACAGTTTTATAGCCCTATTTGTGGGCCTAGTAGATGCTATATTATAAGAAGTGAAAATAATGTGCTAGTTTGTACCATTTCACAGTCTGTAACATCGACCCAAGTACTCAGACCCTCATTCAGCCACTGTGAATGATTTCAGTGTATCAGACTTTGCCATGGTAAACATACAAATATTTCAAACTTCAGTGGCAGGATCTACATGGTCCTCAACATTATCTTTTTCATCACCAATCCAGGAGGACTGGTGATGTTCCTTGTTACACACACATCCATGGGCAGTGGTCCCTGGGTACTTCCTCTGATTTTTTTGTTTATGTGGAGATTATTGAGGGAAATAGTCAGAGACAGAAGCTGGGAAGTGTTTGAAAGAAGACCAAAAGCAGAGTTGGTATGAATCTGAATGAAAAATTAAGGTTTGTATGCTACTTCATTGCTTTGGACAGCTTGCTTTAAGTCACATCTTTTAAAACAGAAGCATCTTTGGGTATATCCTGTTTGTGGATCCCTGGGTGAAATGAAGTTGGTGTAACTGAGGACGGGCTCCAAACTCCTTCTGCTTTGCTCTCCTCTCTTTCTTATTCCCTTGGGCAGTCTGGTCTAAGTGAGCAGAAGGGAATTGTCGAGCCTTGCTGAGGTTTGAAGGAACAGAGAGCTCTGCCCCACTGTCTTGCTGCCTTCGCTGCTCCTGTCAGCTGAGAGCGAGTGCAGCAGGAATTTTTCCCAGTGGTGACTGAGGCAGTCCTGTGTGATTGCATTGGCCCGTCTTCATTTCAGCTCATGCAATATTTGTGTCAACACACAGAGTGTGCAGCTCACAGAAAGGGAGATGCCCTGTTGCTGTTGGAGATGTTTATAATGGCCATATAGATTAAACTTCTGTGGGGACGCAAAAACTCTATTAATTTTTACTTTTTTCTTTTTTTTTTTCCTTGAACCAAACTCAATATGTGGGGCTGTGTCACAACAGATAGCAGTGTTTGGGGACCTTGGTGTCATGTGCAAATAGTAAGAACATTGTCACTGTTTATCTGACCAGAGATTGGTAGCTCAATACCTTTCAACTCGATTGGGAAGGTAGGGTGCAAGAACTTTTAAACTGTATGTTTTCATCAGGGGACTGATTTGGGCTGGTATTTGTGACACTGTTCATGTGTAAATGTCTGCTTTTGAAAGCACTTGTGTATAGACAGGACCCATTTGCATTCTTTTTGGAAAAAAACAAAGGAGATACATCTGGATAATCAGAAAATGGGTGTTAGGGTAAAAAATAAAATACTTAATACTGTTAATCATCATTCATGCTAAAAGCAGAAACGTACATTTTTGAATATGTGCCACAGGAATAAATTTGAACTATTACTCATTTATAGGAAAAAACATGTTAATATAAAAAATTCTAATTTTCTACTCAGATTTATAGTCCCTTCTCCTTTACTCCTCATTCAGACTACTCATGCAAAACCTGAGGTGTTACACAATAACAGAAGCTGGATATTCCTTTATTTATTTATTTTTCATGTTTGTACCCAACACATTTGGTCATTTTCAAGTTTTAGCTGTGTTATTTGGCATAGATTTCAAAAATCTAGCCAACGATGGGGTGGAAATTGCATCGTACAAAGTTGTCCTCTCATGTACCCCCTGACTTCCCACTAGCTGCCCATTTCACAAACAGGTTTATAAACCTGGCATGGACCAATATCATTATTCTGTAGCAGATGTCAGTTGGGAATTCTTTTATCTTTCAGGATCCCTTGACCTTTCTTTTGGGCACACGTAGAGTGTGTTAATGATGAGCAATGTCCACACATCAGCACTAATTCAAACTTGAGCTCTTCCAGAGTTTGAAATATGCATGGATAAAGTCTGTGCAGATGGTCCTGAATTTTAATATATAAAGTCACACTAAAACAAAGTTAACTTTTAAAATTCTGCAATAAATCACAAAAAACTGAATGTGATCCTCTGGATGTCTTAATTAGATGAATTTCTTTTACTTAATCAGACATTCAAAGTCAAAGGGACAAAAGACACTGCCTTTTATAGTCACTAAATCCTGAATAATGGCTTAGTGGTCAGAAGAGTTGATCAAATTACTTGCTGCCATTCAAGTTTATATTTGGTTGTGTTCTTTTTTTGATTAAGTTGAAAATCACTCTTTCAATTTTTTAATCAGACAGAATCAAGAACACCCTTCATCAGGAACTGTAATGATAAGACAGGGAATAATGGGTTCAAACTGGAACAAGGGAAATTTAGGTTAGATCTGTGAAAGAAATTCTTTGCTGTGAGGGTGGTGAGAAGAGCTTGCCAAAAGAAGCTGTGGATGTCCCATCTCCGTTCAAGGCCAGGTTGGAATTGGATGACCTTTAAGGACCCTTCCAATGCAAACCATTCGATGATTCTGTAAGTGCTAACAGCTGTATTTCCAGGCTTGCTGCCATCCAAAAATTTGGCATCATGGCCATCTGCACAGGAATGCATTTAAGGAATGGTTAGTTTGCAATCTGACCTTCAAAGATGGGTAAATAGCAAGACCCAAGAGGATCCCCACAACCCATTTTCCAGGTCTCTCAGATAGGAACCAGCAGTAAGAAGGGCAGGGGCTGAGGCCCCTGGGTATCCGAGAGGGGCACTGCACCCTCTGTGTGCTGTTCAGAGCTCAGCCCCGTGGGTGTCCCAGCTCACACAGAGCACATGGTGGCCCTCAGACCGGAGCAGCCTGGCTCTCAAGGTCTCCTGTTTACCACAGGCACGTGGCACTTTTAAGAAACTTCACATATGGCTAAATTAACAGGATTTTCTAATGAGGAAATTAGCAAATGTCCAACTGCTTCAGGGTTATCTCTATGCTGGGATCCCACGTTTTTTTTCCAAATCTTAAAAATGTTCTATTTTGTTTTTAAAAAGTGATTTGTGCTGGCAACCTCTCCAGATTTTTCTGGTTTTATTGAAAACAGCTGTGACATTTTTGCTGAAGAGGGATGTCTTTGGTTTTGTGTGTTTGGTTTTTTGTTTTTTAATTAAGCCAGAGGTAGAGCTGGAGCACGGAAACGTCAGTTGCAACTATAAACAAAGTTTTTAGAGAATGGGGAGGAAGAGAGAGTCCGAGAGCAAAGATTTACAATGGGGAAGTACTAGGATTGACTCTAGGTGTCACTGTGAGCTGAGCCTGTAATTCTGCAGCTCCATTTCCACTTTTATTCAGTGACCCCCGCTTTCCAGCCTTCTTCATCCTCTCTGTTTCTCCCATCTCTCCCTCTTTGACTCTGTAACACACACGTGTCCATGCAGGGAAGTCTGACAAATAACAGCTGGAAGGCAGGAAATTACTATGATCATTAGAGAACACGGCATTGATATAAATTAATAGATATTTAATAAAAATTCTGGTTAACCGAATAGTTATGATGTGTGACATCTCATTTATATGAAGCCCTGGAAAGAAAATGAGTGAAAAATAGGTAGCTGAGCTTTCTTTCGCCTATTTCAATACTTCTACAGGTAAAAACATAAGGAAAACACCAGAAAACAAGATGCTTTCCCAGTTATGCTGATTTGGATTGGGCAGGGCTGGATCATTTTAGACATTGCAGATTTGACTGCAGGCACAAGGGATTCTGGCAAATTTTGAAACTGTATCCACCCAGAAAAGCAACCTCTATCTTTTAATGTTTTCTGTTCACTAATATTAAGCTAACTTCCCAATTTATAATTTAGAATGCTTTCCTATAAGATCCACTTAGAGAATACTAACTAGTGACATACAGCAACATCATTAAACACTTTAGTGCCTCGGGGTAACAGACTACAATGCATCCTGCAAAGTAGCACTTAGAGGCTGTATGAACATATTCTGTCACCTTGCAGTCTTTTATAGCATAGCCCTGGGAATGTGCAGGGAGATAGCACGCAGTGGAATAGAACAAAGTCTGCTGGAGTCACACTCTCCTTAACGTGAGGAATTATCAAGATGCCGTATGCTTCCCGGTTAGGTCCCAAACAGATGAACTTTTGTAAATGAGCAATTTTAAATGCCTTCTTATCACACATAGGCAGAATGCTGTTTTCGTGGTGTTACTGGGAATCTGATGTTACTTTTAAGTGACTTTGTGCAGTGATCAGTACTTTGGTCCTAATTAGTAAAAGTAGTTACTGCCTTAGATTTAAATCGTAAACAGAAAAATAGGTCATCTATGTTTTAATTCACCCATCTGCCAACCTGGAATTACTCTTTGCTGTACATATTCTAACTTTTTTTCAGCATCACTCTAAATTTCCTAAGCAACAGTTTGCATGACTTCATGTTTTTTTCTTTGGAGTTTGCTTGTTTTTTACTGGATTTTAGTAGGGTTCTTCTGAAGGACAAGAGCACTTTTAAAGGAGCTTTGTAGGACTCCATTTCCTCTGACAGTGCTGAATCTTGAGTTTTTGTAGCATCCCATGGGAAAGGGAAAGCAATCTGCAGAGTACAAATTCTCCTGGTGAATGTTGCTTGTTGCTAGGTGGAACTTCTGAACCATCTCTCCTTGGTTTTCATCCTCTCTCTCCTTGTGCTGCGCCGCACTCCACACGCTCAGTGTGGTGATGGCTCCGAGGTGCACCCTGTCACTAATCTAGTCACTCGTGGCTGCTGTGATTATCCACTCCCTACAAAATTACTCCTGGACAATGTCATCAGTGTAGTCTCACCTCTGAATGGAGCAGCCCTTTTTTCTTTCCTTTTTTTTTTACCCTCCCCTTTTTTTTAATCGGGATTAAGCAGTCAGATCTGATGACACTTCACACAAGTGCAGTTGTTTGAAAACACACTGTCCTTTCAATCACAGTAAGTGACAGTGTGCACAGTGTGCACTCCGCCGATGCCACGGCTGCCTTTGATGCCTGCTCTGACTTGCTTTAAGATAAATAGTTCAGAGGAAAATTCTTTACAGTAGCAAACTACTTTTGCCAAATGTTTAGCTCTATAAATTTGTTTTTTTTCCCCTTGCTTTTTTCTTTTGAAAGGAAAATATAACAGGGATTAAACTGGGGGAGAGTTGAGGAGCCATTTCCTAGGATGAATATTTTTTTGCTGGGGATGGGCTTAAATTCCTGTATATTTAGAGCAAAGGAGTGGGTGTGAGGAAATATGTCTAAGCTCCTTGCTCCCATCTCCTTGCCCAGTTTCTCTCTCATGGATATTATAGAGGCTTGAGTGGGAGTTTGGGATTTTTCGGTATGTGGGAGACAGCTAGTGGCAAAAGAAACCTGCGGAGCTGAGTAAACCCCACGTGTCTGCATCTCTGATTCCTTCCCTCATGCTGTCCTCTGGGTGGTGAGATGGGGAGATGGGCCTTGCACGGTGTATGACCAGGAAGGGACACAGCACCCAGATGTGATGGGGCCTTGAAGGGTTTCCTTAGGCCATGGAGCTCCCCAGTGGCTGAGGCACCCCAGGGACTGGGCTCTGTGGGCTGCAGCTGGCAGGAGACAAGCAGGGGCAGGGACAGAGCACCTCGGAAGGTCACTCCTGAGATCACTCCTGCTCTGTGCTCTCACTGTCCCCAAGATCAGGGGGAAACCAGAGTGGAGCCAGCGCTGCCCCAGGGCAGATGCCAAAGGCTGGGGCAGTGCTGGCTGTGCCCATACTGAGCACTCACTGCCAGGCTGGGGCAGGGGGAAAGATCTCTTCCAGTGGCTGCCAGTCCTAAAGTGTCAGGCAAGAGCTGTCACGTATTGCAGGAGGGATGTAAAGGTGGAGAAGATCTCTGCAGGGCTGGTGGAGTCTTGTGTGGCTTTTGTTTGATATTTCTGGAGAGTTTAGGGATGAGGAGTGCTTCCAGCAGTGAAAAAGGAGAAGAAGAATCTTAATGGAAAATGTTCTTAGTCGTAGCAGAAGTTTTCACTAAGTGTTTTTCTCAATTTATTTTTTTCTGTAACGTTTTCTGGTGCTGACTGCAAGTCATGCAGTATTTAAATTCTCTTCATCTCAGATGATTCACTGAAGGTCAGGTCCCTTGAAGTAATATTTTCTTTCTTATCTTCACCTAATCAATCATGTCATATATAAAAAGTCCAGCAGTTGTATCAGTGCTTTAGGATAATGTAACAATATTAGACCAATCAAAATAAACCGATCACTTATTAGAAATTATTTTAAAGTGATATGGCAAAAAAACCCAACCAAAAAACGCACAAGCTGAAAAATAAAGCTGATAAAATAACACTCATTGGTCATTACAATGTGGAAGAAGTTGCAGGGTTTTTTCTTCTTCTAGGATATTTAACTGCTTGGCTTCTAATATTTCTTTTAATGTTTGCTTTTGCCTGGCAGGAATGTGATAAAATTATGCAAAGCTATGATTCACATAGAACAAATACAGATTGCAAACTATATAATGTTATCCTGGCCTGCTGTTTATAAAGCAATGAATATGCCTGCTAACTCTGTGTGCTGATGATTTTTTGCAGCCGGGTTTATAGCTGGATGAATGACCTTTACGTTTTCTAATTATTATTTTACACAAGCAAATAATTTACCTTTATAATCATAAGCAATCATTGGGAAAGACCCTTGGCTGGTGCAGGCATATTGTGCTTTTCATATCATTCAGTAAATAGCCTTTTTCTGGTTCTGGTGTGGTTTCTATGCCTTGTGTGTTGCTCTACACAGAAATAGTGTGAATCTAAACTTAAGGTAAATTACCTCAACTGTATATATATGAGTTGGCATAAAATCATGGGCTTTCCTCATTGTGCAGCCAGGCCTGCTGAGTAAATGGCCTAATGGCTCTGGTGCAGTCTCTGCTCAAGAGTGGCTGAAGAAATCAGACTTTTCTCACCAAAGCAAACACTTGTGTCAGCCTTACACAGAGTCTTAGGACTTGGAGAAAATCTGACTGTTTTGTGGTCAGTCACTAGCAGCCAGTTGCTCAGCCATAGCCAGTTAAGCAGAAGAATATGAAAAACTGGCTCAATTTCTTCACTGTTTGAGTCTTTCTGACATCTCAAGGGTCAGACACAATTTTAAAGCACTTGCAATAGAATGGCAGTGTCTGAATTACTGACAGCATAGCATGCAGTCTTGCTCAAGAAGTGTAGTGTTAGTCTAGAGACAACATGGGGTAGTTGAGAGACACCTGAGCTGTTTCAGCAATAACCCTGAACTTTCATGCTTCAGCTCTTTCTTTTACAGCTGCTTGTTTCACAAACAGGTGTCTAAAACTGCTGTGAAAGTCACTTCACCTGCAGACTGAGCAAAAGTCCACTGACTTTTCATATAATAGTGTAGTGTCAAGTAATAATGTGCACATTTTGTCTCTTGGGAATTGCAACTTGGGAGCCTGTTGTCTGTGAAAATGAGAAGAGACCCGTTCTTTGAGGGAGCTGGCAAAGAAACCTGCTGGAGGCTGCCCTTCGTTTCACTGTGTTTTCCCTCTTTCACCAGTTGTGCAGCAAAGGGATTAATTCTGCTGTGTGTGTTACAGGATTTTTCCCATTTCTTTGCCATCTCAGGAACAAATTAATTGGGGTGTTTTTTTTGTTGTTGTTGTTTGTTGGTTTGGGTTTTTTTTTTCCCAGTGAGTTCATAGAAATACCACAAACCCCATTCTTTCTGCAGAATCTGCTGCTGCTCTGCATTGCTGCATAAGAGTGACTGTAACAGCCATGTGACACGTTGACAAGAGTAATCATATCCAGAGGAGTTAGTAATTTATGTTGGGTAGCAGGTGGTATCATTTCCTGGTTAGTCTGTACCCTAACTTGTTATTATCTATGGCCATCAGCAGCTGGAGTGACACCGACAGAGGAGCCCTTGTTGCTGGCAGCAGGAGACAGAGCTGCTCCATCTGAGTGTAGATGGAAGGAATCCCTCCATCCCTCACACTGACTGCAACACAACCTTGGATAACGTGGTGGGCAGGGCCAGGCGTGGCCCATCTCATCGGCACTTCCCTCTTGTGCATGGCTTTTTAACAGGTTATGCTTGACAGAGAACGTGTTGCTGCTTTCTTTTGGCAACCATCATTATGCCCCTGACTCACTCATAGAGAACAGGCCATCTAAATAGCTGCTGTCCCTAAGGGAAGATTTTTTTACCACAATATTTCTTTGGTTTGGCAAGTGACTTCATTGCTTGTTTCTGAGACGAGCACCCCATTGTTCTGGGAGTTGTACACACACATAATTAGGGACAGAGTCTTCCTCTGACAAGCTTTTGCCCTTAAAAGAAAAGAAAGAGAGGCAGATGGAAAATGGATGTGATGCAGAGGTAAGAATAAGTAAATTACCAAAGAAGGTCAGGCCAAGGATCTGTGACAGTGCAAGGAATTGATCAGGTTCTTGGAAAAGCCAAATATAATGGCCTAATGACATACTCATCTGTGTTGCTTTATTTTCTTTAGAATTCTCATGAACTGTCATATTCCAGCTCAAGCAATCCATCACCATCCTAAAACTGTAGTATGACCTTCTCAGTCTTGTGAAACTCTCTGGACACCTGAGCATATGTTGAAAATCTGGGTCTATAGTCTTTGATCTTTGAGGGTTTTTTCAGATCCCTCAATTTCCAGTTTTTAGCTTTCTCACCTCTTTCCTTTGACTTCTTCAATCCCTCATCCTTGAGATTCTCACTTTTTCCTTACCTTACCAACCTCAGCAATACTGACTTTTTCCTTGTAACTGGTGTCATGAACTTGTTTTATTTCCTCTCAGATCCCTTTCCCCTGTGTTCTTCTGTTCATTTTTTTTAAACATCATTTTCTGAACTGCCTCAAAATGTAGCCACTGTTTATATCATTCACTTATTTTACTAAGTGAGCTCAACATCTGAGGTCCTGCAGGTTTTTTCTAAACCTGTTTACTCATTTGGAAGCAATCAGCAGAATTTTCTTGGTCACAGGTTCAGGTCCACATGTGTGATCCTGACTGGAAGGCTTTTACAGCAGCTGCCCTCCTGTGTGATTTCTGTGCTGGGAACATCTCCTGTGTAGGGATATCCGAGGTAGCTCCAAACAAATGCACTCTCTTGGTGCTGCAGCTCTGCCAGGCACCACATTTACATGGCTAGAGTGCTTAAATTACCCTGTAGGTGAGAATGCAGATTCCTTAGGTAGTTGCAAAAGCTTTACCCTACACTTGGATTCTTGACATTTACCTTTTAGAGCTGTCATGATCCTTGAGGTGATCTTTTTTTTAATCCATGGGCTAGAAATATTGCTGAATGTGTTATATATTTCATAGGGGTTTTTGAAGATTTATTTTTTAGTAGAAGTGGGGTTTTGTGGATATTTTTTTTTCCTCAGAGCAATGATAATGTGTTCAAAAATAATGGCAAAGAGCTCACAGTGCTTTGCCGTGGATACCTTTTTTCCTTTGCAGTTAGAAGGTAACATCACCAAGGTATTCACTGTATTCCTCTGACTAGGACATGGAGTGCTTGGTTTAGTATCATCTTTTCTCCTGATGTTAATTCATTGCCTGTAAATCAGTGACTGGTACATACTTACCTAGGGCCTGACATCCTGAATGCTGTGAAAGCATCTTACATAGTGCTCTAGAACAAGAATATGGGGCACCAATAACTCACTAGGAGCACAAGAAAAGTCGTGGCCAGTGGGAATTATGCTTCCCCCAGCAGGAAGACAGTCAGGATGGTGGGGTTCCTGTCCTGCTCTCAAAAATAGTGCCTTAGTCTTTGTCATGTAATCCACGTGTGTTCATGGGATTTTAGTGTCGTGTGCCACTGAGTAGAGGTCAGGGAACAATCCATGGCTGGTCACTGCCAGGTTTGCCATGGGCGTGAAGTGTATCCTGTGGATGTTTCTATGCATCTTCACTTGTGCTGCAGGAGATGCATTTCATATAGAAATATCATACAGAAAGGGCTGGACCATCTTTAGGACTGGAGAACTGGAAATAGGTGTTAATTTGTATGAAGTGCATAGGGCCAAATGTAATTTTTTTTTTTCTATTAGGCTCATTAAATAGCCCTGCCAAAGGAAAAAAAGAAATGCATAGAGATCTCACATGACACACCCTGGTGAAATGGTCATGTTAAAACCAAGTTGATCTATTGATGATAAGAAAGTGTGAGGATCATTGTAAAAGTTCCAGGTGTAATTCTGGACATTAGTGTTAAAACCAAAATGTAGGGATGAAAAAAGGGAGCCTTTTTTGTCAGGAGAATGGAAAATCTTTCTTGGAGGGAATAATGGAATCTGATTTACTTAGCTTAGCAAAATAAAACCCATACAGATTTTAGTGACTAAAATAAAGGAGGCAGAAAAATAATTAGTAATAGAGCTGGCTGTAAGTAAATGTGCACTCAAATGAAAAAAGAAAAGCCGTAAGAGGAGCACATTTCTTGAATGCTTTGCCCAAAGATATTCCCTGATAAGATGATAGTGGCAAACAGTGAGCCTGTTTAGAAAAGTTGCAAAGTAGTTATGTGATTTTGTTGCTGCTACTGGAACCTCAACTCGGCATCCCAGGAGAAGCCACTCATTTCTGCATTCTAGTGCCATGAACAGTTTTACCTTAATTTAAGGAATTCATATTTCAGCACTTTTTATTTTCTGGTGTCTTTTTTTTTTTAGTGGATTGAATAATCTAATCGTGAATTCTAACACCACTTTAAGAGTTTTCAAGCTAACTTCTCCCTTCCAAGGTGCCCCAATTTACCAGCAGTAGCTGAATGAGCCATTTGGTTTTGTCTCATATTCTGCTCTACTTTTCGCATCAGGAGTACTAATTTGTGTCCTGGAGTCAGTGAAGGCAGCCTGAGTACTTACTGATAGTACAGTTCCCCACGGGGACCTCTTGTACCCCATCTAGCTGAATTCAGCTGCTATTTGTTTTTCAGCTTTCATTTTTTGAAATTTGATAAAGCCTGAGGGAATTAGTTGCCTAATTCTTGCAGAATTACAATGTGAGTTGGATGAATAATTTCCTCAGACTTGTTTGAAAATCTCAGATTGTTATTCTAATATTATTCGTACTACTGCATGTGTTTCCATAGCTAAAAATCTGCCAAATAAACTCTTGGAATCACATTAATTACAAGAATACTCACTTACAGAGTCATTTGTAAACACAACTCGTACCTGGATTAGGTTGTATAATTTTTTTAAAAAGTAAGACTGAATATTAAGAAGCTGAACACACTGGTTTACATAACAGCTACACATCCTACACCAGCTGTAATTTCCATAGCACTGAACGTCAAATGAGAGAAGACAGAAGTTGAGACAAAGGACATGTTTTGAAGTTTCAGAGCCTGATCCTGTAAATTGGTCAAATAAAGGTGAATGCTATTTATCATAAAGCAGACTAAATTTCTGTCAGGTTTTTCCCCAATTAATGGTTCTTCAACCTTACAAATGAGAATATGAAGTGTGTATGTCAAGAGAATCGTATTCCCTTAACAGAAAGGGAACAGATGCCTAACCTGTAAGTTTGTATATCTCTGTTTTATTGCTGTGGGCCTCGCCAGTTCTAGTGTCAAAGCAGAGCCCTAACGAGTGGGAATGGAATGGAAAAGGAAGCTAAAAAGGTAAAAGAAAGAGATGAAATCAATAAGAAAGGGTGCAAAACATATGTCTGATGAGTTCTTTCTCACAGATAACATTGTCAAAGAACAAAACTGAGCTGGAGGGTAACATGCTACCTTTCTGTCCAGTAAGTTCACTAGAAAAGACCATATTTGATTCAAAGCTCTGTAGAGACATGTGAGAGATGCTGGTATTTTGTTTTGTTGGTGATGTGCAAGAAATTCTGAAGAAATTAAAATACTTTTAGTCAGCTAGAGTACACTGCATTTTTCTTATTAACAAGGAGATTGGCAGAATTTGATGGTCTCCCAGTGTTTAACTTTTCTGAAGATTTCACGTCATTTGGTGTGAAATACTCCTGGTCTCTTTAAGGGAGGATAAGACAGTGGATAAATTGCCACCATGTGCTAAGAAGCTTTGGGATAAAGCCTTATTCCCCAAATGAGAATTGCTAACAGGAATTCCAAAAGGATTATTACAGCCCTTTGCTTCCCACATTTTTTTGAGTGATCAAATCTTTGCTGGTTCATCTAGCTTTATGAGCATTCAAAAAGGCCTGTTGTAAAATGTTCATCACTTAAGTCACATTTTTGATATCACCTGATAGCATTCAGATCCAGAGAGCACAACAACTTTGTTCTGGGTTTGGCAAGAGGGTGATTAGTTTTACAAATGGCACTGGAATTCTTCCCACCAAATTTGGGGTGTTTGTGGAAGCAAATTACTTGAGGTCTCCTGTCATCACTGCAGAGCATGAGACACTTAGAAAGCAGCATTGCCTGTATAAGTACTGCTTTTAAGAAGAATTGCTTTTGATGCTCTTCAGAAAAATAGGTTAGATTAGACACCCAAATTTCAGAGGGTTGGAGTCAGGCAAGAAGTGTCTTTAACTTCCAGACCATTCCTTGGAGACCCAGAGGATGATGACCAGGGAGCACTCACCACACAGACCTACTTGATGGATATAACCTTAATATATGTGTACTTTATTGAAGAAAATTCACTATCTAGGCTTTACTTGGTGTTTTAATAAACCCAAGGCTTATATATCCTTGGGTTTTTTTCTTTTTCTGTCTCAGTCCTTTATTCTGCACAGAACTCTGCTTCTCATAGTAAAAGGTTAATGATCTTTGGGTCTGGACTGACCCAGGATCAGAGCAGCAGTTTTTTTTCCTCGACTGCAGTGGGAGGTGAATTCAGGGCCTGTTTGAAAACCTGCCTTTACATGCAGCTCAGGTTTAGACAAGGGAACCTTGTGTAATGCCAGTCCTCTGTGAAACTAGGTGACTCTATGTTGAAAGAGGCAATTTTTTGATTAAAAGAAAAATATCTGATAAAAGCATGTGTTTGTTTTTGGAGAACGGCACGACAATGTGTATCGTTTTTATCTGTCAACAGCCATCACCTTGTCAGAGTTTGGCTGCTGTTGATTTATTACAACCTATGCGAATGTATAATTGGTAGGCTGGTCCTCAGATCTGTGAAGGAGAGGCACAAATTTGGAAGCCAGATGTCCCATGGTAATGCACTAAAAGAGAGAGATAATCACCAAAGAGCTGAGGAGCCCTTCAACTCATTACTCTTACATATTCTCTTTGCCTTAAGATTTATCAGTGTTTGTAATGAAAGCATCTAAAATGAAAACAACTTATTAACTTCTCTAAAGGCACCATCTTCCACTCCCCACAAATAAATCTTTTATCAGGATCTGCACTGCAGGAGTCCCAGCCTTTTAGTCAGAAACTGGGGGGAATTCACTGAGCCATACTATCTAACAATGATGTCCCAATGCCCAGAATGACCTTGACAAGGAGAAAAGACTTTGGAGGTGGAAATTTCCTGGCAAAATAATGCAGGCAAGGAATTATTACTCTCATTGAGTAGTTCAGGGATGATTCTTGGAGCTGTTTCATTAGGGCCATGTCTCTGCCAGCACTGAATGTGTGTAAACTGTGCCTGCAGAGGTGTGGGCTGCCCTTAACCTGCGTATGGCTCAGCCTTCCAGCCCTGGCATCAAAGACCATTGGATCTGAGAAGTGTATCCTGCCAGAGGGTTGTAGTCCCAGCTGAGCTGATGGAGAATTACTTTTTAAATGTTGATTTGTGCTTTTAATTTGCTGTTAATCACAGTGGGTTTCAGAGCATTTGGGTTTCATGAGAAGGCCATGGCTCTTCCAAGGTGGTGCCATTAACAAGGACCTCATTCCTGGTGTTGGAATACTGGCTGGAAGAAGGCAGGTTATTGAAAATCTTCTGGAGACTGCAGAGGACTTCACTTCTGTTGGACAGGAGTGTAGGGACAGGAAGGCAGAGTCATAGAGCCCTTGTGTAAATTATCATTTGTCTTTTCCCTCTAATTCAGTCCTGATCTGGAGAGAGGAAAAGCGATATGTCATTAAAGGAGTCTTAGTGGGTTCACAGACCAGGTGATGTACATCCTCTATTTGCCTCAGATAACCACAGGTACATCTTTCTAATGTGATTAGGCCATCATACACGGCACAGATCAATTTATTATTCTGCCTGAGAGCACCGTGTTCCTCTTTAAAAAATTGTTACTCCTGAAGTTGGCAATTACTTTAAAATAAATTTACCAAAGACAAAATTGTGCCTCCTGGGTCAGTAAATGACTTCCCTGTTTTTTCTTGAAGAGACAAGGTGTTTATTAAAGACCTCCTTAGTTTACTGTGTTGGGTTTTTCACTTTGAATAATTGTCCAATTAAATATAATTTGGAAGTCCGTGCTAACCTACTGCTTGCATTGTGTAAGTAAGAATATCTCTGAAAGATGTGCATTAATAAATCCCACTGAGCCCTATCTCTTTTAAAAAATGGCTTCCTTTGTTTAATTTTTAGAATTCTTTCACAGGGCTTTAAGCCTTACATTTGGCAATGCCGCTGTTTTCACACAAATTATTTATACAGTCCATTCTTTCAGATTCTGTAGAAAACATTTTTATCATTTCTTGTAAGACAGCTTATTTTAAAAAAATATTTTTAACCTATTGTTTAGGTTTGGAACATGTTCTACAGTATAAAACTTTGCAGATTCTATCTTGTGTGTGTGTGTATCTAGGGATTTCTATTCCTAATTTGCAAAGGGGAAATAATATAAAGTTAAGTGGATAAAAGAAAAGTAATTAAATGTAGCAATTAGATGAAATTCTAGAAACCCAAGCTGGAATTGGTCAAATAGAGATATGTAGAAAGATAAAGAAAAATGATGTTTCCTGATACAGCAGGTTCCACAGAGATGTAGTCATGCCTGGCCTTGCAGTCTGAGCATGAGGCTGGCAGCAGGACCTCTCACTTTGACTCAAGCACAAAGAACATTGATGTTTCTTTATCTAGTAGGATCTAAGTCACTCCAACTCATTTTCTCCTGTGGATATAAGGCTTTCATTCCTAATAGGAATATAATGAGTATTGATTAGCTAATCAATGTAATTAATAAAGATTTTTTTTTTTTAGAACTGGGGAAATAAAGCATATGGGGGACATTTTATCTCATTTTGCTACTTTTAAAAATACTGCCACAAAATGAATTCCAGAAAATATTTTATGCTGTTGTAATTACAATTTTAATTGTAATTATGATTGCTCTTACTGTACTAAAAATGTATTTTTGTTTTGCTATAGGTAGGAAAAGACATACACTAAATTGGCATTAGGATTGAAATTAGCTGTGTACTCTGTCCTTTATATTCTGGTTGCCTTCACCCTCTAGTGAAACATAAGAAACTGGAAATCTTATTTGCCTTTCCTAGTCTATCAGTGCACAGAACACCTAATTAATGGTGAGGTCAGTAAGACAATCCGCTATTCCTGGAGAGTTAAGATCCAACAACCATCCAGACACAAGAATAAACTCCAGCCAAGTGTTTTCAGCCTGCGGCATCCAAAATGAAACAGGAGTTAGTGGGTACCGCCCGGTTCATTGTAACACCACCCGCGGGCAGGAGGGTGCAGATATCTGCATGTGCCTATAAATACCTGCAGAAACCTGAAGGACATCATTCAGTTCCTGCTGAGTTGGTTAGCTGTGTAACTTCACTGGAATAGCAGAGCCGTGGACTTTTTTTACACAATATTTTTATAATGTAATTCTTTAGAAAGAGGCCTTGCAGACAAAATACCTTGGCTGCATCATGGAATCAGGAAGATTTGGGATAGCAGGAGGCCAGAGGAAAGTGACAGGAGACGTCAAAGCAGGTGAATTCCATGCCTGAAAAGTCGCATTATACATCCTTTTCTCCCTTTAACTACCCATGATGTGCATGCCCAAAATGGTTGTGGCATTCTATAGGTGAAAAGAAACCTGGTCATTACTGGACATCATGACAAAATATCATGCCTTGCTTTGGACAAGGGGCCAGTAATTAGTGGTTGCTCTTATCCAGAGCAGTTTTGAGAATGGGAAATAGGATAAAAAGTAGATATTGAAAGAGTAGTTCTTTGTTTGAGGAGGATCTAAAGAAGAGGAGACATGGTAGGGAAGTAAAACAATAAGTAAAACTATCTCAAAATCAAGCGTAAGAATATTAGAGCTTCCACAAATTTTTAAAAAACCCAAAAACATAGAGACCTCTTTCACCTCCTTTGCTGCGTGCTTACCTATATAGAATCCAAATCATTCCTATTAGGCTTTGGAATGATGTCTTGATTACTTTAACTGTACTTGCCGTGCAGCTGGACTCTAAATATACTCTTACTTCTGCAAGAATTGTTTTATTTTCCAGAAATAATTTTTTTTATGCTGGTTCAGTAGAAAGCAAGCCAAACGTAGCTCCCCCAAAACTAAGCAGAAGGATTGGCTTTAACCATGCTCTGATTGTTTTTTGAAAGATGGAACACTGGTGCTTTTGGAGCAAAACACATTCCTGACAGGCAGGAGCAGCAATGGCACCCCTTGAAAGCATCCATATCAAACAGCACCTGCAAGGTTTTCATGCATCCCTGCAGTGCTCTGCATCCCAAAGACCTGGTTTCCCGCTGGGAAAAAAAGTGGTAGCAAGAAGTTTGTGGAAATGATGCCATTTTGTGAAATAGTAGTGTGGTGACACATCAGAAAATTCAGATCATTTTTTTATCAATATTTTCCAGCCAGCTCTTTTTTGCTCTCTCTCACGAGAAACTTTGCAGAACGCAGTGCTTAGTTCATGCCATGGTTACTCAGCTAATCACCAAAACTTGCCTTTCTTCTGCATTTTCTACATAAGCGTCTACTTCACAGGCTTAGTGGTGATAGACTGCGGTTTGCAAGAGGATGTAAGCCAGACACCATATCTCTGTTTATGCCGGAAAAGTCCTGCTGGAGCTGTTCTTACATTAATAAGTTTATCCAGGTTCTCCAAGTAAGTTTAGGTGGATTCTGACGGTCCTCCTCTTAACTGAGAAGCAAGTTTCTTATTGGAAAATACCTATTGCTGTCTCCTGTCAGTGAGATGCACTAAGTACAGCCTGAGGAGTGGGAGAAGTCCTAGAATGGATTTTTGTTGGGTTTAGGGCTGGGCCATGGTAAATTGCTACTATGGACTCTAGATCTTCACTGTCCTTCAGTGTCTGGAGTGTCACAGAGGTGTGTGGGAACTAATAACACCCAGCAGAACTTTTATCAGTGCCAGGGAGAAAGGAATTGGAGTACAGTTTAATGCACCACTTACTTCCCTGAAAGTACATTTTGTTTCAGTGAGCATCAGCTCTTCAGGACCACTGTTGTGCCAAACAGATAAGCAGTTTGTTACTGGAGACAAGACAGGTGCTTGAAATCCTGAGGATGTGTGAGGTGATAATTGTTAGTTTTTAATGACTGTGCCAGCTGACAACTTATAAAAATTCTTCAATTTCTGTGTTAGCATAGTCTGAGCTAGTCTAGAACAGATAAATAGAGAAGTGAATGGAGACAAAATTCCAGTTGTTGCTCCCTCAATTTTCAGTTAGATCCATTTATATAGGGCAATGATATAATGTTAGGTTTGATTATAGTTCAGACAACTTTGTAATAATCTTACCTTCAAGTACAGACAGTGATTAGTAACCAACAGATGCAGCAGTTTGCACAACGAAGAGCCACATGGATGATTAAGGGATCAGAGCATCTGATGTAGGGGAGACCTGGGGTTGCCTAACCTAGAGAAGAGAAGGCCCAAGAGATGATCCCAGTGTGTATAAATACCTGATGAGAGGTGTAAAGATGACAGAGACACACTCTTCTCAGTGGTGCAAAATGATATGACAGAACCCAATGTGCATAAATAGAAATACAAGAAAACCCACTTTCATATAAAAAGAAAACTCTTACTGTGAGGATGGTCAAACACTGGCACAGGCTGCCCAGACAGGTTGCTGGGTTTCCACCCTTGGAGATGCTCAAACCCCAGCTGGACAGAGCCCTGAGTAATGTGCTGCAGTTGATTCTGCTGTGAGCAAAGCAGGAACAGACTAGACAGTCTCTAGAGGCAGCTTCCAACCTCTTCTGGTATTCTCTTCCCTATCAAAGGTCAAGTTTCTGGTGTGTAATTCAGTACTAACTGAAGCTGACTGGTGTCTTTACATCAGTTTCAGTGATCATGGTTCAGGTCAAGCATGAGAGGAAAAATAAACAATATTAGCAGAGATAAAAATCTCAGATTTGAGAGCAGGAGAAGCAGACGTACCAATGAAAGTAAATGAACAGTCACTAAAAAGATAGCTGCAAAAAGGTCCAAAAAGAGATATCGAAAGTGATGCCAAAGGGGAGCAGAGCTATATTTCTGCTCACAGTGCATCTCTGCTATGACAAAAAAAGCTGGATTCAAGATCTCTACCTATCCAATCTTTTTGGCCTCCTAGGTTTCTTCAATACCAGCCTCCATGGTAAACAACACTTCTACTTTGCAGCTGATCAAGTGCATGGGTTTTTAAAGTGTGGGTTGTTTAAAGAAATTAATAAGTATATCTGATGGTATGCTTTTAACAGTTTCTAGATTTTCAGTCCAGTGTCCATTTTAAGTTCTTAAATTACAGCTAACATTAAAAAAGGAAGCTGAAGTTCCTCTTTTATTCAGACTTACAGTTCATTTAACAAAGTAGCTGAATACAGATTTAAAATTAATAAAGTAATTGAAGGATGAAGGGCCTGAAGCACAAGTCTTATAAGAAGCAGCTGGGAGAGCTGGGGTTATCTAGACTTGAGAAAAGGAGGGTTGTGGGAGACCTTATTACTCCCTACCACTGCCTGAAAGGAGCTTGTGGACAGGTGGGTTTGGTCTTTTCTTCCCCATAACAAGCAATAGGACAAGAGGAAAGGGCCTCATGTTGGGCCAGGGAAGGTTGAGATTGGATATTAGAAAAAATTTCTGAAACTAAAAGGGTGGTCAAGCATAGGAGCAAGTACCTAGGGAAGTGGTAGTGTCAACATCCCTGAAAATCTTCAAAAAACCAGGTAGATATGGACCTTAGGGACATGGTTTAGTGGTAGACCTGGCAGTGTCAGGCTAATGGTTGGACTTGATGATCTTAGAGGTCTTTTCCAACCTTAATGATACTGTGATTCCATGATTAACGTCATGCTTGGTGTAGGCACTTTATAAATTTGAGGACAGCAAACACTGGCCTGGTGCTAAAGTCTAATCACTGTTGTTAAGAATTTTTTTAGGACAAAGACTGTCTTAAACATCTTTTAGAGCTTATAGGTGACCTGCATTTGTTGCCTTGCCATGAATGTGCTGGTGGGTATGTGGGTGGCTTCATGGGTTTTCTTCCTTCTGAGGTCACATGGTTTATGATATGCGTTTACACAAGAAGTCATTGCTCCGTCTTCTAAACTAGTATGGTTTTTAAAGTATGGATGATGAAACCATGGTAAATAACTCAGTGCTTTTTATATAGACTTCTACTCTTGGACAGATGTACTTCTTAGATCTGCCTGTGAAGGGTGAAGACATTGGTCTCTTATTTTTAATTTATGGAAGGTTTATGACTCACCTACACTATTAACTACTTTCTCACAAATATGCTTCTGAGAGTGTTATGCCCCACTGGGGCAGCAGAAACTGTGGATTACTGTTCTTCAAGAAAAGTTGAAAGACTTGGATAGTATCTGGACTTGATGGTATTTCAGCTGGTTGAATGGTTTAGGAAGTGAAATGAGTCAGCCAAATGCAGTATTGGGAGGCAGTCAGAACCTGTACATTCTCTGCCTTGCTGTCCTACCTGCACTGAGAATAAGATTCTTTCATCATTATTTTTAAAATATTTCTGCTGTCAGCTCATGGGCTGGAAATGAGAGACAGATATGTGAATGGTTGAGAACTGTCAACGTGATGAGGCAGTGGAAGTGGTTGAAATGGCTCTCGTTGCACAGGGGGAAGTCTTGCCAGTAAAGATTAAGAAAGTATTGAATGATCTTGTGAGACATGGAGCAATGATACAGTTGTGTCTTCCTCTGTTTAAGGATTAATTGAGTTTGGAAGTAACACAGGGAGAGCTTAATCTTTAAAAGGAGCCCATATGCCTTGTCTTGTTTTGTTGTAGGATAAAAGGTGGGAGCTGGTGAGAGCAGTTTAAGTTAGAGGTCAGTGCTGGCACTGGAATGAATGGGAATTAATTAAGTATGAATCAAATGGCCTGTAAATAAGGTGATTCTTAATCCTCAGAACAGCCTTAGTGAGACTTCCACAAATAACCAAAGAAATTTTAAGATGAAACTGGTAAATTTAAGAAAGGGATTTCTTCATGTTCTTTGCTGTGAGAGGGAAAAGGGTACTCCCTGGCCCAGGAGGTTACTCACAGCCATGAGCTCCTACATCCTGGGCTGTTGGGTGTGTTTCCTTCAAAATCTGGTTTTTTACACTTAGTTCCAAACTGGTGGTCTCCTGCTACCATCTGTCACCTGCATCAGGACTAAATTGTGTCTTACTCTGTAAGACATAGAACGTGTGATTTGAAAGTTAATGCAGTATTTGTTCAGCGTATTTGCATTTTTGTGCTTGATGCTGGTAGAAGATACAGCCCTAGATTCCTCCTCTGTGGGCTATGATTCACCTTCATTATAAATATTTCACATCAGCCTCGTGCTTAATGATGCTGTTGGATGCAAGAACATCTGGATTCTTTTACCAGGTGCTATAGCTGGGTCTTACAAGTTGTATGCATTGCTTTTACTGTCTCTATTAAAAATTAAAACAGGGGGAAATATGCCTAAATTCTTCTGAACAGCCAATCTTGAAATTACTCTATTAGATTATTGTATAATTCCCACTACTGCGATATTTGAATAACGCCCTACAATATTCATGTGTACTTAGAGGAAATGATGTACTGAGGAGATAAAGGATGTGCTCAAGGTTATACAAGAAGTCTGAGGTGAAGGAAAGCCTGATTATGCCTCTACACATGCCTGAGCAGTGCACAGCCTACTGGGCCACTAGAAAGGATGCCAACTTCCTACTAAAAATACTATTTTGACCTCAGACTCTGGTCATTTGGATCTTTTTAGGGAATCATAATTTTGGTTCTTGAGATTCCTTTTGGTATATTGATGAATCCAGAAGACCTGCCCACCTACACCTTTCCTGTCCTTCATACCCATCTCCTGGTTCTTCTTCTGAGTGCTATGCTATGAGCAGCATGGTGTCTGTCATTGAAATATTTACACGTGCTGTTTGTGGTGTTCTGTCTGCCCTCCGTGTTCCTGTGGACCTTCTGGTCAGTGACTACACTGAGTGTTCACAGAAAGGCAGAGCACACAGGTGATGCAGGGCTTAGTGCTATCCTGCCGGGAGAGCTCTGACTAACAACATCACTTACTTGGGTGGATGTTTGTGGGAAGAATTACTCTGAGATATCCCCCAAGCACTATCCATGCAGATATCAGAATTACTTTGTGAAATTATGTAACTTGAAGCCAATATAAAACCTGTCCGTCAATAAAGTTCCAATTTCTTCCGCATCTTCCATTTTACGTTGTTCAAAATGTATTTTAAATTACGGAAAATATAGTTGCTGTTGTTGAAATGTGTCATTAAAAAGCATTAAGAGCCTGCTGCTTACGATCTTGTTTTCTAAAATTTTATGTGGTTAAACTAATGACCTAGAACTTTCCACTCACACTATAAAAGTGATGTGAATTTTATGTGGTGGAGGCTGAAGGCTGGGGCAGAGAGCTTTGCAGGGGGTGTCGAGAACCACTGGAGAAATTGAACTCATTACAGCTGTGATGGTATTAGGAGAGGATGGTAATCAGACAGTGGTGGGTTTATTATGTTAGCATTGGTTTCCTGGTGCACTGCGCTGATAGGTGTAGCTCAAATCCTTTAACACAAAACAAAGTCTTTTAAACCCTGCTCTTTCAGCAATTCATTTAACAAGGAGAAGTGCTTTGAAATTAGTCCTTGGATATCGTGTCTTCAATTTACGTCCTCAGAGCAGTTAGCACTTAATATATCCCTTTCAGAAGCAGATTGTCACTGCAAAGTGTCTGTACACAGTCTGTCTAATTCATCCACAGAGGTCCCACTGCATTTCAATTGTGTCTTTTTTGTTGCTTTTAGGAGCAAAGCTTGGGTTGCTGCACATTCTTGCCACCTTTTTCCACTTCACTGAAATCATTCACTTGATTTAAAAAACCCTACGCAACTAAATTGATTCAGTAAATCCCTTTTTCATGTACAGTAAGTGGTTTGGTGTAAGGCACAGAAATCTTTCTACTTTTACACTTCCTTTCATTTCATACAATTGTCCTTAGAAAAGTAAGTCTATAAATGATAAAAAAAAAAAAAAATACAAAGTGAAGCCAAGTTAGAAGGAAAAAGTTTTAACTAGCTTTTTTGTCAAGCTTCAAACAATGCTTTCTCTGATTCTGACTTTCTCTTTCTGACCAGTGTCTGTTTACAGTCACTCATCATTAACTATACGTATTTATCAGGGTTTGCAGCCGCTGCTGGCCTATTTGATACTCCTCTTTTTAAACAAAAACACCCTCAGAAATTGATACAGTAGCCAAAATGATATTCATAAAAAATTTAAGAAAGAGCTCTCAGCATTAAAAAAAAAAAAGAAATTTTTTTGAAGGAGCTGAAAAGAAAAAGGTCTTGGAATTACAAGCAGTTAGACTTGGTTTTTTTGCGTAATGACTCCTGGTATCCCACTGTGAGAAGACTTTCCCCAGCTTCTCGTCTGCATTCTTCCTCGTTCCCTGCGGGAGAATGAGTTGGATTTGTCTGCCATATTCACAGCAATCGAGGTGATCCAGGTTGAAAGAAAATCAATAAGATGTGTCCATTTATGCCTCACAAAGGAAGAAAGGTCTAAAGAACAGACATGGGACGTGATTCAAGCACTAGAGACTTAATAAGACTTCTACTTGTGTTTGAAGGGGATGGTAATTTATATTTTACTTTGAACTTTTTTTTATGCTTCATAACTATTGGGATTCAGGCTGACATGGGAAGCAAGGAAAAGAAGGTTTGATGCTGTCTTAGAAGACCTAACCCATTTGGGAAGGCCATGCTCAAAAGTTCAAAAAATTTTGTTTTAGAAAAGATTAAAGAGACATCATATCATCGTACTGATTTATCGCTATTGATAAAACTGGTTTAAAGTATTTTGGATTGGGGTACAATAAAAAAAAGTCTTTCTTCGAGAACAGCTGCAAGTTTCTCATTATTGGCTGTCTTTTCTGTGTGTTTGATATCATTTTGCTTAGAAATAGAGGAGCAGCCATAATAGGTACCCTGGTGCCACTTGAAGCTTTGTCAGGGTAGCTCCCCAAAAAGTGGTTGTTGTTCTGCTCTGTGTCTGTCATGTTGGCCACCAGGGCCCTGCTGTCCCAAGGGTATGCTCTCTCAGCCCTCAGGAAAAATACTCCCTGCTTTAGCCTACGTTGTTTTTTCAAGCCAATCTCGTGTGTACTTTTCCAAGTGAGGTGTAAGCATGCTCTTATTCAGAGGGAATTAGGGCCTATGGGAGTTCCAGAAACAGAACCCAAAAAACTTTGAATAAAATAAAACAAGGCAGGCTGCAGGCATTGGGTCTCGTTATTGCAATCTTTTTGTTTTGTCGTAAAAAGACAAAAGTGAAAGCAAGCCTGCCTACCAAAGGAGTAAATGGCCTCAAAAACGATGTCTCAGCAAGGCATGGAATAAAAGCTTGACGATCTCTGAGGTAGTGTGATTGCAAGGTGGAAGAGGAAGTATTCTTTCTTTATCTGCTTTTCCAAATTTCTTGTCTATGCTTTCCCACTGAAATGAAGGCTAACACTGAATAGGACCCAGATGGAAGATCTGAAATGGAGATGGTGTATCCAAGGAAAAAGAACGCACATTTTGAAATCTTGACTGCTCTTCCTCAATAGCGCTTTAAGAAAATTTCAATTATAAGAGATAGTTCCAAGAAGAAAATTGTGCTTAGTGCATTATGCAGGATAAAGTTAAAGATGTAAAGAGGATAGAGAAAGATTTAGAGCCGTACTTTAAAGGTATGCAGAGGTTTATCATTATTAAAACTACCAATTTTTTCCAAATCAGCCCGTTTTCACTGAATCTTTGGCAGGTTTTTTCCGTTTTATCCAACTTTGACTCTTTTCAAAATAAATTGAAAAGTGAGTTTGAGAGACATTCAGACTATTAATGGAATTTTAAGGCTTAATTGGTATCAAACAAGATTTTAGTGAACACAGCCAAGTGTGCCCGTTGCATCATTAAATGAGCAAAGCTAGCATTTAACTGAGATTGGCTCACACCACTGTTCTTCACTTTCAAGAACTGTACTTAAATGGGGTGAGATCAGAATATCAAAGCACTCCATGTAACGCGCAGTCACGGGTTTTTTTTTAAGGTTTCCTTCATATGTGTTTCAACACAGTGCTGTTCTAGAATGGCCACTAATAAAACAATTAACAAATAAATAGAGGTGCTAACAAAGCAATTGTGCAACGGTGAATGAAAACCTATGTGGGCCAGGATGCAACGCCTGAAAAGGAAATGTTACAAAAGTCCCAGCAAACTGGAAAGGGGTTGGGTGGACCAGCTGGCGAGCCCGACACAAGGAAGTGAGAATTTGCAGTTTACAGGCAGCAAAATACTCTCTCCTTTTGCTTTAGAGGATCTGAGAAGCGTTTTAGTACCTCATTTACATAACAAAGGAGGTACAAAATCAGCTTTGCATCCGGGGGACTACACAAGCCTGCGATGGGGAGAGGTGTTGAGAGCAAAGATTGCTCTCCAGGCCCCTGTGACAGCAGCCAGCAAATGCTGTATCTCAGAGAGGTGTTGCACGGCCGCTCTGGGCTGGCAAGGTGCTGTTCTCAGATGCCTCTTTGGCTTACACCAAAAAAATGTAAATGGCTGTTCTGCTCCTTCAGAAAGTCCCACCAGACAACCTATTTCTTGGCACCTTGTCCTGCCCTGCCTTTCATTTCCCAGGGGATGAAGTGGATTCCTCTGATACAAAGCCCCAGTGACAGTGAGTGGGAGCCCGAGGTTTGTTCTATTGAGGGGTGTTTCCGTGCAGCCCTTTCCGGAGCTCTTGGCAAAAGCGTTGTAGGTTTGCTGGACCACCCTTGCTTACTGTGCTGCTTTTCACTCTTCCTGCTGCAGCTGGCCTTGATTTCCACACAGGAAACTCTTTGTAAAGAAGAGCTGACTTGTGGTGTAAATCAGTAACTGAAGAAACTGATGATTTGGGGTCTGCAAATTGTGTATTTCTGTGAGCTACTAACAGGTAGACAAAATCTAAACAGTCCCACCTGTGAGACATGCAGACATTTTTACCTGAATGTGTCCCTGGAAGGAGAGAAGGACTCGTGAAGTGGCATTAGGAGAGGTTTGCATCAGAAAGGGGAATGATACCCCCATTTCTGCATTATTGGTAGGAGCTGGGAATCCGGAAGCTCCGGTAGAGTTCTATGAACAGGTAAAAGTGTATCATTAATTCTGGGTATTTCATTTTTTTGTTAATATTATTGAAAGGAAGGAAAGAGCAGTACTCTGAGAGGACAGAGAGATCTGTGCTACAGCAAGGTTCAGGCCAGGCTGATGCTTTACTTGGAAATGGAAAAGCACCTTCTGTGCACAGCCCCTATAAGGAGCCAGCCAGGAGTGGTCTCGGCTCTCAGGGATGGCACTGCATTTGCTGCCAAATGCCTCTCCTTCCCAAAAATAGTTTACCAGAGGGGATGGGCTGGGTAGGAGAATGTCACTGCTGTAGCACCCCCAGGTGAGCTGCCAGCCCAGGCTGAGCACATCCAGTCTGTAAGGATGCAGGGTGTCTTCAGCTGCCCCCGAGGAGATGCTCCAGATGTATTTAGAGCATCAGATATTTGGGTGTAATGCAGGGTTTGCCATGTTGAGGCCCTGCTCCACAGACACAACTCCCCATTGCCACTACCAGTGCAGGAAGGAAATGTAGAAGCATATTCAAAAAAGTGTGCACACATGGAAAATCAGGTTCATTGCCTGCCCAGGCGTTCTCAGCTTCCATTGAAAGCTGGCTTCAGTTCCCTGCAGGGTATTCAACCAGGAAGGCAGTTGTAGGACTATGTCTTAATGGTGATCCCTGGCTGTTTAGTTCATTCTGAGGAGAAATTCTGAAGAAAAATGCAATGCTTTGGTTTCATTGCTGTGTTTCTTGAATTGGTGCATCATTTCTTCCCAAAAGTTACAAAAACTTTACTGAATAAAGACGAATGGGAGACATTAAAAAAAAAAACCCAAAACCCCAAGTCCCAAACCCCCCAAACTTGAAGTAAGTGAGCTCAGTTCTCCTTCACAGAGGAACTGTGAGAATTACTGTTCTTTATTAAAAAGAAATTCTCATTGGAATGCAAATTTTGATTTTGATTATCTGTCACGGCCTGCTTTGAAGTTTTTCAGACAAAAATAAATATCTCCATAACAGAGAGGATTATAGTAGTCTTGTTTAGAATCATCTGACTAAGAGTGACATCTAATCTCAGAATATATAAGGTTTTGAGGCCACAGAGACTTTGAAAGAGCTTGACTCTCTTCTGTTTTGTAAATTTTCTATAAATGGTTTAATAAGGTTTTTAGTTCAGCCCCAAAAAAACAAGGGCTAAAACATTTCCATCAACCATATTGTTGAAAAAATATAAAAGAGACATAATTCAATTTAAATAAAGCTGTAGCTAGGTTATATCATCCTTATCTCAGTAAAAAGTATTTTCTTTTACAATCCCAAATAAATAAATAAATATCTCTGACTCGGCTTTGAAGGCTTCGCTTGGATAAATCAGGTTTTGGCAGCTCTGTAATTCATGAAACAATACCTCTAGCTCCACCGGAATGGGAGTGGGATGTTTCAAGCTTTATGATTCTGTTCAATTCTGGAGCGTTAATGGGGCTATTTGTAAAGAAAGAAATATAATGAGTTATCACAAAACACAGCAAGGACTCTAGAAAGGGGCAGCCTCCCATCCATCACCCATTCTAGCGTATTCACAAAAGAACAGGGCAAGAAATCTTGTGAGGACAACGGGGAATTTTGCTTTTACTCTAACCTGACTTTCACAAATTGTGATGGGCCTGGAACATTATTTTCTTTACAAAATGACCCCAACCCAATCCTAAATTCAAAGTGTGAGGGTGTGTGACAGGTTTTTGTGGAGATTTTTTTTCTACCTTCCTCTACTTTATGCTTTGGGAAGACATTTTCTTAATTAAGATTTATTTATAAAAATAAAAGTATTATATTATCTTTATCTGATATAGTGGCTAATTCAGGATGCTGGCATTGCTATATTTCTGTGGCACCTTCTGGTAGGGCCATTACTAAAGTTACCTGTCATTTCCCTTCTCTTCTCCTCTATTTTGGAAGTTTATTACTAAGCCTTGTAAAGTTCTTATGGGTTCACACTGCCATATGAGTTGGGAACTTGAGAGCAATTTTATTTTGAACATTTTTAAACAAAAGGCAAACCTACACTGAGCTGTGGTGTTGGAGTGTAGGTTTTTTGTATTTTAAGTGATAGAAGCCCAAACAGAACCAAAACCTTATCTGGTGTGTGCTGTGATGTACCTGCAGTCCTGTCCTCTCTCATTACACTCAGAATCCCTAATGAACCCAAAGAAGGTTTTGAGTGAATATGGTTTTTAAGAAGGACTGAAGGTTTTGCCCCAAAGATAATGAGATAATTAATGTATTTCATAGTGTAGTTCAGAGACGGTGAACAGCTCAGAGTAATGAAATGGAACATGCATACCAAAACAAAGGGGACAGCAGGAAATAGTCTGAAGTACATGATAATCAATTTTCGCATTATAAGCTTTAACATCTCTCCTTCCATATATCCCATTATAACAGGGCCTGTTGCTTATTAAGAAGGAAATTGCGATGTCACTAAATGTGGAAGAGCAGATCCTCGGGCAGTGGAAATCAGTCTACTGCACTGAAGTCAGTCATGCCAGCTGTGGATCTGACTCAGGATCCTTTTGGTGTGATAAATCAGTTTTAATCTGCAGTCTAGGAGTTTCACTCTTAAACCTTTTTATTTTGAAGGTTGGAAGACTAAGGAAGGTTTTTTTGAGCTTTACAATGTAGATGTTCTTACCAACAGCAGAAGATTTAGGAAGAGCAGAGAGAGTGTCCTGCCTTCTGATGTTCAGGGAGTGATGCTGGAGTGGGATCCCTCCAGAGTACCTTATTTGCATACTCTACACTCCCCTTCCCATAGGAACAGTTCCTTCAGTAGTGTGTTTCCACAGCCTAGGAGTATCTCGGTTGGTACCATCTGGCAGGCATTGGCAAGGGAAAAAAGACCTTACAGTTCTCTCAGCTTGCCTGTGGGAGAAATTGTCTGTTATGTACAAGGAAGTACATGAGGGAGATATTGTTTTGCAGCTGAAGTGGTTTTTTTCCATCTGAGCATGGTAAAAACTTGTGAATTTCTTGCAGAGTCCAACGTCCTAAATATATGCACTACGCCCTTTATAGAAAACGTGGCTCAAAGACTTTTACTGCAGCATCTCTGTGTGTGAGATCCTCTGAGCTGATGGCCCTTCTCCCTGCCTCAGTAGCTTTTCCCCAGGTTAAGCCAGGAAGCAGAGGGAGGCATTAAACCACTTACAGCAACACAAAGGTGTCCTGAAGAGTTTTAACATTTCAGTAAGGCACATCTGAGATGTGACCCTGTGCAGTGGTATCTGAATTGCTTCATTCTAACCTTGCTTGGTCATTCTCCCAGCATTCACATCAACCTTGTCCTTCCTTTTCTGTCATGCAACAGGCACAGCCAAACCATGGCAAAACTTCTCCTGTGACTCCAGTGCTTGTAGGGCAGCACTGAGGCTTTTCCTGCCCAGGGTGTGATTAGGCGGCGTGGTCATTGATCTCCTCTCTCACAGAATTTCTGCAGATCTACAATCCTGGCCAGTAAATTTTTCAGTGATGAGTCCCGTGTGTTTTCCAATGAGAGAATTATTTTGAAACCAGGGCTTTATGGGATTATGCTCTCTTACAGTATACAGGTATATCAAGCTATACATGAGAAATTACTTCTGAGCTTTGTCTCGTTAGCTATCCCCTTAACACTGATGGAAATAGTCTCAGCTGGTGTTTATCAGGTTCATGACTTCATAGAAGGGAAATTCACACATGAACTGAAAGGTTATGGCAAAGTATTGAGCATGCTGCATCATTTTGAGACAGCAATTTTGCCATGTGCCACGAGACCAAAAGTGTGATAAAAACCAATGGGAAACATTTGGTTTCACAGCAACATGAAGCAGGACTTTGAGGGGCCAGTGCACTGTGGTCTGTTGAGTTGTTGGCAATAAAATGCCAAGTGATTCTGTGTTTGGAACTGCAGAAGGATATCACCTGTCTTCCATGGCCACCAAGGCCTGCTGCTCTGGATGGGTGAGATGAGCTCAACTGGTTCTTTCTCCTTTAGAGCAGCAACATGAGATCTCATCTCCCTTCTTACTGGTGTCAAAAGGCTAGAGTTTGCAAAATTGTGAAATTATACAGGTTTTGAATCAGTGGAGTAATGTACTCTATGTAGCTTATACTACCAGTCTTCATGCAGCAGCCTTTTATTTTTCTTTCAGGAGAAAGGACATTCAGTTGCTGGTGGCAATCACCAAATTATTTACTGTCCATAGTTCCCTTCACAACTAAACAATGCATGCTAGAGGATTTTTGCAGTTTTGCTACTGATACCATACTCAGTATAACCAGCTAAGAGCAAATGCAGCTTTTAATTATTTTAGAGGCTTTCTTGTCCACAGCATCTCACTGACCATTTTCCTGATCGAGGCAAGAAGGACTCAGTCTTGGTACAGCATTGAAAGGGACTTAGAACAATAGTGGATCCTCTCCTGTATCAGAGGAAATAGGGATGGATCTGTTTGCCAGCAACCAACCTTTAAAGTTATATAAGGTCTAAAATGCTTCTAGCTGCAGTGGCAGAAAAGTGAGGTTGTATCTGAGCCACCTGGTTGTACAGAGGAGCTGCTTCTAAAGCCCCATGGCCAATGAAAGGAGATTGTTCAGGTGGCTTTGAGAAGGAGGCAGGCAGGATTGCTTTATACATTATACATTTCTCAGGCAGAGGAAGCATATTAAGCCTACTGAAGAGAGATTTCCAAGTCAAAGTTTTATCAGTCACTCGTATGTGTGTGTGTATATATATGGTGCAACTCCCCCTGTCCCTTGCCTTGGGTGAAATTTTTCTCCTTTTGCAAGTTTCTCCTTTTGCAAGTACTTTCAGGGCCATAGAGGAAAAACTCTGTGGGATAAGAAATGCAGACATTAAATGTAGAGGATATTCCACTTCCTTTGATTTATGGGGACTAAAATGTAACTTCTGGCTGCAGCCAACATTTTGAGGCAATTGTATAGTACAGAGGGGAATAAGAAAGTGCCCTAGCTATTGCCCAAATGCTGAGGGATTGAAGCTTCTTAGAGATGGTCTGTAGGAGTTGAGTCTAAATTGTTTGGGTTTTTTCCTTTCAGACTTTTATTGTCAGGGTTTTGAATCTGGTCTCAGTTGTAGCCCTTATGTTGTCTCTGCAGAGATCACAGCAACGCTCCCAAAGCCAGCTCGAACAGGCCTTTGGGCAATGTCCTGCTGTTTGGTGCTTTTCCAAACAATGCACGACAACTGAAATGGTTTTTTTTCCCAGTTCCTTGAATTGTGCCCCTGTCCCCTCCCACAGCATGATAGATGACACAGACAAGCGTGTTTGAAGAGGTGTTTTAGATAAGGTATGGGTGGATCACTGCACTCCAGGGTCAGGCAAAGAATAGCCCTCCTAGTTAGAGGCTGGGCACTGTTCTAGTTTGTTAGGGACCAGGTGAGTCCTGACATGCACCAGGCTCAGACACAGCTCCACATCAAGGCCTTGCCACCTCCTGAAATCTCCATCCATGATCTAGACAAGCAGCACTTCATAAGTCTCATATATGTACTCTGGGGAGGATTTCATCCTGGTCACCAGTGCGTGCTCGTTCCTTGCCCTTAACTGCTCCTCAAAGGGACAAAAACTACTTAGAAGCACCTCTGAGACTCTGAATGCTAAACAGATGCTGCTGCTTCTCCCCTGCTCTAGGAACATTTGCCCCGCTGTTGTATGCATACACCCAGAGAGCACACACAATAATCAGTGAGAATGCTGTGGAAATGCTTTTTAGCTATGTGGAGGCAAGGAGAGGTTAGAAGGAGCATCATGCGTGGAGCTGGTTCCTGAGACAGGGACAGTTTGCCCTGTTCAATGAGTGATCAAATTGTTCTTCCTGTGGCAGCAAAGGCTGCATCTTTCTTGCAGTTTGGGGAGAAGTGGTGATACCGCTCAGCCTTCAGAGGGAGGAGGTCAGCTAGGAAAAGCCTACTCAGGGTGCAGTAGGGAAGAAAATCCGTCTGTTTGAGTATCCTTAATAGGGTCTGGGGACCTGCCACTCTGTCAGACTAATTCTTGGCAAAGGGCTGGTGTTGCCAAGAGCTCTGTTTTCCTTCTGTCTATTGTTGTCGGGAGGATAGAGGAGAGAGAAGGGCTGAGCGGGGCTCTGTGTAAATGGTCCTTCCTTAGCGTCTTTCAGTTTAGCTTTCACTGACTGAGGCCCCCAAAGTACTTAGCATGAGTAAAGTTTTCAAAAGCACGAGTAATTTAGGAGATTAAAAGGCATTTTCAAAAGTGTCGACTTTTCAAAGTGCCTGATTTCCAGCGACTTTCAGTGAGGTTTGGGAATCTGAAATCATCTGGTTGCTTCAGTGAATAGCACTGTTGATTGCAGTGTAATGCGTCATCAGCTGGTATCCTGCTTGTGTCAGAGGTCAATGCTGACTGACTCTGAGGAGGGTGTACAAATCCCCGTGGCTGAGCAATCCAGGGAATTCCGCCTGCCCCTTCCTGGAGAAGGCTTTGAGAGCACAGGGATCTGAATTTCTGGGCTAATTGCAAGGGGATACTGTGGGAGGAGTTACCTTAGGCTCCCTTTTAAACCGTGGTTTCATCAGGTTTTAGTGACAGGTGATGGATCAAATTTTGCTCTGTCCGATTTGCCACCTTTTTTCCCTTTTCTTATTTTGTTGCATATAATTTTCACTCATGTTTTTGTTCTGTTTTGTGGTAGGAGGCTCTATATATCTATGCATTTTTATTAACATATATAGATATAACTTAATATATTGAAACTCTCGGTGTAAAAATTGTAGGTTTCCTGTGTGTGCCTTTGGCCTTTGAAAGGGTCATGTGAAGGACTAACTCAAACCCCTTGCTGAATTGTAGGCTGACAGAGGGAGAGATGCACTTGTTTAGGAGGAAGAAGGGCTCAGCATTTGCATTTGGATGCATGTCTTACGGCTTCAGAGCTCTTCAGACTCCCAAGTGGAGCAACTTCGAAGTTCAAAGCGGTGTGATTTTTGGCAGGTTTTTTCCCTAAGACTTCTTCAGGGCATGAAATATTCTGCCCTCAGTGCATGTACATAACTCTCATTGGCCTTAAAAGAAGTTACATGCCTACATCAAAGGAAGGATTTACCCCATAATGATTCATCGTGAGCCTGACAGGCAAACACAACAGTGGAGAGCTCACAAGCCAAAGCTCCTGAGCTACAAGACGGCAGAGTTCCAATCTCTGCCAATCAGCCACATTGCTGCTCTGATTTTCAGCAGTTTTTAATTTTTAAAATTGTTTTAGTGGGGATCAAACCACGTGTTATCCATCTGGTAGAAAAAATGGTAGGGCTCAAGCAGAGGAGATAGCCCCTTTAACATCTTATGTGGGTGGTAAACCAGGGTCAAATTAAATTGTGATGCTTTTTTTCCTGGAAAGTATGTCTCCCTATCCCTGGTGCTACACTGGAGACACAGAGCCACAATATTTTAAAGCAAATTAGAAGATACCTTTTTATTAAGATTGCAGAAAGTCCTGGGAAGGAATGTGTTAATGACTGGTGATTGAATGCAGTGGTTTGCAAGCTCTAAGCAGCTTTAGTGTCTCCTACCACAGCCCTGATTTAAAATTCATAAATGCTAATCCTCCATAATTTACGGTTTAAAAAGCAGCCCCACTCACAGGCCCTGTGGCTACAGCTCTGTCAGAGTAATTATGCCGCCAAGCTGAAATTGGACTACTAACTGAGATATTAAACAGGGTAGGAAATCCTCTTCCCTGGCAGCCTACCCAATTATTCCAAATAAGCAAACAGATTAGTGAGTAATTTTCCAGTTAAATCTGGTGATTGGTGCCAGAATTGTATGTTAAATATTCAGAAGTAAATAGATTAAAGATGAAATGTCCCCTTTTCTCAAGCTTAATTTAATGTGTATATTAAAACTTTTTAGGGGGAAAAAAATCCCCGTTGAAGTGCAATACGTTTGCTTTGAAAACAGAACCTTTCCTGGCTTGTTTGCACTTGGGGCAGTGCGTTCATTAGCTGGGGCTCGTTGTGCCGAGGGAACCTTGTGCCACATTAGCCACAGTATCAGTCCTGCTGTTCCTTTATCCCTCACCTTGGAGGAGGCCTCCTGGGTGGCAGTGAGACTGCAGGCAGCCCTGCTGGGGACCATGGGGACAGCTTCCCATCAGGGCGCTGGGATATGGGTGCTGCCCATCCCTGTCGGCAGGACAGTAAAGCATTTGTAGGAATTAACAGTAAAGATGGGTTTTTCTCGTCCATTCTGAGTCTAGGGGCTGGGGAGTGTTCTTTTTGTTTCTAAATTCAGCTTGAATTTCCCCACTGATCTGCCCAGGTTGACTTTTACCTTTCCAGACACTCCTTGTGATATGGTGTTTGAGACACAAAGTAGAGGGAAGATGGGGGCAAAAGGAAGGAAAACATGGACTGAATGCCCAACACACACAACTCCTGAATACACAGGCGAGAGGGAGGATGTGGGGCAGCTCAGCTTGAGCAGTTCCAGGAACACAAGCAGCAGGTCTGTCCCCCTGCTGCCTTCACATCACATGCTCTGCGTGGTCAGCCCAAGGAGCTGACTCAAGTTAAGGAGCTGTGCCCCAACTAGAAAGTCAGGCAGCTTCCAGCAGCTGAAGGGAGCTGCTCTGGAGAAGCTGTGCTGACACCTGAACCACTCCAGAAACTGGCTGTGGGTTGTGGCATCTTTTGGGAAGCAGAAGGAAGGGCTGGTGTAGTAGTTGCTGCACAGACCTGGGCCTGGTAGTTTTCTGCAGGGACTACGATGCTAGAACCTGGGAAGCCCACGTGGTGCACACTGCATTTCAGGACTTCAAAATTCTTTCTCAAAGTGAGTCTGAAGGAAATGTTTTTGCATTCATGGATTAAAGCAAAGACTTGTACCTCATTGCTGGAAACGTGCACGTACATTTCAATATGCAAGAGCACTAAGGAGAGGGAAGCTGCATTTGAGAAACTGAAATTGTTTTAGCACCTGGTGGAATTTGCTTTGGAGTTGTTTCAAGGATCCCAAACACTCTGAACAATGTTTTATGCCATTTCTAGTGGGTGTTCTTTCCAGTTGCTAAAAGCTTGTTCTTCTGAGGAAGTGAGCAGTACTCTTAGTTGGTAAGTGAAGTGAAAAGAGCAGCACATGCTTATCAAGAGATTGAGGTACTGTGGCCTTGGTGTTGAAGAACTTCAGACCTTCAATGTTTGTTATGACTTGGTCTCTTGGGCAGGTGAGAGGACCGGTTCATTCTTAGGTCTGAGCTAAATATTTTCTGTGTTTGAAGACCTAATAATACATTCTCTAGAGTGAGAAATGTAGAGTTTTTATGAACTTGCTGCATTGACTGCTTTGGAATACAGGAGGTGCATAATCTCCATCCTTCCTGAGAAGGGTTTTGTGACAGGACCGGGTCCCTAAGTTGAATAACTTGTCCACAAAAAAGCCAGCAGATGTTAGGCCTGATGGGGTATTTAGATCAGCCCCTCTCATACTTGGGCACAGTGGGCTGAAGGAGGCACGAACTTCCTAGCTATTGGCCCACAGATTTGTTTTTCCACTGGGAAGTGCAAAAGCTGCAAGCAGGTAATGCTGAACACATGCCTAGAAAGGATTAGCTGAACTCCTGCACATCCCAGAGGCTTTTCCTTCTGCTACATCCTCCCTGGAGAGGCTTTTTCACCTCAGCCCTCTGCTGGAATTGTGCCTTAAAGGCATAATCGAGCTCATAAAAATTAAGTGGTGTGCAATCGTTAAAACAAAACAAAACAAAGGGACCCTAACTAAATTTTATTCAATAAATTCTCCAGAATCAATCAATTTGTGTTTTTATTAATGTCAGAACTCACAGCATAGTTTCCCTCTTCATGTTTCACAGGGCTGTAGGGGCTTTTGTTAAGGTTTGGTTTTTTTCCACACCACTACACACGATGACATTTTGGCTTTGAATTGAGAAGAGTTAAAGTCAAAACAACAATTTTTCTTTTTTTAGATTTTGAACATCCTTTGGATCAAATCTAAAGGCTTACCTGTTCAAAGCTGGGATGGACTGATGGATGTGAAGGGATCCAGCGTGAGGATAGAGTCCTGTGAATGTCAGGTAGTTAGTTACACGGCACTAGATTTCTAATGACGTACAATTTCTGCCTCTCTGATATGTTCACCCAGTAGTGCTAAAGACATGCTTTCTTGATTATTTTTATACTAAGGGTAATAAAATGGGAGAATTTGTGGCATCCTGTCTGCACAGATCCTTACCATACACTCTCTCTGCCAGAATGCTGGTGGTTCAGCATGCACTGCACATTTCAGACGCTCCCTCTGCTGAGGGAGAGTTGTGAGTCTTACTGCTTCAAAGTACTCCAAATGTCAGTGCATATCAAATATCTCGTGTCTCCTGTCTGCTGCCCTGTCCCTCTAACCCAGGGATTTTGCAGTTTTGCTAAGTGTGATAGAAGTCACTTGAAGGATGTCATTCTCAGGCAGGTTTGTCAGTTGGGTCCTTCTTAGCGGAAGCCATTTGAGTCTCCTGCACACTAAAACAAAATGTTTTCACTTGATTCCTGATTCTTTACAATCTTCTCTGGATGTGTATTACTTTCAACTTGTTGTTTAGATCTTTGTGGTCAGCCGGGGTTTATGTACATTTAGTTAACTGTTCTAAGGTTGTGAAAGGCCATCACATGGGAGCTAGAAAGTGAGGCAACGTGAAGGAAAGAGCTGGACTCAAAATTTGACGTGATAGGTCAAGTATCCACTCACCAGCTGTAGTTTCTATTCCTGCCTCTGTGAGTGGCACTTTCTGAAGGCTCTGAGCAGTCTGGATTCATCTTACTGGTTTTGCCCATTTTATTCACCTACCATTTCAGTGAGTGAAGAGTTTATTATTAGTCCCTGATTTTGTTAATTCTTGATTCCCAGAAGCACAGTGCTTGGTGGCTGTAACCAGTGAATTCTCTGTAGTAAAAACGCATTTGTGTCCTTAGACTTGCCTATATACAATCCTTCTTAAAAAAGTTAAAATCTTTCTCATGTGCTCCCTCAATGATATCCTGCTACAGTGAGTTCCAAAGGTTAATTATATGTTTTGCTCAAAGCTACTTCACTAATAGGGTCCTCAGGATGAGGGTTGCTGACCCTTTTAAGCCAGTGAACTAAAGCAAACAGCAAAACAACCCACAGAGGCTGTTAGCCTGTGGGTGGCTATTTGTCTTTCTTGGTTCCTTTTCACCAGGGCAACCTTCCTGAATCGAGCTTCCTCTCAAGAAGGTGACCAGACAGTCTCTGCTGGCATCATGGAAACAGAGATGAAGGCAATGTTTTCATTCTTGATTATCTCAAGTGTCAGTATTTTGGTTTTGAGAAGAGGTTGTGCCATGATCACCTTTCCCCACTGCGGGGGACCCCTCTGGTACCCCCCTGGAGGGCTCTGCAGAGCCCTACCCTGGGTGGGCTCAGCTGAGGTTCAGGAGTGGCTGGGAGGCAGGCCTGGACTCCATGTGGCCAGTTCCGTCCACTAATGCATTCCCTCTTTGCTGTGTTTTAAATGCTTCTGAATGTGAATGGAAGTAGAAATCACTTTGGAAACTTGGAAGAGAATACCATGAAAAAGAGTTCCTTTAAGGAATGAAGAGCATGTAATTTAATCTGTGTTTGTAGCATTTAATCTTAAACCCCCACTATCTTATAGGTTTTATGTATCTGTTTCCCTGAAGAAAGCAGATAAGGGCATCCAGTGCTTCAGCCCATGCCAGTGAACCTGAAATGGAACACGTGGTTGTAAACAAAATACAGGTGGTCAGGACACATTCTCATTAGCTGAGGTGTGCCAGTGACACTGTGAGGATTTTAAGGGAGCCTTCCAGGAGGTGGGATCAGCAAGGGTTTCCAGTCTCTCTGGTGACATTACCTGGCTGCAAGGACAGCTCAGACCGCATGGCAAGGGTGGTGCACGCAAGAGTGCAAATTTTGCACATTTGCACTGGTTTTGTGGTTGCAGGAGAGAGAGAGAGAGAGGTTTCTGGAACAGCTTTTCTGAACACCTGGCCAGTCTCAGCCAGGCCCTCTGTTTCTATCATACACGATGTAAAACATCATTCAGGAGATGAACTGATGTTTGTCACGCTGAAGAGACCAGCTTCATATTTCTCCTTGAAACAGGCCTCTGGAGCACTGTTGTGTCTGAAGGCTGATGGAGACAGGTTCCAGGCTCACGTATCTCCTGTTTAAGACATCCCACTGTCCACCCAAGAAAAGAAACCAACTGGCAGTTCTCAATTACCACATAAAATTTATAAGGAGAGATGATATCTCTTAAATAACTGGATCCCAGACCATTTAGGGCACTACAGACTTCAATCAGTGCCTTGAAATGTATTTATAAGCAAATAGAGCAAGGAGTGATTTGTGCTATTAGGCCACTTCAGCAAATCACTTGAGCATTACTTAACACATGCTAAGTCTACTGCACCCAAGGCAAATTCTGGATGTGATAAACTCTTTGTCCATAAAATGTCCCTCTCTGGATAATGCAGCCACCTCATGGCTAAGGGTGATTGTGTGTCTGTCTGTCTCAATGGGAAAAAAACCTGAAGCAGAACTGTTGTGCTGTACTTGTATTGTTTGTGTGATTGGTCCGCTAAGTGCATAAATCTTAAATGATAGAATTTTGTAATATACAGTCTAACCATTGGCAAGTGTTGTACATTTATTTTCACAAGTGAGGGAGTGACCCATAACTCACATCCATCACAGTGTATGAAAGCACAGCTCACTGTAGTATATCCAGCAAGGAAATCATTCATACATGGGATGTTATTCACTTCAACCTTTCCCCTTTCCTGAAGGCAGTCAGGATCTATATGTCTACTGCTGCATGCTCTGTGTGCTGGCATAGATATATGATGGCATCACAAAAACTGGAAGGGGAAGAAATGAGATAGGAACAGAAAGGGATGTGGGCAAATGTTGTCTGAGCTGATAGAAATTTAAGTGGTCAGGCTTGTCAAGGAGAAGGAAGACTGCAGGGCTGGAGAATGACTGAGATTAGAAGTGACTTTTGGTGAAATGGGAGCTCAGATAATACCTTTCAGTTCAAAAAACATGGGTGACGGCACGGGGTGAGCATGGGAGAACTGGAAATTAAAACAGTCCATAAAATGGAAATGTATTTGATGTAAGGACAACAAGGTATGTACCATCCTTTCAATTCTGGTCTGGTTCCTCTGCCATTATTCCCAAATTTAATGCTGTACTTTTCAACAGGACCTCTATCCTATAGCAATTTCTGTGAAAAATCCCCTTCACAAAATGTCCCGAGAAGCTGAAGAGAAACATTAATTTTGGAACTTCATCAGTTCTTGGCACCTACCTGCTTTCGCCAGGCTTGCATGCCCACTGTGCACTCTACAGAGAATCTGTGTCTTTTCCTCTGTGCTGTGTGAACGGTAAAATTAGCTTTAATTGGTTGGATACTGACCACACCAAACTACCTAGAGAGACTGTGGTCCGACATTTCTTTGCTAGAAAGAGTGCACAGCAAGACGAACTCTGTCCCAAATTTCTGAACGAACAGGAGAGGCAAAGGAGAAGTTATGGTTATTTGCCATGTGGAATGATTCCACGCATTTGCTAAGGGACACAGAGGAATCTTGTGTTAGAAGGAAGAACTGTCTCTGGATTTCCCAAACCCCAATTTAGCAGTGTAGCTGTAAGATATGCCTCCTTTATACTTGCATCCAGTTGTAGCAGGGTTGCCATTCCATGGTTTATACTTGGCTAGATGGTTTGGGAGATCCCCTGGGAGATGGAGGAAGAGAAACCTGCAAGTTCAGGCAGCTTAAGTAGGACAGAAAAAGTTTCTTGGTAGACAAGTTGAGAGTTGCTGGCTTGCTTTTAAGAGTAATCATTCTGTAACTTCTGACAGGGCTTAGTTCTAGGTTTCACTCTCCACTCAGGTCCTAGCCTGTGGCACATATTACAGGTAATAACCCAGCACAGCTCAGACACAAGGGATCTCGTGTGCCCCACAGTAGGAGCAGGGGGAGCCCAGATAGTCCTGACTTTGATGTTGAGGCAATTTTTTTTTCTCAGGACAAGCTTCCTTTGCAGTGAGTGTAACCCTTTTGTCATCTGTGCTGTGCTCCCCTTTGTCATTGTACTGCTGGACTCATATCCTTGAACTTAGAGCACAAAAACCCCTCTGGTTTTTTAACTGATGGTTTGTTTGTTTTTCCTCTTTGGTCGATGCTGGGATCAGTGATGTCAACTTGTTCTATTTGCTTTGACAGGAAAATGTTTTCAGAGTTCATTAGGATGGCATCAATTCTAACATTTGGCACTCGAATGTTTGATGACCTTCATGTGGGGGAAGAAATATGTAGGCAAAACTTCCATTATTTTGAAAAAACACTTCTACTCCGCAGAGTCAACCAGAAGTTTTGTGCAGTCCCTGTTTGTGATCTGCCAGTGGGCTCCAGAAATGGAGACTGGAACTCGTTGGAACCACTTCATGTGAAGTCTGGACTGAGGCTGCAGTTGGATGCAGCTCTCCACTCACCTGTAAGGCAGGTGCTGCCAGCAGCCAGGCTCCTTGGTTCTGTTTGGCTCAGCTGGCAGAGACAGTCCAATGTAAAGGCAATGGCATCCTATATCTTCAAATGCAGAGCATTCCTAATGCTTTCCTGGTAGTTCCTCTCAGCGAGATGATTTCATTTGGCCACTTTGGGCTCATTTTCACCAATTACAGGGCTCATTAAGAGAGCTGGACTGACTGGCATTGCAGCAGCTGAGCTCTGGGCTTATCCACAGGAAAGGAATAGCAGGTGTTGGCTCTTCCCTCCTCAGGGCCACCTGTCCTATGCTAACAGAGCTCTGTCTCTGAGTGGGAGGGAAGGAAAATGCTCCTGGCTTCCCATGGCCTCTGACTGTGAGGGGCCAAAGAATAGCAAGAACTTCTGCAGTGGAGAAACCTCTTCAATAGTAGCTGGCCTGAGTCCACCAAATTATTCTCACTGGCCACCACAAGAATTGCTGACAGCTTCTGGTAGCTGTCAGCTAATGGGTTTAGCAAGGACCAGGTAGGAAGTGAGAGTCCATTTTTTGGCCATCATTTGTCCTTTGAGCCTTCCCTCTGCCTTGGAGCTGTGTAAGTCCTGCCAAATAGCTCTGTTTTTCCTACAGCCTGTCCCCAGCCCTTTCCTCTGACCTACCTTAGCTTTTATTTGCTATTTTTTTAGGATTCACTGTGTCTTTCTGTTTTTCTCTCATATCCTGTAATCAAGTGAAAGGTGTCTCTGTGGACAGAGGGGATTTGTACGCAGCCTTTGTTTGCTCTTTCCTGACGGTGCTGCCTGCTGTAAGAAAAGCCAAATGCTGCCCATATGTTGCTGTGCTCCCCTAAATTACGGAGGGTGAACATTTATGGCTGTTCTCACTGTTGCTTTCTCCATACTTTTCTAAATGATATGTTTTCATGAGCAATTACTGAGATAGGCAGTCAGGACTGGTTTTTGAGGTGTGCCACTTAGTGGCCTACACATAACAAAGCGAGACAGGAGGAGGAGGATGGCAGAGGCTTAATACCATATCTTGCTTAAGAGAATGTCCTTCAGGTGAGCAGAATCCTGCACCTTGTAAAAGTATGACTTTAATTTTGCCTTTCGAATATGAACTAAGCAGGGCTGTCAACACATACTGTGTTCTCCCTTGTCAAACCACTTCACTTAGGCTGTCAGCTGTAAACAGCTTAAGAGGCACGTCATTCCAGCATTATTATAGCACTTTTAGATTTGTTTTTAGATTGGCTCTGTATCTGCTCCTGCAAAAGGTGCAGATACAGAGATGACATGGGTTATTTATTGTGTTACTGCAAAATGCTGCTTGCTGTTTTGTAGTAAGCACCGAGTAACTCCATTTCAAATAATGGACACTGCAGAGTAATAATCCTGTAGTGCCATGGTAATACCATTGCCATACTTTGTCACATCAGTTGTGTCACTGGAGCAGAGTTCTTTCTTCACTGAGGGTGTCTATGTCCTTGCACTTCATTTGAAGTTTCTTTTTTTTTCCCCCAGGAGATCAGGGAAGCAGAATTAAGACACGTGGAGAAAGAATTCTGATCAACAGACTCTGTACTTTTGTTTTTTTCAAAAAGTTGCTTTACATATTCAAATAAACAGTGTTTAAGCTGTTGATGACAGCTTAACTACCTCATCCCAGAACGTTTTGACAAGTGATTTTCAACGTTTTGGTTTCTCAGGATTTTGATAACCCCCAAAAAGTATGAACTGAATTTATATGTCACATGTTTAATTTATTTGAGATGCATATATTATGTTGCAAAAGCAATAAGGAGGGAGTTAAAGGACAGGGTGATACACTCCATATTTATGATCATCAGCTTCTTCACTGTGTCATTACAAGAGAAAAAATGTTCAGAGATTCAGAGTATGCAAAGCCCTCAAACTCTTTTTGCCAACCCGTCTGGATTGTGGTTTATAAAAATTGTTGGTGTAATTTCACTGTGACTCCACTGAAATCCACAGAACTGAACCCATTTTCACTGCAGGGAGCCTGAGCTGCTTCCCTGGTACCTGGCTGCTGCCACGTGTGTGTGCTGTCCCCGTCTCGTTGGCTCCCAGGCCGTGGACAGCGGCACCTCAGGGATTTAATGTTGCCTGACTTCTGAGCAACAAGGAAGGAGAAAGGTAGATGTTTTCTCCCCAGAAATGTGGGATTTTCTGGCTGTATGTATTCCACAGCCTTGTCTTGAGAAATAACACAAATATGCAAACCGATCTTCACTTTAATACCAAACGGGAGTGTGGACCAAATGTTTGAAGCAAAATTTGTTTCATCTCTGTTTTGGGAATTAGGTGTTCTTCAGTTTTGGATTGCTTCTTTTTCTCTGCCTACATTAAAGCAGAAAACAGACAGGATACACCTTGTAAATTCCTGGGTCCTTGAACAAGAAGTGGGGAAAAATACAAGGAGAGAATTGCTTTTGTAAAGGCTGCATAATATGTTTTGCTCAAAAAAAGGTTCATATTTTAACGTCATACCTCAAAACCTTTTGAATATTACCCAGTATCTGTTTGTTGGTATTTCTGTCATGAGTGCTTGATAGAACTAGAATCACTGAAATTTATAATTATAATATTAGAATTAAGCATATTAGAAGTTATTGAAAAATCCTCACTTGACTTATTCAACACTCAGGATATTTCTATCCTTTTTCTACATCATAATGCCACTGACTTTATTGTGTAAAAGAGTTGTTTCTGTCAGTACTAAGCAGCATATGTCCTTAATAGTTTTTAAAGTAGGAGGAGCTACTTTATTTTACTCATTATTATGCAACTTAAAGCATATCAGTAGAAATTCTTATTTTTATAGTAAGGCTGTATAGGCACGAAGGAAACTCCATGCATTCTCAATAAAATTTGATGCTTTGTATTTCCTGAAGATGATTTTTTTCCTCCTAAATAAGTGGTATTTAAAGTATTTTTCACAAAAAAATTCCCCAAAACCCAAACCAAACCCCAAAATTGTAGAGGTTTCATCTAATTGTGAATTTGTGCTTTTTAAGTATTAAAATGTCCCCTAAATTGAAAAATCTAATTTCAATTAATCAAAGTGCTGATGATGGAGATCATAGATGGCTTTTCAGACCTTCCAGGGTCAGAGACCCTGTCCAGAGGGTCAGGTGTGATTTGCTTAATCCAGCCTTAGTTGCTGCAACTTTCTTCTGATAGACGATGAGTAGCATCTTTCTGACAATATGGGAGTTTTTGCAAGTATTTAGTATCTTTAGTGTGAAATTGTCTTTAATTTGGCAGGTTATAGTGTTATCTGCATCCTGCTGCTTTGGGGGAGGTGGATACAGGAGCAGGCACTTTTTGCTTGGTTTCCCCCCTAATGGAGAAGGGAAAATGGGAAGAGACCTGGCAGCTCCTGACAGTGAGAGGGAGATAGAGTTGCCTGTGTCAGGAAAAAATAGCCTCTTCCACAAGAATGAGGGACTAGGAAGACAAAAAATAAGCATTTTCAATATATTACAAACAGAATTATCTGCCAAAAGGGCAAGATAATTATCCTAATGTGATTTTTGACCAAGATAAATTCACATTATTTTATAAACTGGGTAACAATTTGAATCTTATGCAAAACCTAGAAATAAATCTAAAAAATATGATAATGTAATAAAATTGAAATTATTAGCAGTCCAAGTGCCATACTTGAGGCAGTAAAACCTTTTAAGTTCCGATGGAAAATAGGCCAGTAAACCTGGAGTAAGTTACTCTACTTTAATCACTTGATAAATAGCTACAATGTTTGGAAGAATTGATAGTGTCATTACAGCAACATCCCTTTTTATAAACAGCCTGGTGCTGATTTCATTCTAATTGCTGCCAGAGGAACAGTATCAAAGTGGTGCTGCTGCTCCAGCAGTGTAACCTGTGCGGTGAGCAGGATCTGAAATGAGCTGCCTGAAAATGAAGGAAGCCCAGGATTTTCAAAGGCTCGGGTTCTAATTCTGGGAGTGATGGAGGAGGGCTGAGTAAATTCAGTGATGGGAGAAACTACAGAGGAAATACTTAACGAAGACAAAGCGTGAAGTAGACAAAACAGGCTCCTCTGTGTGCTCAATATAGTGGGAAAACAGTGGGAGAAACTGAGAGGTTTGAACATGAACGTGTGTTTGATTTCTCACCACAAAGAATTCTCCTGCTGGGCCAGCGTTGCCCCACTACCAAACTGCAGCTCTGGCCTTGCTGGTTTCAGAAATCAAAGACTTAATTTTTAAGGCATTCTTAATAATTACAGCATTTTGCATGCTTGTGGCCATTGTGTCCACCTTTTGGTGCCCACAAATACACAAAAATAAAATTAAGGATTCTTACACAAAATGCATCAAACAGCAATTCTCTGTTTTTGCACTGCAAATCCTGGATTTCACCCTTCTCGAGATATGGGATAGGTATCAGCATTGTACTGCTATGATGATTGGGGGCAATAAATTTATATTTATGCGGAAAAAAAACCCTAGAACACATGCTTCTAGGCTGGGTCTTCTTCCAAAAACTAACAAGAAGTTGTCTTATTTTGGGAATGGTAGGAAGAAAAGTAAGGGCTCCATAAGGAGCTAAGAGGAGGAACATTATTAATAGTTCTGTCATGTTAGCAACAAACTCAAGAATAAACAGAAATGTGAAGGGGAGAGGTATTTATCTTTTTAAACAAATCATGTGATAAGCTTCTCCCATAGATTGGGGACTAAGTGAAATATGTAAAATAGCTGATTGAAGAAAAAATTGCTTCAAGTGGGACTGAATGGCTCAAGAGATTAGTGATGGGATAATAGCTTTTCTTCATTTAAGTGGTAGACCAGTTCAAATCAATTCTAGGTCTCTAGAGACCGGAAGGTGTTGCTATCCTGTGACTCCTCCGCAGTTATTTGAAACGAATCTTGGTCTCAATTCCATCCTTAGTTGCCAGAAAATTATCCCCAACCCAATCAGCACTGAATTGCTTTGAGCTAACTGTTGTATCCTCCCACTAAAGATGCACAGCCCTCAAGGCTGTGTGTAGGAATGGCAGCTGTTTTATTTAGCACCACGTTGCTGGTCAGAAATATTTTGTCTCCCGTGGAATGGACAGATTGCACAAAAGAAGAGGCAACTTGGAATATGATGCAATGTAAAATCATTCTTTCAATAAATGCCATAGTTCGTTGGTTTAATGTGGATTTCTTGGGAGGACAGGGATACTTTTGGACACTTCCAGGTACCCCTCACTTGCACCCAGAGCCTGCTTGTTTCTCTACAGGCTGTGTCACAGCTTTCCCCTACATCCATGTAAATCATGGAGCAAGGCCACAACTCGGAAAACAGCTATTGGTCATAAGGAGCAGCTGGAAAATTCAAACTGGTGATGTGCCCTCCAGGGTTTTTTTTTTTTTTAAGCATCTATTTAGTGTGTGAAGCTGGACCAGTGAAGTGATGCTAGGGACATGACAATGTATGGCAGCCCAGAATCTTGCCTATCAGATTTATTCTGAAATATTATAACAAGTAAAATAGCAGACATTGATTATTCTGCCTAATGGAAAGATTAAGCAAACAAGTAAGAAGAAATTCTCATCCAGATGAGGATGATTTGGATCTTTTAGTGGCTGTAACAGTAGGTCTAGAGCTAGTGAACTACAGCAGAATTCTTATTATTCAGTGTACCAAAGGAAAAAGAGACCTGGGGTTATAGAGAAGAATCTCAGCAGTTTTGTGTGTATAACTGCTTGGAAAAAAAAATAGGATATTATGACAAAGTAAAGGAGTTGGAGAATTGAAATCACATGGTTATAGTCCCATTTTCTATAAAACTGGTGCAATACAGATTCACTTGCAGTTGCCTTTCAGGAGAAATTTTATTTTTGCCTTAACCCAGACAGCTCTAGGTTTAAGAACGCTTATCAGGGTGGAAGGCTAAAGGGGTTAAGGAAATAAGGCACGACAGAGGTGACCTATGGGAACTTCCATTATTATATGGAGCCTTGATGAGTGAAATGAGAGGAATTGCTCTCCATCATGAAAGGCTGAAATGTCGAGGGAGCAATCGCAAATTAATCTATTAAGAATAAGTAGGAGGCTGAACAGTGTGACTCAAAAGGATGGAAATATATGGAATAAACTGCAGTGTAAAATCACAATGATTTCTAGGCACAGTCTAAAAGATATCCAGCTATGATTTTTACAATGAAACAGGGATTTCTATATATGTGTTTAAGTAGATTAAATTGGTCTGTTTCTTTTCAAATACTCCCAGTATTTGCAATGACCAGGCCTGAATGAGAAGTTGTGTTCTGATTTGTGTGGCTTGAACCAGAACAAGGTGTCAGGAATTTTTCTGGGTTTTTTTTTGAGACATATAAATAAAATGCCTCACAGGCAGTTTTCTGGTGTGGTGGTTTTCCTGTTTTGCTGTGACATTTTTAACCTGAATTTAGTGTTGTAAAAGGTGCTATATGATGACATTGTGTAACTGAAAGCCTCTTTTTATTGACAGGTCATGAACACTCAAGGCTGGAGAAATTTCTCTGTGTCAGACTGCAGAGGTACAACCCCCACAGCCTGAAGGAACGAACTTCCAGGAGGAAAAATGGTAGGTCCATGTCAGTCAGCCCAACCTCATGTTAAAAGTCACTGCATGGTTTGTTTTTAAAGAGCTCATGTCCCAGGGATGTGGAGAGAGGCATGAAAAGCTCCCAAACTGCCGGGACCGCGCGCGTTATTTTCTCTGTTCCCTAGTGATGGTTACAACTTTCTGGAGTGTTAATGCTTTGTCCTCGAGTGGCTGGAGTGAGGCTTGACCCAGATTACCAAGTGTATTTTGGAGGAGCTGATGCAGCAGGATGTCCCCAGCTCCCTCTGTGGTCCTTGGGAGGCGAGGATCTGTTATTTGCTCAGTCCTCGTCCCTGATGCCAATCTTTAGGCCCCAATGTTAATCCTTTCACGAAGCTCACGTAGTTTCAGACTTCTACCTTTGCTGGCTTATTATAGCCCAGGAAGATGAGATGTGACTATGCTGAGATACAACCCCCAGCGATGGCACTTTATAATACCGTATAACTGGAGGATTGCTATTGTAGGCAGAGAAAAAGGCAATAAAGCAGCATTGATATCCTGCCTGCCCTCTTACAGGAGTTATTGAATCAAACCTACCAGAACTGCCAGACAAACAATTTGCAGCTGCAGTCTGAAGCCTGACAATGACACAGAATCAAAAAGAAATAGTTGGAGTGCATGGGCTTGTGAACTCCTCTGCGACCCACCACAGCAGGCTCCCTAGGATTGTTCTCCTCTTTCTGGTCCTTTCCCTGTACAATTCCTTCTCTTTCCTTCCCTTTTCCTCTTCCCATTTTCTCTCCTACCTCTTGCCATGTTCAGCTTCTCACACCTTTTATCCTTCCTTTTCTTTCTCCCTCTCATTGCTTCACTATTTCCTTCTGTTGCCTCCAATATATCTCCTGCTTGTTTTTACTTTGTGAGTTCAAGTGCTCTCCTATGTCTCTCAGTGCCTCTATTTCCCCATTTCTTTCTTGGTTTTGATTAATTTAGTTCCCACCCTCCCCAGTTTCCCACCCATAGTCTTTCCTATTCTCCCTTCCTTGCTGTACCTTTTCTTTCTGTTTCATTTCCCTTTTAATTTTATTGCTCATTGTTTCTTCTTTTCCCGCTGGTTCTACTGCTTTCATTTTTCTTGAGCCATATTTAGTCAGTAGCTGAGCTCTATGCTGCTCTTCCTCCTCAAATGTGAGGATTCAAACATTTCCTGTGCACTGGGATTTCCAAAGTGCCAATCCAGCTCAGCTAAGGGGAACTGATGTGGTTTGGCTCTAATGTCTGTGATGGAGATACTGCAAGAGCCAGTGTAACTATAGCACTCAACAATGCTCTTGGGTTCCTGACCCCACTCTCTTAGTTGGATTCAAAGTTTATCAAATTATTGGGTTCTGGATCAGACCTGCAAGTAACAACATCTTATCAGATTTCTGTCCTTTATTTCAAAAGAAATCTCAGTGCTCTCAATTTCTTCTAGTGTTTGCTTTGGCTCAGGACATTATGTTTGGTTTGGTTTGGTTTTTTTTCCTCCAAATAATTATTCTAAAGTACATATAATGTATGTAGAGTTCAACAAAAAGGGACCGCACAATGAAATATGCTCAGACTCATATATATATGTGTGTCTATATATATATATATATAAAAAATAATTCCGAGTTTGTGGATGCCCATAACTGTTATCTAGTGGCCATCTACTCTAAAATTTAGATGTCCAGTCTTCAAAATGGCTGGCAGGGATGTTGATAGTACACAAATCCTCTTTTTCTTTTTCACTTATCCTCAGTTACAGGTTTCGGTTTTGTACCATTATGGATGGGGTTTTTTTCAGTTACTTTGGGCTTTTTATGTTCCTTGGTTTACTGATTTTCTCTATTCCCTTTGCCCAACAACTTCCACGTAGAAACATTTTGAGTTGTTATTCTTCATGACAGTATTTGGGGGCACCTTATAGCATCCTTCCAGTACTTAAATGGGAGCTTCCAAGAAGGGTGGAAAGGGATTTCTCCCAGTGGCAGGGGGTGATAGGACAAGGGGGAATGGCTTCAAACCCGAAGAGAGTAGGTCTAGATTAGATATTAGGAAGAAATTCTTTACTATAGAGGTGGTGAGGCACTGCAACAGGTTGCCCAGAGAAGTTGTGGATGTCCCATCCCTGGAGGTGTTCAGGGTTGGATGGGACTCTGAGTAACCTGGTCTAGTGATCTTTAAGGTCCCTTCCACCTCAAGTTGTGGTTCACTGAGTATTACTTCCTTTCCAAAGGTGGTTGATATTGCTGGTTATTTATATGTTCTATGAGAACCTCACCATAAGATGACCTCTTGAGAGGGGGCTGCTGCCAAGACCAAGTACCATTTTTCTCCTCATCCCTGGAAGGTTTTGGAGCTGTGGAAGCTTCTCTGAGAAAGGAATCTGGGGGCTCACCATCCCATAGGTGACCATGAGCAGGCCCAGGAACCAAGATAAGCCCAGAACTTGTTGACATGACACCACCATTCCTTCTGTGAAATTATGCTCTAATAGGAGCATGAGAAAAATCCCTCCTTCCTTTTCTCTTTTGTTTGCCTCCTTCTGTCTTTCCAGACACTGCTCCTGTGAAGTTCAGTGCTGGTGACAATGGAAAGAAAGGCGGTTCCTGTCTAATCTAACCCTTCTGCTCTGATTGGATTTTTCTCCTTGTGTCTGCTTCTTTATTTGATTTAAAGCCTTAAACTCCTTGAAGGTTTTCCATTAAGATTTGGGGCACTATTTGGAATGGAGGGAGCAGTCAGAGCGTGATCTAAAAAGTGCCAGTTTATCTTTAGCTAATGGAAGAGGGGGGCTGATTGGATTAAGCTGGCGATTCAAGTACCTGGTGCAGGCTGCTATCAACACATCAACAGGGGAACGGTTAAGTACAGTTTCTTTCACTTTCCTTCACTCACACCTTTTACCCTCACCTGCTTTGCCTTTCTCCACCCAGTAAGTGACACTTGCAGCAGTGTAAATTCTTGGGCATGTTCTAGTACTGGTCAGTGCAGGAGTAAATCCCACAGTCCCTCCTGCTGCTCTGCATTTGCCACCTGACAGCAGTGGATGCTCAGGAAGACCAAGGGGTAAAGTTTTAAAGGTTCAGCCTGGGTTTTAGCCATGTGACAGTTATTAAAGCAATTGGGAGCCAGGTGGCTAAAATCCAGTGCAATTCTTTGTAATGGTACCCCTGAGAGTGTCCATCTCCTTTTAGCACTACTATTGATTAGGCAATTCTTGACTTTGAGAAACAAAATTGGTGTGTGCATCAAGGTTCTTTTCCTCAATTTGGCCTGGTTTGAAATGAATCGTTCACCCTTAGCCATTATTGTAAGCAGCTTTAAGCTCTGATAAATTTCAGTGTGATGTGAATTTTCTATCCCCCTTCTCTATGGAGGCCTGTTGTTTACTCATCTTCGCCTGGACATCTCCAGAGCTGTTTGGTCTTTATCCTCATCTCCCACATTGATCCTGTTATGGTGTCCAGTGTGATTGTCCAAGCTCAGTAAAATGCTGGGGGCTTTATTTAATGGCTGCACACAGTGGGCAGGATTGAGGCTGAGGGGTACCTGGTTTTCAGGAAGTGCAGAGAATTTTATGAAGTAGAGCACCTTATGTTTTAGCATGTGGGCCTGCCCCTGCCTCTGCCTTGACTGAATGGATGTGGAGTTCTTAGAGGGAGCACATAAACCTTGAGCAAGTCGCTCCTAGCTTCAGAAACACTTAATGAGTATTTGATGGTTACTAGGGGCTGAAGCACCACACAAAGGTACGTGAATGTATACCTATGTTTGTGAGAAGATGAAAATTGTGTAGAAATAAGGAAGGCAATTCCCCAATCCTCTTAAGTTTTGCATTTCCCTTCCAATATATTCCCCATTCCTCCTTATTTTTCTCAGGTGTAGCAAGATTTTTCAGCATGTTGTGTTATTATTTGTGGTGAGACAGGACAGGTTCTGTATGAGGATGTGCCCTTTGCTTTGGGAGTTTAACGAATTATAGTAATTTATGTGGGTTTTCCCATCTGTTATTTTTGGTGTTCTAGAGTACTCTTGTGAACTGTTAGGCAGTGCTAAGTACTGCCACAAGTGACTGGCACTGGATAGCTTTTTCCTTCAATACAAGCCAAAGTGAAAGCTGGGCTGGACCTGGAAGGAAAAAGCTCTCAAGGCAGTCCAGTGCTTCAGCAGCCAGGTAAATCTGTGTGAAGACTCTGGAGCCTGCTGCTGCATCACTTCTCAGTGTTTCCCCTCTTCATCTTGTAGCCCTCTTACCACTCTCAGTAACCGGGCCAGAGAAGGTGGTATTCAGCATTTCTGTGTTGCCAGAAGACCTTTGTTGGGATGTTTGGGTATGGGATGAGATGCAAACAAGGGAATTGGAGATGGAAAGGAATTTCAGAAGCATTGGCTTCAGAAAAACAACTGTTTCTGTTCAAGCTGGGAGAAAGCAACTCCTCAGGTGTCACAGTAAACTTAGGAAGTCCATCACCCCCTTACTAAGGAATGCTGATTTAGGAGCCCCACAAGCAGTTTTATAAGACATCACTATCTGTGTTGAGCTGGGAGGTTGTCAAAGCCCAAAACATTCTGTTTGAACAAGCTGCTGTACTCCAGTGAGAAATTGTTTAATCTGAAAATTCAGTCAGTTCTACTGAAAATTCAACTCATCCTGAGCTTAGTGTGAAGTGTGATGCCAAGATTATATGGACAGCATTGCTGTGGGACTGAGTTGGAGCTCCAAGAAAAGGAAAAGTGTGCACCACCTCTCCTATTCCAGTCAAGTTCAATGGAAGTTTTTCTGGAAGGATATATTTAGAAATCCTAGCAGAATGACAAATTCCAAGATCTGTTAAAACAACAACAAAAAAAAAAAATATATATATACACACACACATATATACATATATATAAATATAATGAAATTGTACAGAGCACAAACAGTGCAGAAACACGAACATTGAAAACTCCAAGGCAGATTGTTGAAGCCTATGTAAAAATATGTGCACCTTTGGTAGTGGAGGCCTTGCCAAACTAATTAATGAAGCATGTGCAAACGTTCTACTTTGCAAACATACTTTGTGTTTCATTAGCTTCTCAGAAATCAGGATGGGGAGTCTGAAGAAGAAGGTATTTGATCTTTAAATTTTGGTTGTTGGAGGAAAACACATCCCTATGTTGTCTTACATTCACAGCTGATGTTATGTCACAAGGGCTGATATTTGTATAGAGCTTTATATTTGCATTAAAACCTCCTCTGTTTAATTGAGGTTTGTCAGCCACACATCTGAAACTGGTGGTTTTTCACAAATATTTTGAGTGGAACTAGATCCTTGCATAGAAACAAACCAGATATTCCCCATGTAGGTAGCTCTTACCACAAGGGAGGTACTGCAGACATAAAAATGCTGAAGGGCAGAAGGAGAGTTCCTTCTCCCAGAGTTCACTGAGTGGGCTCGTGATCTGTGGCTCTCACTCTCTTCTGCCCCGTTATTTCCATTTTACAGACCAAAACAGAGGACCAAAGAGGTTGAGAAAACAGAGCTGTGCTTTGATGGGGGGAGAGGAGAATGTGTGTGTAGCTGTCTTCAAATGGCTTCTGGTTCTTTTGTGCTTTGCTGTCCTTTTGAGCCAAATTACCAGAGGGTTTTCCAGACTGGGGAAAGCAGCAGGGATCAAAAGTGAAAGGAGGGAATTAATACCAAATTTCGTTCTCCCCACAGTGTAATCCTGTTTATTTGCCAAGAACAAACATGGTTCCATTGCCTTTCCTGAGCATAGGAAAGACTCTGTGATGTTTAATGCATTTGCTGTCAGATCTAAAGCACCCCTGAGCCAACATTCTTGTCTGCACCTGTCTGTTATTTTTGGGTTTGTTTTTCCCCCAGTCTAAGGGTTTCTGAAATCCTTTGTCCCACCTGTTTCAGCCTTACAATGCCATTTGGAAGGTAACCATTTAGTTCAACTGCTGCTTGACGTGTCTGTGATCTCTTTGTTTTGGTTAACGGCTCCTGTTTCTTAATTTCTTAAAGGACCTTACTTTTTCCTGAATCTTAAATAATGGGCTGTAAATGTGTCCAAAGATCAAAGCATGACTTCATTAAGTCCTTCCCAGGAAAATATTTAAGTATGTTAAAGTATTAATTACAATATAAAGGTGAGAAGCAGTTGTGTCCAGGTATTCCTTAGGTAAAATAAAACAGTGCTACTTCCCCTGACCTCGGTGGCGCAGCACCATTTTATGTCAAGAGAAGCTGTTGTCTATTAGCAGTCAGCAGGGTTGACTCTTGACCACTGTTTTTCTTCCTCTTGCTCCATGTTGAAGCAGCTTTGGTCCACACATTCAAACACAGGCTGAGGAGAATTTCTTTTTTTTGTTCTCTGTATGGAAAATTTTGCAAGTGGTCATCACCTGCCTAAAGAACTGAAGTAATTCTGTGTGACAAAAGGGCTGCTCTCCACTGTGCCAGTTTTATCTCCATAGGCACCAAAGTTGCTCAGTGACCTCCTTGGCATCATTTTATAGCACCAAAGAAACGAGTGAGTCACAACCACTCTGCACAAACTGGTTTCCTATCCTCTAATCTCGGTGCATCTCCCAGTAATGCAGGCTGGGGATGTTTCCTGATACTTCTGTCAGCAGTTCTCCCCAGAAACCACAAAATATAGGTCCCAGATTGATCCATAAAACTGAAGAGTTTTTCCAGAAATGCTGGGGGGAAAATGCCTGGGAATTCTCACCCCCTAAGATGAGGAGCAAATGTGCCAAGCTGTGTTAAACCCTCATGGATTGGTTTTTATGGATGGTACAGGTGGTTTTGTGCCTTCCAGAATTCCAGGGTTCCTCAAACCCAGGGAAGAGGAATGACAAAGCAAGGTGGCAAGGCTGTGATACCAGAGTAGTCCTGAGGCATCCAGCTAAAACGATGGGAGGCAGTGCCCATGGAAGGAGTGTGTTTAAGAGAGCTGCAGTATCTCACAGTTTCTGTGCCATCCTGTCTGTACATCTCCTTTCAGGGGGCCCAGGAGCTTCAGCCTAGTGTAGCAGGGTGCTCTGGGAGGCATCCATGAACATGTCATCCCTGAGGCATGAGGGATGTGTTTGAATGGCACATTGCTGTTCTCAGTGGGGGAGTTTTAGTTTGTTTTCCTGTGGAATAGAATACCCAAGTACAGAATTAAATCAGCCTTTGGAAAACATTCTGTCCCTCTCTACACTGATTTTCCAAAGCCGCTTTTCACTGCATGCCTAGAAGGTCCCATTCAATTAGGAAATGTAGAAGTGCATGTACATGGTTTAAAGCAGTACATGGGAGGCTGTTCTATTTTTCAAGCTCTTAAAAAATGTGACCACAGAGGATATCAACACAGATTTGTGGGATCATCTTAGAAAAGGTTGAATATAAAATTTTGTTTGCAAATACATATGCCATCAAAACTTGATTTACCAATGCTGTTTACCATTTGATCAGATAAAAGAATATTAGCTCTTAAAAATGAGACACAAACTGAATTCCCTCTTCAGTGCAGTATATAAAAATTCCATATTTCTCTGGGCTCATATAGCTCTTTTTTTCATCCAAACAGACACATGCAGAAGTAGCTTTTGAGTGCCTTCCCATGACAGTTGTTTAAAACAGCAGAAGTCCAGGTGTATAGGAGGTTGTGAGGTTTTGAAATGCCTTGTGGTGACTTTTGCTTTTGTGGTTTAAATGCCCCTGCCTGCAGCTTTTCCCCTGCTCTGCAGCTGGAATTACCTACCAGCAGCCAGACAGTGACCTCCAGTGCCGTGCCCTGATGTGGGGAGGCAAAGCCACGTGTTGCTCTGCAGGGGCTGGTAGTGAGCAGCTGGGACAGCAGTACCTGGAGCCTCCACAGCCACATTCCCAGGGGACTGCCATCATCAGGACTGCAGCTTTGTTTTCAAACGTAGGCTCAATTCAAATCAGAATAAATCTCTCATTTCTTATTGTCTAATGTATTGCAATGGAATAACATCAAGCTTGATCCAAAGTTCACTCCACTGGTGTTTTTCTTTTAGCTGCCCTGGGCTCTGAAAGAAACCCAACAAATAGCCTATGAGCAAAATTGTATAGAATGATCAACATGCAACTGTCCTGCTGCGTTTGCCTCATGCAGTTAGTCATTATGAAAGCCTGCATAATTCTGGAGCAGGACAGCAATTTCCTCACAGCAAATTGCAGATCGTGTTTGCCAACCCACAAAAAATATCACAATATTTGCTTTGAAACTTCGCAGTGCTATCAAGGGCAAATTCACTTTATCTGTACAAATGGACCCCTTGAGAAAACTTAGATTACACATGCAAGGAAGAGCAGGCACAACTTGGCTCTGGGCAGGAGAGAAGTGAATCTGGCTTCCTTCTGTGGTGGAAATAGGGAACAAGGAAGCACAGAGCCGGGGAGATATGTAACTGGCAAATGTCCCAGGGAGAAAATGTCAGTGCAATAGAGGTAATGGTTCTCTGGCTCCCCAAATTCTTACCTTGTTTGCCTTCCTACCTGGGTTCTTTTGAAGGTCTGCTTTTCCTCAGGTTTCATGTGATGCACAGCATCCTCCAGTGCACCTCTCTGTACTTCTGCAGGTCAAATTTATAAATTTATCCATGGTGTTGAGTGAAAGAAACGCTTACCACTGCCAGAAGCAACAGCCCCATCCTTTTGGAGTTAGAACAATTGAGATACTAGTTTGTGTGATTTTTTTTTTTTTTATTTGGGTTATCAAAGGGTTTTAGAAGTTTATTTTATCATTCAGCATTGCAGACATCACTAAGTTTAGACTCATTTTTAGGTCAAAAGGCTTTTTTTACATTCCACCACCTATCTTGATGGATTCTGTGTGTGCCAGAGGCAGTGGTCTTAACCCTGGATCAAAACCTAATCTCTCCTGCTTTTGTAAAACCTTTCCCTCTAATTCTCCCACTAGTAAATTATATTCTGTTCTTTGCCCTTGAATAATTTTAAAATGTATAGAATAAAGTGTGAGTGTGGGGTTCTGTTCCATTGAGTGATACCTGGTAATCAAAACACTGCATTCATATCTTGCTGCAATGATCTCATTTCTACTGGGACAGCACTCCTGTGAGCACAGGCCCGTGTTGTGTTCATCCTGTTACAACCAGATAAACTCATAATGTAGATAGATAAGAGCTATACTCATTAATCTATTAACTGCCTATTGTCAGTTGTCAATATGTTTCGCTTGATGGGAAGCAGGAAGATTAGCTTGTATTGTGAGGATGTAGTATTTTGTTCTGTATTACTATTATTTTATTTTGATGTGTGGCATGCTAGGAAATGACATTCAAGCTTGTGGCTTCTCACCTGAACACAGTAGAGCTTGCTTCTCTTTAGGTTCCTGGAACCAGAAAAGTGCCATGCCCCAAATGCCTGTAAAATAAAAAACGTTTTTTCAATCAGAGGACCCAGAAAGAGCTGCGACTGTGTTGAGTAACATGTTTTTTTATGATGGGCATTCAGGACATTCTTAAAATCAACACAGCCTGAGATACCCTGATTTCCTGGGGAAGCTGAAACTCTGTGGGGACTTCATTGTTCACTGGAAATTTGAGACTGATTTTGTCTGTGACTGGAGCTGCTGGAGCAAGATTTTATTATAATTGTGTGACCTTTAATACAGCATGAAGAGATTTCAACTTCTCTATTTTTCTAGCCTATAACAAATCAAATGTTTTACTATAATGTACAGTCACCAAGTTTACACCTTAAGAAGGGCAATTTTCAAGGGCTTATCTCTACAAAGAACAGTGGAGCAGAGACAGTTTCAAAAAAAAAAAAAGAAAAAAGAAGGGAGAGGAACATCATAGAAGCACTTTATAGACCTATTTGAATCACAGCTTTAAGTCATTTATATCACAGCCAAAAAGCCCATCCATGTGTGCATTTAATAATGATGGCCAATTCTGAACGAAGACTGGAAATTTTCCTCTCCGTGGCATGAAGCAAAAAAACCCTTCACTGTTTCTGAGTTGGTAACTTGACCTGTTTGAATTATTTTATTACTTGCAAGACTGTCAGCCAGGTGGCCAGTCTTTTAACTCCAAGGACAGGTCTGGGAGTTGGTTTCTGTGGAACTACCATGGTTAGGAGCAGCTGATGATTGGGCAGCTTGGGCATTTTCTGGGCACACTTGGGCAGCTCTGTCTGACAAATATCAGCTCATCCATGGGGCAGTGAACTTTGTGCCATCCAAGCACAGGTTTTAAGGACACAGCCAGATTTTCCATGTTGTCCAGGAGGTTTATTGGTGGTACATGCCTTAAGAACCTACCTTCCTTCATTTTTACCATTACAGAGGAAGGCATTTTACTACCTGAAGGCAGCCAAGATGTGTTCCCCTCTGGCTGCAGTCATTCCAACAATGGATATAGGAATCCATTTGCAGGATCCAGAACCCTCTGTTATGATTACCAAGGTTGGTCACATAGAACAGAGTTTAAACAGATGCATTTTTTCATGATTGTGTGGGACCAGGGTTTTATTTCAGATTTCCGAGGGGAAAAAAAACATTGCTGAAATGCATGTGAGTCTTTTAATATCCAAAGAAATTCTGTTTTCTCTAGCTATTTCACTCTTCTGAGCTTCTTTCTTTCCGTGAAACATTAAGGAGGAAAATATATTTAAATTAAGTGAAATCACATGAAAGAAGAAAGGAAGAAAAAAATGTCCCTTTCCACTGAAAATGTGCCAAACCCCTTTAAACTGAGAAAATTACTTTTCTCAAATATCATTAATGTTTTAACTTATTTTTTTGGAAAGCCACAGGCATTACAATTTTGCTCTTTCTCATCTCCTCTAACCTTCTCCAGAAGAGAAGGCACTTTGTAACCTGACACAAGAGCAGAAGGTAAAGCAGAAAAAACAGAAAAAGAGTGAAGAAGAAAATCTCTGGCTAGCATTCAGATATCTGTATTCACTGGACACCAGTCAGACATTTATATTCAGAACCTCAAAGGTAGAAAATGATAGAAAGGTGTGAATGGAAGTTTAATGCTTTGAAAACTTATTTAAGAGTAGATGTGATCCATTTAAATGCCTCCAAAATAGAAAAATTCAAAATACAGAATTTTTTTTACATCTTTCCATTTCAACAAACTATTTTGCCTTTACATTAATATGGCTGAACCTAGGGGGCCGTACAGACAAAATACGTGTCATATCCTTTCCCTAAGTATTTCTTCACTGGTGGGGACTGAATTGCAGAGATTAAATACCTCACTTCTGGTTCCACAGGAAATATATGGCAGAGTCTTGAAATGGAACCAGCTGTCCCAAATCTGAGATGAACCCCTAAGCCAAAATCTCACTCTTCCTTATCATCCTTTCTTTCTCTTTCTTTCCAATACATCCTCTAAACATTTATTCTGTTCTGTTCATTGAGATCAGTGCTCTCATCTCGTTGCAAGCACCCTAGAATTCAACCCTTTATGGTTTTTTTTCCCCTTTGTACGTTTCCTATATATTGAGTTGCTAGCTTTGCATTCCTCCTTGCTCCTGGATCCCTCCCTACTGTGCAGAAGGTGACAGCTTCGGGACCACAGTGTTTTGTCATTTTTGACCTGCAGGATAGTGCACACCCCTTTGAAGCCCACGTCCCATTGTAAGCCATCCCCTTTTGATCCAGTCTCCATCCCCTTTTATTGACCAGCTCCCCTATTTCCACTAAATGTTCCAACCCTGCTGCCTTCTCCCTTGGTGCTTTGTGGTAATTCTCGATATTTCTGCAGCAGAACTGGGTCTGCCCTCAGTTTGTTTAGCAGAGCAGAAGACAAAGCCAGGCTGGTGCTGATGAATAGGTCACTGGTGACAGCAACCCGTGCTGCAGAAGTCAGCCCCCACTGACACTGTTTTCAGCCCACTTGAATGGAAGCTCCTGGGAGTTTTTCTTTAAAGAGCCCAGGGGTGGGCGATGCAGGGAAAGGGAAAAAAAAGGAACAGAATAATTAGAGCAATAACACTGCAACTTTCTCAGTTGTGCGTGCACTTGGCTAATCGAAGTGAGAAGTACCTCGGGCACCTGTAGATGTGGCAGGTGAAGAGGTTGCTCTCTTTTCCCACTGTGGCCTCTGCAGTGTGGCACAGTGACTTGCTCTACCTCTAGATTTTCTCTTCATTATTATGTTAGGTGCTGTCACCTTTAGGAACAAGACCTTCATAAAGCCTCACCCTTACTGAGTGAGGTATAGCAATGATCAGGAAGGGAATTGATCCTGGTCTGGGCCATCCAAAGAAGATTGCATCCAGTACTGCAGCTCTGGATTCTCACAAAGGAGCTAAAACTCCCTCACTGCAAAGCCAGGAGAAGAGAGAGAGGAGCTGGGATTGCACATAACAAGCCTCATCTTCCTGTGCTTCTAGAACACACATCATTTGTATTGAGATATATTCTAATCATAAAATTAGGGGTTTTTCTATCCAACTGAAGTCCATTTTATTTAGACACAATTGGAAATAGCAGCCATCTTTCTCAGAGGATGCTGAGGCTCAAACAGCAGGACAAAACCTATTGAGTTATAGGTACAGGAAATGACGAGTGTAAGTAAGGAAAATGTTGGTTGAATGGGCAAGACTGGTGAAACAGCCCTATTAATCAGAAAACCAGTTTCTCAAAAGGTAGTGGGCAAGTAGTTTTAACAGGCTTGCAGCCAGAGATTACAACAGAAATGCAGGAGGAGAGGTAGATGCTGAAAAATTTCAAATTTAACCTTTAAATGTAACAGAATATGTTTTCTTGAAAAGCTTCAGACTTAAATCTCTGTTCAAAAATTACATAACATAAATACTTGGGGGAGATGGACTTTTCCCATACAAATAGGAAATGCATTTTATGAAAAAAAACCTGGATGTAATTTTAACATAGAAAAAGAGGGTGAGAAACACCAATGCAAGAGTTCAGAAGCCAACATAAATTTGTTTCTGTTTCTGAATTACATGTAACTAAAAGTGGTCAAAAGTGATAGAAAATACCATTGAATAATTTTTGCAGGTTTTTTTCTGAATATCTGTAATTGGTCAGAGGAAAACTTAATCACACTGTATGTGCAAGTGTATGTGGATATTTATTTTATACTCTGCTCCAAGTTTTACATAGGCTGTTTACTTTAGGGAGTTAATTTCCATATAATTTTTTTCTTATTCTGCAAAACTTTTGAGGTCTCATAATGAATTTCACGTAGCTGACCTGTATGGCAAGAAGCTTATAATTTAGTTTGTATTTATGAGGTATAGTGTCTGCTTGTTTTATTCAGTAGAAGTCCATTTCTGTTAGCAAAACACTTAAAAGAGTGTGATGGTGGGGATGCCAATAATCAGAAGAGGGAAGGTACCTATTCCAAGGTTTTGGAATATAGCATAACTTCCAAATCACGTGGGTTTGAGAAATTATTAATGTTTTGGTGCTGTGTCAGCTGTTAACAGAGTTTAAACATGAACATTTCTAGGATGGGTTGATTTCTCTTTGAGCCTCCTTTTCTCCAGGCTGAACACACTCAGCACACTCAGCTGCTCCTCACAGGACTTGTGCTCCAGACCCTTCCCCAGCTCCATTGCTTTTCTTTGGACTCCCTCCAGCCCCTCAAAGTCTTTCTGGTAGTGAGGGACCCAGACTGAATATGGATGTTTATTTACACATTGCTTCAGGGAATCTAATCTGGGTCTTAATTGCTCTCTGTGATCAGTTATAGCTGGCCTGGTATGCTTTCCCAGCTCCTGTGGTTTGTCCAAGCTAGAGGGAGTTTTGGGGAGTAGATTAAATTTTGTGAAGTTATTCTACTTAAATGGTTTCAAGCTCTTGAAAATATCCGGCATATGTTTATACACTTTGGTACAAAATCTTCTGATTATAAGTTCAAAAACAGATTACAAAATGTGTAAAATTGTGGTTAAGTGAGAGTGAAATGTCCCAAAGTTTTTGAAACAATATATTTGATCAAAATGATCAACTTGAGTAGCCTTCTAATTTTTATGAAAAGTTACGAACACTTTTAAGAATTTGAAAATTGTTTTTATGCAGATTTGGGGCTGGAAAAATATAGAATCTCAAAAAAAATTCTGAAGGAGAAAGAACTGTTTCTGTTTGATTTCTCATTATTTATACCACTACTTTTATTATAAAATATTGCCATTCTAATTTGTGGTATTTTACACTTCTTTACATAGAAATAAGGCAAACACAGCCTCGTAAGTAAGGATAAGAACGCAGAACCTGTTGTAGAATTGGGACCCAAATTATTTCAGAGGAATAACAAAAAAGAAAACGAATGCTTTTATGTATTTTCCAATATTTGATAGTCCGTTGGTTTTATCAGACTGAGTAGGAGTTGAATGATCATTTAGTTTCACATAAGAAATATTTTTCTTATGTCTGAATCCTTAAAATTCTTGCTTAAAAAGGAGGAATTCTGGACTGCTTTCATGGACTGGCAACTAACCCAGAATTTTCACAAAATTATCACTACTGAACGTTTGAAGAAAAAGTTTATTTACATGTGAAATATGGAGGCACCTTGAAAGTCTGTCTCTAAGAGCCCTTTTTGCTACTGGCATATCACTTACGCAGTGAAAATTACTGTTCTGCTATCGGCAGGGATTAACACTCGCTCCTTCCACTTTGAAATATGCTTTTTGAAGTATCCTACCAAATTAGGATACCTTACAGGAAAACTGGGGAAAATATTCTATTGCAGATGATGATTTTGAATTCCAGGCACTTGATCTTAAAATCCTTGGTTCTGATTTCATAGTGTAATTGTTATGTTTTCCACCCTCCCTGTGGCAGCTCATTGTGCCAGTAATCACATCGCAGCTGTGTGAGTTTGTAGGAGTATGTGCAAGGCAAACTTTGGAGCTCCAGGACCTTCACAAGGCTCCGCTATCCACAAATATCACAAATAAATAATTTCCTAGAAGTTCTGATGTCTTTAGCTGGTGCCTATTTGACACAGAGTGCTTTCAAATCCGATTGATTGCCTCTCCAGAAAGGGTTCCCATGGCACTCTAGGGATGATGAGTGCTTCATCCTTTCAAGGGCATTTCTTCCCCTTTCAGGTTCTGACTGGGGTGGTCAGAATAAATACAAAAATATACAAAAATAACATTTTGTTAGAGGCCTAAGCTCAGTTGGTTTATCAGTGAGCATCAGCTTTCTCTGCATCCTGTTGATGTCCAGAGACAGCTTAGCAGACACCCTTTACTGGATCTTTTTTGAAGGACAGTATTACCCCATTGTTTTCATTCGACTTACCCATCCTGACCTCTTAATTTATATCCATACAAGCCCCCTTTTTCATATGACAGTGGTGTAAGAGCTCTAAGGCAGCAGTTACCTAGCCAGTAAAACAGCTGAAGCCATAGCCTCTGCATTTAGAAGTAACTTATCAGCCAGAAGTGAGGAGAAACCAGTACCCCGTGTCCTGCACCACTAGGCACAGACCTCACTTAAACATTCTGTAGATCAGCAGGGGTGGCTAAAAGCAAGGAAATTCCATAAGGAAGCTGTTATCAGAATGATGGGCAAAGCAGTCTGTTCTAGAGGTGCCTGCTGAGCTAAAGGAGCAAAGATGAGGTTCTGCTGAAATTTAAAATCAATGAACTAAGGTGAGAATTCCTCTGGAAAAACTACATCTGTGTTTAACTGGGGGTATGTGGATGCACAGCTCCACAACTGTAAAATTGCCCAGATACTGTAAGCATTCAGCAAACACACTTTATTACCCCAAATCTACATTTACAGGTGTGCAGTAAAACTTGAGCATTAAACCAACACTATCAAGTTGCTTTACAGAGCTCCAGAAGTGAGATCATCTTACGAGTTCCTCCACCCATCTGCACAGCACTGAGCTCCTTCCAGTGGAGCTAATTTAGAAATGTTGACAATCCCGGTTCTATAGAAACAGAGTTTCATGGGCTTTCAGATGACTGTAGCATTCTTTGTGACTGAAAATAAAATTTGTGGAAGTTAATTTTCTTAAATGCACAGCCAGTGTGGGTTAGTTTGTGTCTCATAGCAGAAAGGTACAACACAGAGAATTAATTGCTTCTGCTGCCCCCTTGATTTTTCACTAGGAGAAGCCCAGCTGCGCTGAATATGAGAGGTATGACCGATACCAAGAGCTCTAGGGAGCTGCCAGTTATGCACAATTTTTGCTGAAGTATAATAAAAGTACTACGCCAGCTTATGGTATGTATCACAGGACCAGCACTATTTTGTTAAAACAAGCAGTTGTTATTTTCATTTATCGCAGTAGTTCAGGTGTGTTTTGGTCTTCCTTTGTCCTTGTCATTCTCTCAATTTGCTGACTCCATTTAGTTTCATCATAAAATTTAAGGAGGTTAGTACTTTTGTGTCACTCTCAAGTACTTCTGAAGGCTGCAGAAGTTTACTTTCTGCATTTTCAGTTCATTGAGCTGCAGATAGATGTTCTTTCTCATCTAAAACTCATAATTTCCTTACCATTGGAGGAAAAAAAAGTACATCTAGGAAATTAGTGTGTGGCTTTCCTCTATTTGTTCCACATAAAACTGCTCATCAACAGTACAGCAGCAAGGAATTGGCACATAGCTACAAGTGTGTGTTCAAATTAGAAGTGTATTCTGCACTTTTAGTCTGGTGCTGTGCAGTGATTATGGAAGGAAAATACTTTTATCAGGCAACTAAAAGCACATTAATGCCAGGGAAGGTTGTTGCCACCTCCTACCTTCTTTATAAGGCAGTAAAAGAGGTGAGAAGCCACAGCAGAGTCACTGTGTGTGAGTTGTGCTTGGAGTGACTCCCCTCAGACCTGAGCACTTGGCTGGCATTAATGGCCACAACTCTGGTGTCTCCGCTTGTCTCCCATCCTGTTTTAAGGGCAGTGAAGTGGAAGCAGTAGCCTCACAAAATATGTATTGGATAGTGTTTGAAGAAAAAACTCCTTGATTGTTAATTATAATAATATTGAGAATCACCGAAACATTAAAATTGGAAAAGACCTTCAAGGTCATCGAGTCCAGCTGTTGAAGGACAGGAAACTGAAGAATGACGATGCAAAGTAAAAGCCTAACTTTTCCCACCCACACCCTGCAGTGATGATGGCTGGCTGTGGAGCAGGCCTTGGTTCTGAGGCAGGGAGGACTGATTTGTAATTACCATATGATAGCTAGAAATTAGAGGTGATTTCTGTGCTTTTATAACAGGTGGCAGATAAAATGCTTTAACTTCTTTCAAAATTTTTTAGGGGGGTGAGGAGATTACTTTCTCATTAACTTTTTAGCCTGGGAAAGGGAGAAAAAAAATTGAACCTAAGGAAATTATTTCACTTCATGTATTTTGAGGATAAGTTTTCCATTCTGACTCTGTGTTTCCCCTCATTCTCTGAAATGCAAAATGTAACTTTCACTTTTTAAAAAATGCAATGTACTCTGCTTTCAAAAATGGCCACGGTTAGCTTTTGTGCCACACAGTGCCAGAATCTCTCCGAAAAATGTGCCCTTATAGAATAAGATATGCAATTTTTTTTTTTTTTTTAAGGCTACCATATAAACATTTAACTGAATCTCTTCCTGTCTTTCTTGCACCCCTAAATTGGGGATCGGGGAGTTACAGTATAGAGCAGCCTATTGTGGTTCCTTCAGTTATGCAAAGAGGTCATGGATGATGGAGTCTGGAATACAGAAGGTGTAGGGCACACTGCATCTGTGAGGAGAGGATCAAAACAAATCTCCTTTATCTAATGCAGAACCTATTACTGAATCAAATGTGGGGATGTGAAGGGTCCAAGTGTGTTTCAATAATCTGTGTTACAAACAGACCGTAATCTGCACAATTAAGCTCCTTGGAGCTGGCAGGATTTTGTGCAGTTGGCAGTTTTCCCCTTGAATAAAGGTCAGAAAGAGGGGAGTGAATTAAGCAATGAGTAACTTTTTAAAGGTATTCTATAATTCCATTGAGCGTTAGAAATATTTTCTTCATTGCACTGGTGTCTTTAGGGAAGAGTGAGTTGTGTGTCCTAATTTAAAATCCTGCCTATTCCAAGAGTAGGGGCAAGCTGCAGAGTAAACCAAGGAGGCAAAGGGAATATGAAATCTCCCTCTGTTTCCCTGTGGGTGCCAGCATACGTGGATCGTAGCACGCCCTGGGGAGCTCTGCTCATGTGAATGTCACCGTAGAGTAGCCCTTAACAGCTATCCCTGACTGTTTCTAGGTTCAAGTGTTTCTGGCACCCTGGAAGAAATGCCTGAGACCTTGCTTACTCCATCCTGGGTGGATGTCTTGCTATCCAAACCACGATTTCTCCTTACAAATGCAATTCTCTTTCCTGCAGGGAGATAGAGTATGTGTAGTTCCACCCAAATGGGTGGCGTAGGGTTTCTCTCACAGTAGGACAGCCTCTTTTTCTTGATTACAATGATGAGAGAGTGTTTTCATTTAAATAGGAAAATGCTTGAATGGTTTTCTCATCCCTTGCCCCTCCTCTTGGCAAGCAGACGTACGGTTGGGGCACTGAGTTTATCACAGGCCAAGGCGGGAATTCTCTTAGGAGCCTCTTGTTGAAAGGTTGGCAAGACATCACTGAGCCGTTCTAAAGACCTCGGGAAGCCCCACATTTCTCTGAATTTTCCCACCACTAGTCTTGAATGTAATTGCCTCTTTGGCTCTGCAGACTTTGGGAGAACATCAAGGTATGTCCTCGCAGCCTCCATAGCGTGCTCATCAGCACAGGGGCAGCCCCACAGGATAGGAAGGAAAGTTGATTGGAAAGGGAAACCACCCATGTACTAAATCTTTTTGTTTCCCATAGTTTGCTGGGTTTTTTTTCTTCACCTTTTCTTCTCCACAAAATGCACTCAAGGGAAAGGCATTATTTGCCAGAATCTTTTCTGGGAGAGTGAGCTGGAGAAGCTGTGCTGCCTTTGCTGCACACAGATTCTCAGATCCTTCTAAAGCTTCTGTCCAGCTGCCTCGCTCTCGCTGCCGCTGTGTGGTGCGGTCTGACTTCCTTCATCTTTTGTGTGTTGCCACTACAGTGTAAAATCAGGGGGAAACAATTTTCTTCCACTTAGACTTCAGCATTTTGGGGCAAATTAATTCTGCTACCGCTAACTTGAAGAGATGCTTGCAGAATCATGGAGGGAGGCGGCAGGGGAGAGGTTGAATTTTTCTTCTCTGTGTCTGGAAATCAAACATGGTCTGACCAAAGTCTCCTTTTCTCTGTGTCCTCCTCACCCCCTGCCTATTTTATCTTTTATATTTTTATTTAGGTGTTAAGTGTTTACTAAATATTATTTCAAATGACAGCTTAACTTACTACTTTAACCAAAACTGTAATAGAAATATATTTTCCCTGCATTGTTAAAATGCAACTCGGTTCCTGCTCAGTTACCCACACTGTAAACAAGAATGTGTATTTGCTGTTGATATATGGAATATATTTTTTGTTAAATCAGAGAATGGTTTAAGAATTAAACTAGAAACAAGATGAGGAAAAAACCCTCAGAGCTGTAATCAAACATCCATTCCAGCAGCTGAAACATGTTATTACATCTTTCAGCTGATTTATCGTACCCAAAGAGATTTCATAATCATTCTCTGTATTAAAACAAGGGGAATAGAGGCACATTTCAATAACAATGATTGTTGTTTGGAGAATGCCAATCATGTCTAGGAGTGTTATTTACATCAGACAATATGTAGATATTATGCCTCCAAGCCTGTTCCTGTTCGGTTTTGTTCTTTGACTTACACAAATGAATGCTAAGAAATGTTGACAAGGAGGTTCAATAGCTAAATACAATAACCGGGGTCCTGCTGACTTCCTTTGGGGAGGAGAGGAATCTTTACCACGTATGTAATGCAAGCTGATGTGGAGATAAATGCAGCTATAAATGTCTGAGCTCTCTTTGGTGTGAAAGGTGGGGAGAAATTGAATCCATGCACCAATTTTAATTTGTACTCACACATTAGCTATAGCTAATTCGAGAACAATTAAAAGGCAGGAATGAGAAAAGCAGATGTGGAGTAGTGGAATGTATTGCAGAGAAGCAGGCTTCACTTTGTGTTATTTTCTAACACGCAGTTTTATTTTTGCTGGAGTCTGTCACAAATCCTAAAATGCCATTACAGAGTTAGCAGATGGTTCCCAAGTATTCATACCTGATAAAGCCTCCTGGGTGATCAAGCACTGAAAAATCAATATATTTTTCAACTTTCAATGGCTGGCTATTCAGTTTCATTACATCTCGCTATTCCTCCATGGCTACTGTGATATGGACACTTACTTCACCATTGCATTAAGCTCTAATCTCCGGGCCAGCTGATACAGGCAGTTAATGAATAGCTAGAGTACCACCTCGGTATGCTTCACAATTCTTCTGATCTCAGTAGGATGTTTCGAGTACTGTGATCTTGTGTTTAGTAACACCCCAGTTCTTCCCCCTCTTTTTTTTCCACACATGCACAGACACCCCTCTCCAGCTGTCACCTTGCTGAGCTTTGAAAGGAAAATGCAGTAAATACACATTTTAGCAGAAATATTTTGCTGTGACATTGGACTCTTCTAAATAAAGAATATCAGCAAGTCACAGTAAGTTGGATCCATGCCCTCTGTGTGACCATAGGAACCATATTCTTAAATCTATCGTTTGCAATAAAGCAACAACAACAGATAGGTCTTTAAAAAGTCCTGCTTTCGTCTCCAGGTTATCTACATCCCCCACAAAATAGCTATGCTCTCTGACTGACTGGTAATGCTTTCTTTAAATTTTTCTTTCCCCTTTCCTAACTTAAACTTGTAGCATGGGAAAATTAACTGGCAGTAAACAACAAAGTGTGAGTCAGTTTTGTAATTATTACAGATATCTGAGTATTGGTCTTTGCCATGCATTTTGGACTTCATTGGGGTAGATTTCTCATCTTTATTCTTCAATTTGCATGGAAAATAAGTGCAAGTTAAATGCTAGTGAATGCATATAGTATGTGCCTGCCTTGTGGCCACCCTCATAAGCTGGTATCCTATATTTTTTGGTTCTCTATTAGTATTAAATATTTCACTGAATTTTACTATTGCAGTTTAAATGGGGTTGTTGTGAGGGTTTATTGTCATTGTTTTTACACATCAGTCCAAGTCCAGTGACACAGACCAGGCTTATTTTACAGGCACCCAGGCACCATGTCATCGGTGAGCCTGGGGCATGCAGAAAATCTATTGAGCCTGATTAAGGCATGTCTTAAATTTCAGACACAGGTCTTAATTCAGTCAAAAGTGCAGGAGATGAGAACCTCTCTGTTGAAAATGGAAGCATAAATACAAACCACATGAATATTTCCTCTTTCTTAGCTGCACCAAGGGCAAGAGCGAGCCTGTGTGTGCCATGGCTGCGCTGAGGAGGTTGCTGCTAATTAGGAAGAGCCCTTTCCATCCTCAGTGCTTGTGCCAGGCGGCTCTCAGGCAGGCAGCGCTGTCACTGCTGTCCCCCAGGGACCCCTTCCTCCTGGAGCAGTTAACACAGCACTGGGAGGAGGCCAGGGCTCCATGCTGGCACACGATCCACGTGCCTGAGCCGCCAGGGCTCTGCGCCGCCGACAGCAGCGCACTCTCCTTTGATGGCGTCCTCTGTGATGTCTGAAAATAGGAACTTGTTGCGGTGTGTTTCATGTGTCGAATCCTGTCCAGCGAAATGCCATGGGGCCAAACTCAGCAGGATGTCCCACGGCTCGATTCCTTGCTTTCGCTGTGGAAAAAGTGGCTTTAGAATTTTTTTTTAGGTTAGTGGGAATTGGTCGTTGAAGTCATTATAAATTTTTGTCTGCTCTTGATTTGGGCTGCAGGCATTCAACCTGTGCTGCCTGACCACAGGAGCCAAATAACTTTGGAGAAAAAGACTAGTGTCGTCTGCAGGCGGTTTTATTAACATCTGAGGCACACAATTGTGCCATGTAGGACCTAGTCCACGCTAGAGCCCTTTCATTACCCTGCTATGTGGCTGGATTTATGCTGGTGGAAGTCCTGGCTAAAAAAGCTTTTGTACAATGATTAATTGACCTTAACAAGTTTAAGGATGCTTATTTGCACACAGTTATGAAGTGTTGCAATATGTCACAAATGAGAGCGGCTTCTATTATAAACATAATGGCATAAACAGTGAAAGCTGGTTATATTTCCTTAAAAGTTCATTGCAGGGAAATGGGGAAGCTTGAGAAGCTAAACAAATCCAGGCAATAATGGAAATGTAGCATGAAATTACTTCTGTAAACAACAGCCATTCATTATTTGAACATTTTTCATAAGAGAGTCAGCAGACGAGCGTTGATGTTAAAGGGTGTGTATGGAGGGGGAGGAGGAAGCAGAGAGATTATGAATTTCGAAAGAAATCTTCCAGGGTTATACAGACAGACATACATCTGTTTAAAAAAAAAGAGGTATGTAAAGCACTGATTGATCCCTGAATATTAACAATCGATGCCATTTTCTTCATTAACTTTTGAGTGGAGCACAAAGAAAGGTATATTTGATTTAAGGGAAAGAGAAGGGAGCACTATTTAATGTTGATTTGGTGTAGTGAATAACCCCAGAGAGAAATGTAAATACCAGGCTGCAATAACATGACAGCACACTAATCATATTTACAAACGATATTAAATCTGTCCATTGTGCTTGCCTGGCTGCGGATTGGCCCGACTGTAATTGTCACTGTAACCAGCGCTGGCTTGTGGGAGAATTTAACTGCAGTGATATAAGGTGAGTGCTAGGCTTATTATTACTTTATTATTACCCGGTTTATGTTTATTAAAACAATTTGTCATGCAGAACAGGAATGGGAGAATGGGAACATTAAATTGTGCTGTACTCAACCTGAAGAAATGAGTTACAATAAAATTAATGGCAGGCAGGCCACAGCTGACACTTGTAGCCGTGTGGAGCAGCTACACACTGGTTCGTTTCATTTGCTGATCGTTTCTTGTTAGGGTCACGCCATTAAACTTACATATTGAGAACTACTGAAAATCTGAGGCAATGAAGGTAAAGTTTATGAAGCAAAAGTGGGGGTTTTTTTCTGCTGCTAATGCATTCCTTTCAATTATTACAGAAATCAGGAATGCAGATTGAAAGTTTAAATCATACTGAGTTATTAAAGACGTGTGTTGGAGTGAATGTTCTTCAATTTTACAGAGGCTTAGAGAGCTGAGAAAGAGCTGAGTTTAGGCTAAAGTGAGACCATTCTCTAAAGGCTTTGAGCAAAGAGAACAGCGAGAATAGTGGTCATGAAAGGTCTCATAACAAGTTTAATAAAAGCTGCTTTATTTTCTTTCCCTGGAACTCAAGGGGTCCTTATTTGATATCTTCAAATTTATTTCAGCCCAAATCTTCATTATTTTAAAGTAGAGGCAGGAGGCAATGACCATGGGAATAGCATTGAGCCTCTTGGTATTCAGCAAAGAGGCACAGTGACATAAACCCCTCTTGTGACACAATTACGGAAGAAATTAAAAGTGTCAGGCTCTATGTACTTTAGCTGCATAGAAGAAATCTGGCCTCCTGATGAAACATCTTTGTACATGAAAAAGTAATACCCTGCCCTTGTTTCCCATTATACAACAATGTTAAGGAGTCTTCTGGGGTGATTATTAGGGATTTGGTGAAGCACAATAAATGCCGAAGATTAAATCTGAGCACTAGCAATTAGTATTGGGGGAGGAAGAGCACTTTTTTTTTTCCCTTTTTCAAAGTATTTATTAATGAAGCTTTTTAAAGAAAACCCAGCCAACTGCTGCAGTTAGGAAATGTGAACCTTTCATTTCTAGCAGTTTTATACTTGTGCAAGTCCCACAAAGTCCATGGGGTTATTCTTGATTTATACCAGTGTGAGAAAGTAGAAGATCAGGCTGTCTCTGTGGGATTTTTTTCCCTCATTTTCCTTTTTTTAAAACTGAGATAGTTTTTTTAAGTCTTGGAGAAAGCCTTCAAAGGGTGTATTGAGGCACATGTTCTCTGCCTGTGTCCCCAGTCACAAAGTCTGGACGAAGCATCCAAGAGTTCAACATCCGACCACTGTAACGGAACACTGGAATGGAAGCTGAACTCAGGAAAATCCAGTTTGTTGAAGTGGATGAAGATATTTAAAAGACTTTCTTTTAGAAATCTGTTTTCTCCTTTTGGTTTTCCAATAAGGGGAATGGCAGATGTTCACTCAGAGAAGTAACTTCATGTTTAGCCTCAGTGGTGAGGCTATTCCAAACCTGAGAAAAAACATGTGGAACAAAATTTCCCTTGTCACTTCCTCACAAACTGATCACCTCCTTGAAATAACAGCCACTTCTCTGAGAGCAGCAGTAGGTTCATTTCTGAGGATGAAAAGGAGAGACCAAAGGCCCTGGCTCACGGATTATTTTCCCTGCCGAGGTCTAGTGCAATAAGAGCAATCCACTGTGGTGTCAAGCACTCATGGTGGACCTGTGGGAAACTCTGTGGCTTCTGGAGTGGCTCCTGTCTTTTTGTCATGGTGCTGCAGGTGCAAATAAAGGAGAAGTGGTTTAGGGAAATGGGAAAATCACTGAGGGGTCATTGTTTCTGTGACATTGGGCTCTGTGGCTGGTGGCCTCCTCTGAGGGCCAAAGTGAAGATGTGAGGAGGTACAAGTCTGGGGGCTTGGGTGCTCTAAATCTGGACAGCCAGCAGTGGTTCACACTGTTGTGGTGGGAGGTGCAGTGGGACCATGGCAGACAGCAGACACCACATATTGCTGGCTTTAAGTCCTTTCCTGTGCCCTCTTTTACATTCATTGAAAGGAAAATACATTTTATTAAAACACATTGACTTCTGTCCCTTTCTAAATAGGCTTTTAAGTGTTGTGGCAAAGCTCTGACCCAGTATTTTTAAAAGCAGAATTTTAACATAATCTTCCACCTTAATTTGGGGAGGGTGCATTTGTAACACTCAGTACACCTGGTGAGAAACCAGTTAGTCCTTTATTCCCTTATGTGTAAAACTCATGAACTCTGAGTAACAGACTGAGTGTCTTGCTGAATTGCTGTGTTTGTTATATGTGCAAACACCCCTTTGACATGAAGGACAAGGATAAAGTAGAGAATTTGGAGTCATATTTATCACTTGGATTATTAATAATAATATTTGGCATCTTTACAGCACTTTACATTTTCAAAATGCTGCATAAACATTAACTAAATGGTAGTTAAGTGCGCATAAATGATATTCAGAGCCATTACCCTCTACTCACTGTGGGTCTGCACTGAAACGTGTGCTGCTGCTTGTTGGAAAATCTTTACTGCTCATGTGAAGTATCAGTTTTTCCTGGAAGAACGGGACTGACCATTTTTCATTTTGTTTCATATGTACTCGAAGCCTTTTGTCTATATTATGGATTAATGGTCTGCAAAATTTCAGTTTATTGGGGAAAAAGAAGTTGTTGATTTTACTTACAGGAGCATTAAAACAAAAATAGAGAGCTCAGAAAGGAAAACGCTACTCCTATTTTTTTTTTTTTTAAATCACCTCTTAGTTTGATTCTTACCATGGCCATGCATTTTTTGCTCTGTTTCCTGACTATGGGGTCTGCTTCTGCTCCACCACATACATTTGAATGCTGGATGTTCCTAGGGCTGCATGCCATGGACCAATCCAGACATTCAGAGCCATCTGATGTACTTGTGCCTGTATGAGTATTGCCAAAAGGAGTTCTACCTGCCAGCCATTGAATAGGGACTGTTCAGGATGCTTCTATGACCTGTTGTTTTCAAAGAAAATATCTGTACTTGACTTATCTCTCCTCCCAGTTTGCAACTTACTTTTCTGCACCCACATTTGTTTGTATTGCAGTAATGCTTTCTTTTTTTATGGCTTTGGTGCCTTTCTGCCATTTCAGAAAAACAGAAAGTAGAAAAGATTTTAGGAGCATCCTGCATGCTTCTCAGTAGCTATGGCAAGTCTGTACCTGAAAACAATTTACAGTGTAACCCCATCAAAGAGGAGCAGAAATCAAGGGAAATGTCAAACAGCAGCTTTCAGGCTGTATTGCATCAATGTAATCCAGGAGCAAGCAAATAATTCCACTGTCACTTAATTAAAAGTTTTAATACCTTATGTCTTTGACCTTGTTCTTTAGCTGAACACATAAAAGCAAAATGGGTTTCTGCCTTAATCTCACTTCGTGCCATTGCCCTCTGATGAGAGAATCCTCCTGGTGCCTCTGATGTGTCATTGAAGCGGAGGGAAGGGCTCTGCACACTGCTTGCTCCTATCTTCTGCACAGAGCCTACCTTGACAAAGTTCCTCTTGCTATCTTTAGTCTTCTCCCTGGAGCATCTGGCACATCAGGGCAAGAGGGATCTCAGCCCCACAGCTTCATTTGGGCCTGTTAACTGTAACTACTGATGTCGTTTACAAGGATAAACCCTTAAAGCCAGGCCAAGGTAGACAAAGAAAGAACACTGGAGTAATTCCCTTTGGACAGCAGAGATTGGTGTTCAAGTTATTGAAAATCTGTGTAACTCATTTTCTCTTTTGTCATACTTAAAAAATCCATGAAGTTTGGCTGAGTGCAAACAATAAGCTTTTATAGTTGCTGCCCTTGTTCATAAATGTGTAATCTTCTGGGACCATCAGGAAAGCTTTGGTATGGCAAATTAAAAGTCTAAACTTTCCTGTGTCTCCTTGGACATTTTGTAGACCTGCAAATATCAAGCAGTAATCAATATTATGCCTCTCTAATACTTGAAGGCAAACTGGCAGCTCCAGAGTCAGAGAGCACAGTGTAGCTTTCTCATGGCTAGACAATGCTCCTGCCAGGGTCACAGAGGAACAGTGTCCCTTGGATGGCTCAGGGAAATCAGGAGGGGCCAGCTGGGTACAGCTACATGCACTCATTTCCAAGGCTCTCCATTACTTTTTGTTCCATCATCAACTCCCTGGTTTTGGCAATGCTGTCAGTGAGCTGTGCCCAAAGTCCACACTGGTCTGTGGGTCACAGTGTTTTGTGATCTCCTATTCCCTTCATGTGTCCATGTGTGCACTTGTCCCTAACAAGCCAATTATATTGCAGCCAGTAGGGTGAGTTGTATATTCCCTCTCTCCTCATCGTTTTTGCACAGTTTAACAAAACCCTCTTACTACATCCTTTATTTTATCTCTAAGAGAATGGTGTTATTTTTATTTGTGGCGAGGCATGTGGTATTCAATTACAGAGCATTTGCTCTTTCGTATCTTGTCAGTGAATAACCTTATCAGTTTAACAGGTTCTGTGAGGAATATTCAGCACGGGCCAGAGAGGGTGAGAATTATGGGTGTATTTTTTGCCTATTACCAAACATTTGCATTGTCTTCCCACTTAGTGAGGATTATACCTGAGTCAAAAATGACTTTGCACCCACTGGCAAACAGAAGCTGTAGGGTGGGGTGGCTGAAAGTTCGGTGTTTTCTACCACTGCCCAGCTCCTTTCTCATTATTCAAATCATCCACTGCTCGCTGTGAGTGGGGAATGGATTCCTGTCCATGCAAATTGGATGTGTGCAGCAATTCAGGTGGGCAGTGCTGCCGACTGGGTGCCCAGCTGTGCTGATGAAGCATCTAAAGATGCAGCAAGCACAGCTAGACCAGTGTCCAACCATGTTCTAGCTGCAGAAACAGCTTGGGCAAGAGGAACCCAGGTGCTTCTGACCCTTGGGTGCTCACTGGGGTTAGGTGGCAACCTGGTGCCTGCTCGTTTATGGAGCCAAATGGCCCAGTGCTTTGCTGAGATGATGAGAAAAATGGAGGGAATTTTAGCCTGCAAAAAATTTCCTGTATCTTCTAGTCCATTGCTAATGGCTGCTTATTATTATAATAAGGAGTACTCTTTTCTCTAGTGTGGCCTGCTCCAAAGCCCATTTACATCAACATTAAAGCTTGCCACTGACCTAGTGGCCTTTGGATCAGGCCCATAGCCTCCTTATCTTCTTCCGTATTACTGGCACACCTTTACCTTAGGTCTTGATTTCTGCGGAGCTCTTTAGGTCAAGCTCTATCTCATTGATGTGCCTAGGCTTAAATTGATTCAGAGAGAAACTGACTGTTCTTCTAAAGAGGTGGTCATTTTTCTTAAGTGGCTTCTATTTTTAGATAAAACTCCTTGAGGCAGCAGGCGGCCTTGTTGCCTGGCTGGCAGGAGGCGCAGTGTGCTTTGTGACAAACCCCTTTGGGGCACGCCACACGGCAGCTGGGATTGTACCCAAGGATACCCCACCGCTTCCATCAGCAGGCTGGTGTCAGGAAAAACGTCAGAACTTTCATTCTAGAACTGAAGAAAGAAATAACAGGGTTCAAACTGGATTTAAGTTTTCAGTTGGGTAGGTCCTAATAATGTTGCCTGTCTTTCTGAAAATCTTAGATGTGCAGATCTTATGTTTCCAATGGAGACTTTGTTGCTTGACTGAAAAATTTAGGCCATTTGTCTTAAACATTCTGTGTGTAATTACAAGATTTGTTTAACTGTTTGGGCAGACTTCTTTATCATCTTTTGGGGAATTTGTGTGTCAAGCTTCCGGAGCTCAAGAGAAAAAGCATTGTAATTAATGTCTTCCCTTCTCTCTTCTGGCTTCTCCCTTTTTTTTTTCCTGTTAGCACTGTTGGGTGTGGAAGACCTCAGTTGAATATAATACAGATACAAGTGATGAGAAAGGGAGTCATTCTAGTCACAACAAATATTTTGTAGTGCAAAACTGAGACCTAATTCTCCTTGCACAACCCCTGTGCTGTGAGGCAGTTGTTGGGTCAGGGACAGGTGTGGGGCCTTGATATGGTCCCGTGGTAGGAAATGAGAGAGATGTTTGTTTCTCAAAGGCCAATTCATTTAAAACTGACAAACTGTTGGTCTCACTGCTTATGGCAGAGTTATAATTTGCTTTTTTTCTTCTGAAAGCTAATAATTTCTCTGGCGTCAGGGAGCACCTGTATTCACAATTATGCATAAGAAATGCAATATTTTGTTCTTTGGCCAGAGCCACAGGACTCTAATGGGGACTAAGGAGTAACATCCACTCCTGGACAACTCTTCAATAGATGTCCACAACAACATTTCATGTCCAAAACATTTGCTACTGGCCATTGGCAGAGAAAAGACACCTACATATACTCTTTTTTTTTTTTTTTAATTGCTTATTAAATTAGTCTAAATAAAGATGGATCAAAGAAAAATGAGTAGAGAGAGCACTAATGCTGGTGACAGATTTCTGTCAGTAGCTGACCTTGTGAGATGGAGTCATAGCTTAAAGTGCCTGTATGATACCAATGGGTTGGGGCTGTTTAGTTGGGCAGTGCCATCACTTGATTATTCTGTGGGAAATTTCAGAAATACAGTTGCTTTATGAGCCCGACTTCTATGATGATAAATTTCCAAAAGCAAAAATGTGAATTTAAATTATTCGTATTCATGTGAGCGTGGTAGAGATTTTTGGAATTGCTGCGGTAAGTTATGGATGATGCATGAAATGAAAAAATCCCTGCCCAGTGCACAAGGAATACAAAAAGGGTTCTGCAGCCAGCACTGTGCTGCTCTGTGCTACAGGGTTGTGTGCTCTCTGGGGAGAGGGGTTTGTAGCTTTTGAAAAGCACCCAGCCTTCAGCACATGCACAAAAGTAAAGAAAAGACAGGATGCAAGAAAGAAAAAAAAGAGAGACATCCTCTGATACCCAGGAGCACCTATGGCATAAGACTGGTGCCTTGTTTCCTACATCTGCCTTTCCAGCACCCCCGAGCTGGCAAGTTCTGCATGTGTGGTGCAGATTCTCCTCACCTCAAGTCAGTTCTTCATAAATACATATCTTTGTGTTGCAAAAAGAATGGGGCAAAACCTCTCCCAAGTCTGTTTTCTGTATCTCTCTCTGGCCCAGGAATGACATGAGACAAATAGGAATAAAAAGGTCTTATCTGGGGTCACGTCCATAGTGCCTCACATGAAATAGTGTCTCACTTAGTTTTAGTCTGAAGCTGAGCAGTAAAACAGTGGGTATTGAAAAAAAACCTGAAAAATACCTGCAGATAATTTTTTCTAAACTTAACTCTAGCATGAGGATTTTCCCAGTCTTCTAGTCTGCAGGAAACTAGACTGACTGTTCTTTCTGAGACTGCACTCAGCATTACTGTCTTCCAGATCTGAATCTTCAGTCACTTATTTAAATGATTGAACTCTAAGGTTACATAGATGATATCTGCAAACACTGAATGTGATCAGACTTCATCTTTCAAATTTAACATATTTTCTGATTGTCTAATGAACCCTTATACATGTGCATGTATGTATTCTTACCTGAATACTAATATGTACAATATGTCCTTAAATCATTCCCATCAGTTAAAGCATCTTCTGAAGTTCCTTTAATATCTGCTGCATTGTGCTTATTTGATAATTTTTACACAATTTTAAGACATCTGTGTTTTCTGTTTCAGATAGACCCTGTATGGGCCTTCCCATCCCACAACTTCATATCTTGCTGTGCTGTAAAGGGATAGTGGGACCAGATAATCATTTTAGGCCCCTTCTAACTGCAACTATTCTATTCAGTCCTATTTTATTGTGGGGCCACCATGACATCAAATAAGATTTAGATTTTGCTTTTAGTGCTGGGTACAAATGATGTGTGTGGTGTTTGCTCTCTGTTCCTGAACTTCAATGTGTGTTTTCAGGACTTGCTAATTCATTTCTAATCTTGCAATGCAGTTTGTTGAAAGCCTCCTGCTGTGTAAATAGATTAAGACATCTGACCAAAACCTCTGTTTTATCTTAACCTCTGCCTTCACTATACCTTTGCTTTCCAGTATTCTATTTATTAAAACACTACTTGTTTTTTTTTCCCCTCTCTCTCATATATTGAGCCTAGGATGACTCGTTTAGGAAGGGTCACTGCCTTTTCAACGCTCACGCCTCTTTGTTGAACACAAGTGTGTGTTTCCACACTAAATGCAAACAGACCTGGTCATTTCTCACCTAAGAGCAAAAAGAATTGACAGACCTCATTTGTGCTTTGATGGGCATTAATGGAGGTATCATCCTAGTCTTAAAACCCCAGGTTTCTGCACGTCTTGAGCTAGAGGGGTACTGTTGAGATTTTAATGAATAGAAAGAGCCACAGTAAGTGTTAGAAACACAAGACTGTAGTCAGGCTGAAGTCCATGAGCACTGAGCAGTAGCAAGCAGCTACCCATGGTATTGCACTTATAATTGATTGCACATTGTTCTTTTACTGCTTGCTAAAGTTTTCTTTTAGAAAAAAACCCCCAGATTTTACTAATTCTGCAAATGTTCAGGCCCTTTCCCATAACTTTGACCTGTCTTTTATATCACAATGTTCTGTCTGTCTTAGTCCATCTGCTCAAGCTTCCTATCTCTGTGGCTCAAGTGCACTTCCCTGATTAATGATGCTATCTGGCAACTGGTTTTATAGCCTTTTCTGGCACAGCATGCAGTGATGTGGTTCTATTACCCTATGTAAAAGGTTTCAGAAGCTGCTACAGCAAGGGAGCCAGACCAGTAGGTCAAAAGCAGCACCTCATCCCTATTGCACCATGATCTACCAAATCTGCCAGCTTTAGACAACTTCTTTCCTTTCACTGAAGACTCCTAGCTTATGTTTTTCCGTTGGCATTTCAGGGTGAGGTTTCCTATCAGCGTCTGTTGAGTCGTGTGTCCTTGGAAATCAGCCTGCTGGGTATGGATGTGTCATGGCCAGAGAGAGTTCCTTGAGATCTTTGGGGCTGGAGGAGCTGGGGAAGGAGCTGCACTCCCCTGAGCTGGCCCTTGGCAGGTGGTTGCACTGATCACCTCTCTGGTGTCTGCAGGGTGGGCTGGTGCAGTGCTGTGCCACACTGCTGCCTTGGTCTGCTCAGCCTGGCTCCCGTGCAGAGACTTTGCTGTGTTTTTGGAGAGGTGGGCACCAACTCTGATGGCACCTCTACACTTCCTCTGCTGTGCCCAGGTCCTTCCAGCTGTGTCCAGATGTGAAGTGCTCAATGGGGCTAATTTGCTTCATGTTTGCTCATGGTCTGTCAGGCTACTACTGGCCATGTGTCGGCAGGCAGGGCTCTACCGTGTGGCACAGGCAGCTTGTGTTTGCTCTGTGGCTGCTGCCTTCCTTCAGATCCCTGTAAAAACCTCCTTTCCTCTCCTGGCACCTTCCAGAGTGTGTGCCCAGCACTGCTGCTGGCAAAGCAGCCACGCCACAGCAGCATCAGGTACCCTGGTGACTTGGGTCTCCCCAGTGAATGTGTCCCTCTATTCATTACCCTCTGTGCCCTGGAACTGCTTCCCTACAAAGGCAAAAATATCCCCTGGAGGTCTCTTGGACCCATTTTCTGTAGGAGTAAATTGCCTGTAGTTCTGCCCACCACGTGTGTCTCAGCATGGTTTGCACTGTGCTCTTAAAGCATTCAGAGCTCTTGAGGAGAGCACCCATCTCATAGCAATGCGTTTCTATAGGCTGATGAAAACCCCAGCCATGAAATAGTTAAGTAAAAAGCCTCCAATTAGAAACGGAATATATTTTGCAAAAAGTTACATTTGTTCTTCTCCGTGAGAAGAAAAAAAAATAAAATAAGCAATTCAAATCAATTTTGAAGTTCCATTCCTTCATTCATTAGGAGACTTAGCTTGCAAAATCCTAATTAAAAAGAACATTTTGTGTTAATGAAAATGTTCTAATTTTTTACCTTATGAAGTTAGTTAATTTTTTCCCATAGCATCCGGGAAAAAGAGATCTCCTTAATGGCTTTGTTCAAGTTTATATTATTTGATTGCAAAATTTGTGAGACAAAAGAGAGCTAAACTCATTCTGTGGTGCCCTCCAGTTAACTGTTCAGTTGAAAAATGACCTTCATAACTAAGTCCCTTGCCTTTTCATCTATATCAAGGAGTTACAACTCTAACCTACAGTTGAGGAGGTGGCTTCAGTCTGGTAAACCATCAGAAATTGCATGAGCACCCCGTGGAGTGTAGATATTTATAGTTATCCAAGAGAACTAGAGATAACTAAATAATTTGAATCTGAATTCTCAAACAGCCTGGGGCATTTTTGCTGGCTTTCAAATCCAGCATCCTCTTGCATGACTTTGAGTCATTAAAAGCAGAGGTTTATTTCAGTACCTAATAATTCTGCGTCAGACACAATAATACTGCGAGTCAGAGATCACAGGAGGTGCATGTAGGTTCCTACCATGGTACAACAGTGAGAAAGACAGCACTTTTTAGATGCCTTTAAATCAGCTGCACTATATATGAGGTTATGTTAACTGTGAAACACATTCATTTATGCAGCCTTAAGATTCAATGCAGAGCTCTCTGTTGGTGTAACTCAGGGTGACCATAAGTCAGTCGTGCTGAGCTGAGATATGCTCACGGAGAGACCGACCATTAAGGAATTTTGCACCTTTGGTTTTGTTGCCTCCATTTTACCACTAATCTATCTCTGTAGGGGTGAATTTTAATATTCCAAATCTCTTCATAGGCAGAAATCGCTATAAAAATCTCTACATTCTTACAGAAATACAGATTGGGAGCGTATAAATATTTTGGACTTGCTCCAAGGACTGGAAAAATATTTATTGGAGTATCAGGGAACCACAGAAGCGCACAGGTTGGAAGGGTCCTCCAGAGGTCGAGCAGTCTCCCCTCCTGTGTGGAGCACGTCTGGTGAGAGCAGGTTCTTCAGAGCCATGTCCAGTGGGGTTTCACTGTCTCCAAGGACAGACACTCCACAGCACCTCTGCACCACCTGCTCCTCTAGTTTCCACCTTGACAGTGCCAAAGCTTTTCTGAATATCCAATCGAGTTTTCCCAAGCTGTAGCCTTTGTCCATAGCCCCCTGTGTCATTGCTGTGCAGTTCCAAGGAGAGTCTGACTCCAGTTGTTTGTACCACCCTGCTAGGCTGCAGTAGAGAAATAACATCTCTTTCTCTTCTTTGAAGCAAGCAAACCCAGTTGCTTCAGCTGCTCCTCACCTTACGTTTTCCCAGCTCTCCAGTCATCCTGGTGGCTTTTCTTGCTCCAATAAGTCAGGGTCTTTATTTTCGGTGCAGCAGAGCCCAGGACTGGACACCAGACTCCAGGTACAGCCTTGACAGTGCTGAATGAGAGGGGAGCCATCACCACCTCCCTGGTGCTGGTGGCCGCATCCCTGCAGGCACAGGCCAGTGCAGAGCTGGCTGCAAGTGCAGCCCAGTGGGCCACCAGCTGCACTGGCTGCGAGGGACACTGCTCACTCCTCTCTGCAGGCTGTCCACCTGGCCTTCAAGTAGTTTTTCTGAAAAGTGTGTTGATTTCTATCCCTTTGGCCCCCAGCTTGCCCGGGTACGTGGGCTTCCTCCACCCCAGCTGCAGGAACATTTGGGGTTTCGTATTGATTCCAGTAAACTGTATCTTCAACTTTGAACTAAGAGCTCTTGTTGGAGGTGCTTATACTAAGGAGAGGCAAAAAGCCCTCTTCAGCCCCTTCTGTCAGTGTTGAGGATCTGCTAATATTTAAAAGTGAGCACCCTTCTGCCATACTTTCTGCTTATTCTTTGCTTTCTTCCCGGTACTTTAGTGGTCAGTTTTCACCCACACCAGTGCCTGTAAAAATGAAGTGCTGCACTGGCACGCTCAGATTTTCAAACAGGACACGCACACCCAACTGTGGGTCAGAGCAATACATCTGCAGATCAGGCTTCAGATGCAAAGTGTCAGGAAAGCACTGGAGACTCCTCTCCATCGACCTACACAGGGAAAGAATTACACTATAAAACCGAGACTCATTTAAAGTAATGATCAAATCTGAGGAAATGGCAATCTGTATGCAGACACTCCATAAGCTGAAAAAGCAGCTCAATTCATGGGTGAATTATTTGCTGCCAATTATTCTCTCAGCTCTAATACTGGGTTTTAAATATTTAGTTAGATCCACTTCCAACCTAGAATTTCGGTTTTCATTTAACATCATGAGTGACTATATATATGTATGTATATACTACATATGTTATTTCAGTACACCTCCTCTGAATGTACTTGAATAGTAATGTGAATGACCTGCCTCCTTTTTGGTAGGTTTTTGGACAAGGTGTAAGAGTTGTCTCAGTGGGTTTTGGTAGTTGTCTGAGCACCTCTTTGATCTGAAAGTGACCCTGCCGTGTTGAAATGTGGGCTTGGCTAACTTTGTGGCAGGACTCTTGGAGAATTACAAGATGGCTGTAAAGATGCACTAACCCTTTTCAGGGCCTAAATTAAGCTTTAAATCAAAGCTAACTAGAATGCCACCAAAGCTTTTCCATTAAGACTGGCTTACACACCCTTGCACTGTGATGCACAGAAAACATCATAAATTTTGAACCCAGACTGAAACCCTGAAGCTCTTGTCTTTACTTTTAAAGTTCATGAAATGCTTCTTCACTACCAGTGAGCAATCCAGTGTTTGTGTGAATTGCTTTTTGAGTGTGAAGGCAGATGCTGACCTCGAAGGCAGTTGGCACTGGACAATTATCACCAGAAACCAAACCTCAGTTCTAGTCCAGCATTTTAGTTATCAGTGCGCAGGAAGTGCCATCATTTTAAGGCAAAAAACTCTGTAAGCATTCAAGGGGTCACTTTCTGTTAGAATAAGCTCTTCTTTGTGATTGATGCACAAAGAGTGTGGCACCTCGAGGACAGGCCATCACTGCCTGCTTCCTAATATAACAATTTATATACTGTTGTACTTAAAAGCAAGGATTTCTGTGGTTTGTAAACCAAATACATGGAAAAAATATCTTTTTTTAGCCTGTTTTATTCTTCACTGAAGGTAGTGAGTGGTGTGGAGCTTCACAAGCAATGACGTAAGACCAATCTCTCTCCTGAACATAAAGGTTCTTACACTCAGAGGGTGGTTGGGCACTGGAACGGGCTCCCCAGGGCAGTGGCCACAGCACCAATCTGACAGAGCTCAAGAAATGTTTGGACAATGCTCTCAGGCACATGGTGTGACTCCCTGGGGATGGTCCTGTGCAGTGACAGGAGTTGAACTCCATGATCCTCATGAGTGCCTTCCAACTCATCATATTCTGTGATTCTGTGATAAGGTCAGCTTAGTCATAAATGAACTTTTGAGGAGGGTTGAGAAAGGAGCAAGGTTTACAGCTATTAGCAGCCTGGGGCAGTATTTGCATGTGATACTTTGGCACCAGATCACAGTGGCTTTTCAGAATGAAACTGGTCAAGGAGCTGAGAAGAGTCAGATCTGGTGTTTGCAGGGGAAGGGAGAGGGATTCAGCCAGGCCCCCAAGCGAGATGGGGGAGGACAGGGCAGCACATCTGAGCTCCCTGCTCCCAGAGGACAAGGGGGCCTGACTCACCCGTGAAAATGCTTATCAATAACTGCTCAGGCTGAGTTTTGATGCAGAATTTCCTGGAGCTCCATGTGCTCCTGTGCAGAAACGTGGGTGTCATACCATCGTTGTGAAATGCCATGGTGAAACAGTCCATCGTACTGCCAATGCTTGGCTTTAAAGCTAGGGCAGGAGAGGAAAGAATTGCTAACGCTCCAAGGAACAGCTTGTCAGCTTGAGGGCCTTATGTGTGCCAGCTGGATTCATGTTCAAGTCTGGATGTGATCCACTAATGAAACATCATCCTCCAAAAACTACTGGCTGAAGGTGGCAGACCTCTGGAGACCTGCAGGGTTGATTGGAAAGTTGACTCTCTCTTAACCATATGCTCATGTGTGTGTCAGTTATGAAAATGAGTCAGATTTTCAAGTATTCAATTAAAAAAAAAAAAATCATTGGGAAAAGCATTGGCAAAATAGCTGCAATTTCCCCACCCCATTGCCATCCCCTTAGTGTAATGGAAACAGTTCTGTTGATTTGAATGGGCCCTAGGGTTTTGCTCCTGTCTTGGCTTTGCCAAGGCCAATGTATTGCCCCCTGTGGCTCCTGCATTTAGTGAAATGTTTAAGAGTGGAAGAATGTGACATTTTAAGAAAAAAAGCTGATGGAATCTATGAATTTTCTGAAAAGTCTGGGGTCAGTTCCTGTGTGATGACAGTTCTGGGCTGAAGCAGACATAATACTTTTTCCTTCCAGCTGGGGGGAAAGAAGGATTTCCATTGAAGAGACATAGTTCAGAATCCATTACTCTGTCCCTAACGTAATACAGAAGTGTGTCTCAGCAGCAAGCTGGTTTCTGAGCTAGGGAACAGAGGAAGAGCTTTTTCCCTGGAACTCACAGGACAGTGAGAGTGTGCGTTAGGTAGCCTCCAGAAGATCCCTTCTACAGCAGACTTGCAAATGCCCCCTCTCCACCCTCAGTTCTCCACTCTTTGCTCATATGAATATTTAAGTAATTATTTTTTAGAGCCCTGGGAAATCTCTATTAATTACCTCTATCAGAACCTCTTCTATTAGCTGAGAAACTTTCTACCATTATAGCAGCTTTCCACCACTTTCTATTTCATTAGCATTCATTTTCTTTAGACATATGACAGACTACCCACTGGAAATGTAGGCATCTGGGAACATAAAGCTAAAAGCTGAGGTTTGCTTCAGTGCTTGCCAGCCCACAGAATTACCTAACCTACCTTTACCTAAAACACAGAAAAATGACAAACCTTTTGATGCATGTAAAAAACCCCCTGAAACAGAGTTAAACTGCAAGCTTGACTGATGCAAACTGACATAAAGCATCACAATGGCAGGCATCAGAGACAGATGTTTTCTCCAACTCCAGTTTAGTTGCATTTTTGCAGAGTGCACTACTGATTGGTTAAACGTAGCTCTTGTAAAAAGATTTGGGTCTGGAGTTCAAGCTCAAATCTCCACGAGTAATCAGCGAGCTGATGGCATTTTTCTCACAGGTGGAAATGGGGAATGCAAATTTTAGGAGCAGCACATCTGTTCTCTCGGCTAATCGGGTATGAATTCTACAGGAATGGCCACATTAGCCACTTTGGTGTCATAACTGGAGGGACACAAATCAACAGGGCTGTGTGCTGATGCTGAGGAATTTGGGAATCTGAGCTGTAGATTCACACAGACCTGGTTTCTGCTCACAGAAAGTCTGTTAGGAGGTCCGAGTGCCAAAAGGTTTCCCAGATATCCCAGAGGGATATGGTGGAAGGCAGTCCTGGTCTCACTGCCAGATAATGCAAAAAGAAAAGAGCTTTGGTGTGGTTTTGGTAGAAAGTGGTCCCAAGCAAGAGTGAGATACCTTCCTATAGCTGAGTGACTCAAGTGTCTCTTGCTTCCTGTGCAAGAAATCCCCATGAAAGGAAGTCACTAAGTCACTAGTTGGTTTTTGGGAGAGGATCACACAGATTGCTCTTGTTCATGCTGCTCATCAAACAAATCATCAGTTTGGGGAATTTTTGTGTTAATGTCTTGTTACCTAAGTAGGCAAGGGAGGAGAAGAAACACAGCAGAGTGACTGACCCCAAATGACTGTCAGCAGGGTTGAGATTTCAAGCTTGCTGGCTAGATGGATGAAATGGCCTGTCCCCATGCTGCTCCATTAGTAGAGATATATGGACATCCCTCGTGGTCAGTTGTCAGCTCTTTTGGATTTCTTTCTTTTGCAAAAACCCAGACGGGAAACAAAAGTAGAAGTTGCACAGTCTCATATTAACCTGAAGTCTTCTGCGGCATGTTACACCTGCCAAGAGGGTGTCATTTGTCAGCTGTGCACCCTGGACTTTCCCTCTCACACAGGGCTGGAAATTGCACAGCCTGGATACAAACACTTCTGAAACCCTTTGAGATGTTAGTCTTGGATGTGTTTTGTTTTTAACACCTTGCCCTGATGAAGTACAGGGACATTCAGAGTGTAGTGTCTGGTGTCAGCCCCTTAAGACAACAACCCAGCACCACACCTTGTATCGAAAACAAGCCTATACAAAGTTATTAACCCAAAAGCTGGCAATTTGTCAATGGTTTAGTACACCTGGAGTGATGTCTTGGACAATTCTTTAGCACATGCTGTTTTTGATAGTACAAACTTCTTATTATTAAAACCCCATTTTATTTACCCAACAAATTTTGTATCTATTCATCAGAACTTCATACATGACATTTTCACAAAGACACACAAGCACAGAACTTTATGACACTACATTGCATAGAGTGTTTTAATTTTCCAGTTGGCACACTCTTTTGTCTATAGCTTTGTTGTTGTCCTGCATGACCCACTCAAGTGATTTATTCCCATTCACAAAGAGAACTGGAACTCCTATGAGCAACTCTTTACTGTTCCATAGGAGGACATTACCTTCCTCTTTTATCCAGTTCCATCCATGGCTGTCCAGCCTCTCTTGCAGAGAGCTCTAAGCTTGTTAAAACCCCATGACTACTAATCGATGTGTTAGCTGGTGCTATACTTAGCGTTCTGGTGGAAATCTAAGCCCATTTCCTGTTTAGTTTTGCATGGCATACTGATGAAAAGAGTATCCATCCCCAAGTTCTTTTTGTCTTAATTGTATCCCTTCAGCTGGCCAGCATTTTATTCTGCAGATACTCAAGCTGCCATTTGCTTTATGCAGATGCATCAGTATCTTGTTTCAGGTAGCCCTAGACCAAATAAATTGAACTTAATTAGCATTGTAACTTCTAATTCGGGAGACTACATCAGACACTTAAATCTGTTCCAATTCAGGAAAGCAGAGATGATTTACCAAATGAAAAATGGAAGCATATGCTCTTATAACAGGACATTCTTTCCTGAACTGGGCCTGATAAATTATCTTTTCACGTGTTGTTGGACCCATGTGAAAAACCTGAATTTTGTACACAGTGTAACATCATTTTCAGGATAAGGAGATCTCTTTTTAATCTTGTTTTAATTCAGTATCTGAAAAATGGCTTTATTAACCTCTAGTTACTAAGGAATAATAACTCTGTGGTCTGCTGCTCTTCTGCAAAGGTGTGATAACCTCTGAAGAAATGCAATGTGCTAGACAGAACGATAGAAGTGGGGTTTTAACTATTCATCTAATTGGTTTTGGACACCTTTATTTAAACCACTGTTTATGCTGTGTTCCTCATAAGGTCGTTTAGACATGACATGTGATATTAAAAATTTTGGGCACCTTTGTCCAACTTTACATGCGCACAGGATGTCCCCCATCTAGACACCTTCTTTATCCCAAGCCCCAAGCAATGCAGTGAAATCAGAACATCACGGCCATTAAAAATCTATAGAACATGACCATATAGCAAGAGGGTCAAATGTAAAATAGCCACAAGAAGCTGTGGAAGAATATTCCCTTACCTAATGTCTGGGGCACTCCCATTACTGGAAAACTAAAATGGCAGAGAAATTCAATGGCAATATAGTCAAAGTACTGCTCACTGGAAAATGGGAGCCCTGACAATATCTACAGAGCAAACTGCCTTAGATTAAGCAAGGGCAAATGAGTTTTTACTACTCAGAAGAAATATTGTGGAATCGCAGCGATTAGCTCTCTAAAAATAGCTACTTATTGCTCAGCAGCAGCTGGGAAAGCAAGGAGAATTTTCCGAATTATTAAGCAAAGACAGAAAACAGAGGAGAAAATATTTATTCTGCCGCATGAATTAGTGGCATGGCCAAGTTTCAGGGGTGTTCTGTAGTTTTTCTCACCCATCTTGAAGGGATGGGAGCAGGAGCCAGCGAGCTCGTGTGGCCCTGCATCCTGTCCCTTGTTCCAGACACGCCTGTATGGACACAGAATGGGCAGATGGCTGCCCCACAGGGCCTGCAAATTGTGGTGAGTTCCAGTGCCTGGAAGTCATGTGAGATACCTCCAGTCAGCAGCTCGAAGGCAGCCTACGACAGTGTGGCTTTGGGCTTTTGTGCAGGAGGAACCTCCCAGCCTCCACAGGCTTCCTCAGAGTGTCCCACGGGGCTGGACTTCTGCCCCTGGGGATGGCAGCAGCTCCTGAAAGAATTCAGTGGGAAATGGAGAGGCATAGCCTTGCACGGAGCACCATACCTTCCACCAGCTGCTCCCAGAGACACAGTGACTGTCCCTGTGGACACTGTAGAGCCGGGAAAAGACCTCCAGCCAGTCCTTCCTTCTGTGTAGGGCCAAGACTGTCTCACTCAGGGACCCATTCCCTCATTTCATATCCTAACCTGCCATTTTGAGCAGGAATGGAGATAGGCCTGGACAGGCTGCAGGTCTGTTTAAAAGAACTCGACCTGGATTCAAGGTCTGGCTCAGAAAGGTGTTTGAATTTTTGGTTTTAAGAAACTGAGATGCAGAACGTAATTCTGGTATCATTTCCCAAGAGCTGGCCACCATGAGAGAGAGAGGATACTGTGTTAATTGGATTTGCTGTTTGATCTAACATGGCAATTCTTCTACCTCTAGCAACAAAGGAGGAATCAGCTTCTTAGATTTCCACTGCATGTTTATACAGCCTGTTGACATTTTCTTCATCATCTGCTGTCCCATGATTTTGTTTCAAAAGAAGGGCAGGGCTGTGGTTACAGATACGCAGGAATCTGTACATCTGTGATCTCTCAGAAGGTTTATGATGTCATGTGGCAGTGTGTGGCTTCAGTTCAGTCATCTGTGTCTCGACCCAGTCCCTGGAAAATTGATGGGAGTCTTCTCTGTGATATGAAAAAGCCCAGCTCTTTGGCCTGCTTCAAAGCGGTGGGAGTTATTCCATCCATCTCAAATGGATTTGGCCTGCAACTTCAAACTGGGCTCTTAAACACTTTGCAATGATGTTGTGAGGCTTAATTAATTGAAAGGAATTAATGGAAAGGAATTTAAATGGAAGGAGAGATGTGAGTGAATAATTTGATTGTGTGGAAGTATCTTTTAGTGCAATTTTGAACTAAAAGGGTCTGAAATGTATTCATGCTCCTGAAAAATGCTGAAGGGTTAAAAATGACCTAATTCAACATCAACTAATACACTCCAATGTACATTAAAGCAGGTAGATTATTTTTTAAACAGTGCCATCCTGCTAAGTGATGCACTGTGCTCAATGATGGACTGGTTAAAGCTGTAAATGTCATTGTTAAAATGAGTATTTTTAACAGCTAATATCTATTAAAATGAAGCACTTAGGCACCAGAAAAGACAGCTTTAAACTGTTAGGTTCCCTAAATTATTTTTGTACAATCAAAATGAGACTCTTAGGGATTAGATGGCAGATTGGGTTAACATATTACTTTTCTGGATGGAAGATGTGCCATCAAATCTTGCTTAAAAATACAAATGAGCTGGGACTGCTGCTCTTCAGGTGATCTAGCATGTGTGTTTCTAAAATATCTTTTAATACAATTGATTGTGATTTGCAGTAAAAGTAGATAAAGACTTTGCCTGCTGCTACCATGATTTGCATAAAGGTAGAATAGGACTTGGGTTCACAATTTGGATTGTTCCTTTGATGAGTTGATGAAGGGATTTTATCCTTTTTATAGCTCCATTTTCTTCCAATATCTTGGTGCACAGCTACAGCAGATGTTGTGAAGGGTTAAACTCAGCAAGTGAGAAAAAGGCTTTTCAAAGCAAGCATGTTCATATAGTAAAAATGAGGAATAAGTAGGTGCCTACTAGTACAAGTAGGTGCAGAGGGAAAGTGAGCTGTATAAGAAGCAGGTTCCAGTATGTTTGAATTGAAACTCTGCAACTGGCTTGTCAGCATGTGTTTGCTGTAACTCATCTGAAACTGCAGGTTGGACCACTGGTCTATGTGTAACCTTGCACTTGAAAAATTGCGTATTTATCTTTAAAAGCAGAGATGTTACTACTTCTTTTTCCTTTCTTTGCTGTTACTAAACACTCATAGGTGAGGGACACAGTCCCCAGAATTTGTTCTCCCTCTTGAAGATGAGGGAATACTTCGTATCTGTTTCCTTCTTGAGTAATTTCTTAGTTCACAAGACCCCAAAAAGCTTACCTTGAGACACACCAACTGTTAAGAACTTTATGGAAGGCTTTTCTGCATGGGTGGATCATAAATCCTTAAACCATTCCATGGATGTGATGCCATATGTTGCAGCACCAATCCTTCACCGCACCCACTTTTTGTATTGTAACCTTCCTCATTTGGTGCATGTATCAGGCTATTGCTATTTTGTCTTTTGATACACATGGAGGGGGGCACACCAAAAAAAAAAAAAAAAAAAAGTCTTCTGCTTCATTGCCATAAAGAATTCTTTGTTTTAATGAATTCTTTGTTTTTGTGAATTTTTTTTTTGTTCAAGGACAAGTTAAAGACAACTTATCCTGTTGAGTAGAACCTTAGCAAAGGGTGAGTGCCAGAACACAACTGGTGTCCTGCTTTTCCCAACAGCAGTTCTTTGTCTCCCAATGCTGTACATACATGCTAAGAGAGGTTATTCTTGTTTTGGAATGAAGTGATCCAGAATTTTATTTTGTGCATCTTTCTCCCTAGGACTGTGTTAAGTAGGTGACAGCAATGTGATAAGTAGGTAACATCTTGACATGCAGAACCAGATTTTAGAATATAGCAAGGTTAGCTTAACCAAAATTTGTTCCAACTCTTGTTTTCCATAAAAATCTCATTTATAACCTTTTAAACAGTTGCATGTCAGATGATGGGTAACTGCTTTGTTGCATTCTGCCAAAGACCAGTGCAAAGTGCCTCTGATATTCTTTGAATATAGCTCTGCTGAAAGGAAGGAATCCAACCTTGCACAGTGACTCTTCATAGGAAAAAGCTAAACAACAATATATAAAGAAAGAAATTTCTGCCATAGAGCTTTTAAATATAGTTAAGTGCTTACTATTTCGTAGTGAAAGTGAATTATTTCAGGAAAATATGACAAAGCATGGGGGGAAACTCACAGCATTGTTGCCCTTTTTTTCTGGCATGGGAAATATGGAGAAGAGAAAATGTCAGGTTGTGTCTTTCTGTGCATAGAAAGACAAGGTTGTTTGCAGAATTAAAAATAACTGCCAGCATAGCAGTGGCAATTCTGGGTATCTCCATACAAATGAACATAGTGACACAGTGTATTATGCTAATTTAAATTGTAAGAATAAATTATTTTCCTATAAATACCGCATCAAACGATACATTTAGACACAACTTGGCAGTATCTTAGAGCTCTGAAAAAGTGGCAGCCCACATTGCAGTTTCTTTTAAGCACCCGTTTCAGTATGTCAGAATAAGTTTTCTGGCTAATATAAAATTATTTGTATTTCACAGCCTTAATTGATGCTTTTAATTACTCTTCATATAGTTTAATAGTTTTCATATAGAAAACTGCTTTCTGTGCAGTAAGCCGAATCTCCAATCTGCAGCAAAACTTGCTTGAGTCAGGTTTTTGCCAGGCTCTGCGTACCAGCCCCAAATACTAAATTACGTTGGCACTCTTACAGTAATCAAGGGAATAATTGTGAAGGCAAAGTTTGTTGTAAGAAAACCAAATTAAGAGGGGAAAACAACATCACTTGAGAGAAATATTTAGCATGAACTAATCTTTTTGGTCTTTGTCCTCCTACAGTAAGGACTGTTTAACCATGAAGTATAATTACTTAAAACATACTGTAGTTTATCCTGTGTAGATTAGTCTTCTGCTTTATTAGAATGCTAAAAGGTCAGTCTTCAAAGAATAAGCAAATTAAAGCTCTGTCTTGCTGTTTACAGTGCTGGGGTCAGATCACTGATATCTACCAACTTGAATGAAAAGCAGTCACGAACCCCATTTAGTTAATCCAAGAGTTAATGTCTATTTAAATCTTCGAGAGTCTTTTCAGTGCCTCTTGTGGTCATTCATCAGGCTGTTGCAGAGACAGGTATCTCCCCTGTGCCGGCTCCCTTCACTCACCAAAAAATCCCCATTGGACTTCATCAGGAACAGGACCGGTCCTGCTGAACCATCACAGACTGGGTGTCCTGTCTTATCTTCTGATATTTCACTGCCAGTGGGAGCTCAGGTTGCTGTAGGCCTTCTGCACAGTGATGAGGCCAAAACTACTCTCCTGAAGCAGTAAAATAGAGGGCTGATAGCATTTGAGTGCTGTGGAGGGGCTTGACAGCCTGGAGCCCATGGGTATTTGTATGAGTGACTTTGTTTCTGCGTCCTTCACAAAGGTTCCCCACACCTCCTTTTCAATGGCTTTTGACTGTTCAGGTATCTCCCCCCTTTCCCTTCTGTTACCTCTCTGCTCCATGACAAACAGAATCAGCCCATCCTATCTAAGGGAGAAAAATTTTTTTTGAAAGTGAGTTCTTCCCACAGAAGTAGGATTATCCTTGAGTCCTGCTGGTATCAAAGTGTAAAATTCCCCCTCCCCTTGCTAAGATATGTGAGGCCCTTCAGGCTGTCTCACATGGCCTTTCTGCCAACCACTGGAGTCAATCCAAGCTGGGAGGTGTCCATGCACTTTGCAGTAGTCAAACTTCTGTGATTTTTATCCTAGAACCTTACTGGACTTTGGGGAAAGGTTCTAGAACTCCAGATCTTGGAAACAAGAGAATTCATGAAAGCCTTTTCTTGAAAGCTTGAATAAATAAAAGTGCCCAGGGAGTACAGAAGGCAGAAACTAAAGGGAGAAAGCTGTTGTGTAACTATTATTTCAAAATATAATAATTTTAAAGGCAATTTCATGGGTTTTTTTGTAGAATCTTGGGTGATTATTTTGGACCATGTGTGCTTGGCGAGGTTGTGTTTTGAAAAATCCACAACTATTCAGATGAATGCATGGATTCATTTCAGCTGCTATGTGCAAAAACCTTCCTGCTCAGGCTTTTTCACAATATTGGTATTACCTCTTAGTCTTGGCCAGGCCAAATATACAATGAAAATGGCCTTTGTTTCTTTATTGCAAGGCTTAAACTTCCTGTCCAGTCCAAAGAAGTAGAGGAAAATAAACAAACAAAAAAGGGATCAAATTTAAATGCACAGCATGCTTGCAGCTTTGGGTCTGCTGTCTCTGCATTGCACTTTTAAATGTAAAAAGCGTGATTCCTGCCCAGATGGGGGGGTATGGCCAAAAGGGGAACCAAGATGGGGATACTCTGCTTTCTATCTCCTGCACAGATTTTATTGCGTGTTTGTTCCTTCACTGTTGTTTTCTTTAGTCTAAAATAAGGATAAACTAGACAGAAAGCAAAGTGGCCAGGCGCCACTGCACAATTATAATTAATTCACTGTTAATGTTTCAGGCATTGTAACAGAGTACATTGGAATTGCTGGGGCGGGGTGAGATTAGTTTGAGCTCTTCGTGTACAAACTACAGGAGAGTCACATTAAATAACCAGTCTAATTAAGGTTTTCAGAATGAGCACCAAAGGGAATAGTATGGCTTGCCACTGACAGAAAAGTTGGTTTGTACTTCTGCTTCCCAAGTTCCCACTGCGTTCTCACTTAAAAAGGTGAGGATTTGAGAACATATTGTGCCATGACCTCACAGCAGAATGTGCACAGCCCATTCCTAAAGATTGCTTCACCATATTATAGGATCACTTTGGAAAGGAGGATGCAGCTGAGCTCAGACTCAAATCAGGTGTTTGCAGACATAGGAACATTCATGATCTGATCTGGTCTGCAGAAGCTGTGGAAGTCAAATGCTTCATTTTGTCAAGAGCAAAATGGTTCAAGAACCCATAAGACCAGGTTCTGCAGTGTTTTAAGCTAAAATATAGAAAGGAAAGGTAGTTTCTTTCCAAAATTTGGAAATATCCAGGATCTCTTAAATTGAAGAGCACTTAGTGTAAAGAAGAGGTCTCAACCATTAGACTATTTTAACAGCTAGAGGATTTAAGTAGTTTTTATACCTCCAAAAATATCTCTGCTCATCATTTTTTCTGCTGCCAGTATTCCCTGTGGCAAAGCCGTGATAATTGTGATTGGATACTTAATGATACGTGATATTTATTACAAACCTTCTTAATTTTAACTAAGTCTTCCTGTGGGTATTGAGTCAGATTGTTCAGGCAGAGCCTCCAACACTGTTTCTGGGACATGTGTCTCGCCAGTACTGTGTGTTTAAGCTCTGTGTCTGAGGTGTAAAAGAGCCCTTTGTATTTTGAGTCTGAAGGCAGCTGAAAGTGTGCGTCTGCTGGCTGGGTGTTGCCATTAAATATAGTTTATACTATATCATCATCTATGCAAGGTGACAAAACTCATGTTAAATTTCTGGTGAAACCTGGTCTGGTGTAGAAGATTATTAGAATACTTATTAGTACTACATTTTTCATCATGGATGTAGCCTGAATATCCTAATTTATGACCATCTGGTCTCCAGTCAAGAACAGCCTGCATGATCAAAATGCAGCTTCCCTAGGTCAGCTAATCCATCCATGCTGTGACTTAAAGAAGAGGACACAGTCCTCTGTAAGAAGCCATAAACACCTCCAAGGGAGCTTTGGGAGGAGGGGAGTGCCCTTCCAGAACCCCTTGTGCAACACACCCAGCAGGGCCAGCCATAGTGTCCGTTTATTCATTGGTGCTTGGTAATGGTAGCGTTCATTTCATTTAGGATTTGATTTGTTTACGAACTAATAAATATGATTTATAAAAAGTGCGTGTGGTTCACTAATTACTGCACATATGGCGTTTTCATTTTGTAAAACTGGCATTTGCTTTCTATTATGATTATGTCTCCGTTCACCAGTGCTAATTAGTTTGATTAGACAGATAACTTTAACCATTATTAGGACTAGATTAGGGGAACTTTGCATACAGGGGAATGCAGGGAAGAAGGGGTCATCACCAGTGAAGTTAGGTCAGCAACACAGAGACTGTTCCTCATTAAATATTTTAAAATTAGTTTTTGTTTTGTTTTCCACATAGAAGAACTGAGAAGCATTCACATTTAGCTACTTACAAAAATCCAATTAAACACAGTTGTTTAGCATGAATTTGTTAATCAGAGTTAATCTTTCCAATGAATGCATAATTTGGAATCTGTGTCTAAAATGTTCATTTAAGGATAAGCATATTACAGACAAATAAAATATAAAATGAGATTCTCTTCCTTGGAATTGACTCTCAATATGGAGCAATATTGACTGTTTTGTGTTGATTGTCCTGCATGCTGAGGGACAGAAGTGAAATTGGATAAAGACTAAGAAATGCCACATGAAAACCAATGCCACCTGGGGTGGGCCATGTTTTTCCCAAGAGCCTCTGAAAATTGTTGAATAGTATAATTTGAACTCTTCAGAATGCAAATAAAAAGAAAGAGAAACTCCTATTTATCATCCATTTTAGGATAAAAGTAATTCTTCAGGGCTGCAGAAGTTTGATATTATTTCTTCAAATGTATCCTCCCTCCTAAAAATGAGAGACTTCTTTTTTTTACCAGTGTATTAGAAATTACCTTAGTACACCAAGAGAGTAGGATGTGAAATACCTCCATCGGAAAGGAGACTGACACTCAAATTAGGTAACTGTGGATGCTTGTTTCTTTAGGATGGGCACTCACTCGACTTTGGAGAACTCCCCTGCACTCATCCAGTTTCTGGGTAATTAATTTGTTTGGTAGGAGAATGAGGATGGTGCCTTGCTATGGATGCACAGCCCTGCTGCATCTACTGGGTCTCTCCTTGCTGTGCTCATGTGCCAGTGCCATTTGTGAGTGGCCCTTTTGGCTCTTTTTGTCTTCAAAGCAATTTATAAGGGAACAGAAAAGTTCTTTCCCATCTGAAGAGAATTGTTGGAATATTGAAAAAGACATAAAACTGCTATGGAAGGGCGAACACATAGAGAAGCAGTATAGTAGATTGTTGCAGTATTTACTCTCTCCTTGGCTCTTCTGGAGGATGTCTCCTGCCATCAAAGAAAACCCCAGACAATTTAAATGTCAAAGTCTCAAATTTCAACATGCATCATTATTGTTGGAAGCGTCTGCTCCAGGAAAAGTTTCAAAATTGCCATATCTGTATCTTAAAAGAATGTGAACAGGATGGCCAGATTCTGAGATGGTATAAGTTGGCACGGGTTCGTTATTTCAATGTGGTTATCCTGTTTTACACCAACTGAAAATCTGGCCCTGGAGAATGAATATTTATGCCATGCCAGAGAGGTTTGAAAACCCTTTTTCAAAAATGAGAATGCATAAGGAAAGGGCTGGGATATGCTCTGTGCTGATGAATCCGAAGCCAAATATGACCTCCCCTTGACCTTTTATGCATTTAAGTTGAAAAAGACCATTTCGATACATTCCACTGGAGCTTAAAATGCCTATATTTCAATTCCAAAGGTCAAGCTCTCTCCTCAGTGTACTGTATGACCCAGCCTTGGCTGATCCCCATTGATGTTGCCTGACTGTACTTCTTATATGCCATTGACTGTTTACTGTTTTTCTAGATAATGTAAGTGAAAGAGATAATTCAAATGATTTTGAGCTATGTGTCAGTTCTGATTCTGATTACGTCCCCTGTGCTTGGTGCAGCAGTAGTGGCTCCAAACTCATTAAGTCTCCAGGAAATTTCAGATTGCTGTGTTAACTATACCTTAATCAATGTATTTATCTTTTATTTATCTAATTATAAATTCCACTCAAGCCTTTTTGAATTTTTTTTTATCATTATGTCTAACTCTAATATCACCAAGTTAAGTAATTTTTCTACAACCCTTCTGTTTTCTTTTCTCTTTTGAGGGTTTTGGATACTTTTTTTTTTTTTTCAAATTCCCAAAGTGAAAGGGAACTATTTCCAGGAAATGATGTTTCATGCATGTTTTAAAACAAATCTCCACATCTTCAGTGGATGTAAGCACAGCCCCACTGGGATGAAGGGACAGGAACAGACACTGTTTCAAATCTTCCTGAAACTGCATCACTGGAACTGTGTCAATTTACACCATTGATGGTCTGGTCCAAATTAAAAAGGTAGTCAGACTTTTGTGGCTAGCAGGGCACACATCTGCCTGCCTTCCTCTGGACTTGAAACAGCCATTATACAGGGTGGCTCCCAAAAAAGGGTATAAATGCAGTCCCATCAAGCAGGCTGACAGGCCTTGATAATAATTTCTCTAGATAGAATAGCAAAGTAATCATCATCTCTAATAATCTCTCCAATTACTTTATAGAATAATAGTTGATTATAAAATCTGTTTTAGCAGACTGTCTATTTTTATCCTCTCCCCTTGAAAATGAAGTCAAACACATAAGAACTGTAGAACATTTTTGCAAAACTAAGGGATTGCTCCTACCTAATAACATAACCAACCACGAGGATCTTTTAACAGGTATGTTGTAATTTGTTTCAATTAACACAGCTTAGTGAATCATTGGTGATGAACAGTTTGCTAAGGGCCCTGACACCCTGCTCCTCTTGAGATGTGCCTTACTGCACAGCCCTCAACTAAGCAGGACCAGATGTTCTTGTCCCACCCCTTGGCCATGTCTAGGTTTCCCTCCAGTGGTCAAATGAGAGGGAATCCAGTCCAACTGGAAAGATAAGGTGCAGACTCCTTGCAGTGTGAGGAGAATTGATAAGGAGCAGATCAATACCTAATCCCCTTCAGTGGGCAGCAAGGCCCACGGTCTTAACAGTGGGACATCCCCTCCTTTTCTCCTTCTGCTAAATTGCAAAATTTCTGTAGTGGAAAGAGTGTAACACTGCAATTAGGTGGTAGAAACCAAACAGAAATAAAACTGGGGCGGAGAAGTGTATACATGTATTGAACAAAGGCCAAGCAGTGTATTTTCCTTTAATTTCATCCTTGGAAGGGGCACCTGGGTTTGGTGACAGTTTCATCACAGTGGTACGTATCCAGAATACCAATTCCAGCCCGAGCTGGTAATATTTGGCAAAATTTAAAGCAACTGGAACCGCTGGGAAATGTCAGGCAGCATCAAAAGTTGGCAATGCTACCAACTGCAATTATAGTGGAAGCCTAATAGGCTCCTGACCATGGGAAACCACTTGGACAAGCACATGTCCACACAGCTCATGGAAATAGGTGGAATTCTGTAAAACCCAGTATAGCTGCAATCACTTACACTGTCAGAGAGCACTTGGGCCTATGTCTTTAGTACTTTTTTCTGGTTCAGATATTTGTTCAGCTATGAGATAAAAACGGACTCACCTTACATTTGGACCTGCCAAGTAGCATTGAAAGGACTCTTTGTAGTCACAATCCATTCCTGGAACTTGGAGAGTAAATATCACTGAACAAATCGTATGTCTGGCTCTCGGTATCTCTGTCCACGTCTCTGCTTTCTCTGGAAGGATTCACCTCTTGATTTCTCACTCTGTGCTCAGCTTCTGAAGCTCCAGAAATCTCTGCTGGCAGCAAGAAGCCTGAATTGCCTTTCTAAGAATTTTCCATCTATTTTATTTGAGGTATTTCCCAGACTCCCTCTCCCAGACCTTGGACTCTCTTACTAGGATGGTGATCCATCTGCTTCAGCTTTCCTGAAAGGGGTAGAAGAAAATATAAGTGCTAATTATGTCTTTTCTTTGTAAGCTGAGATGAATTTTTCTTGATGTTGTGGTAGAAACATCAGCATAAGTACCGCTGAAAGCTTGGTGGGAAACAGGTTAACCCTGTTTTTCACCATTGTTGCTCCCAGTGCAGATACTTGGTGCAGAAACCAGGTTAAGCAATATAAAGGTTTATTTCCCACAACCATCCCCGAATTAATTAGTTATGAAAGGAAGAGGTTTGATGACTGAGATGCTTGCATGAGTCAGGGAAGGAGGGATAAGTAATTCTTGTCCCTTGGATTAAGCAAGCTACTTTTCCGAACTTTGCCTTGGGCTTGGATGAAGGAAGCTGCTATGGGTTTTAGTCATTGTTTAATTGAGAGGAGTTGTTTAACTTTTGTTATATTTTTCCCTTAAAAAGGCAAAAGGCTCCTTGGATCTCCTTATTACTTTATAGCAGAAGCCATATTGTGTGACATGTTTCAGAAAGTACATTTATGAAAGGAATTATGTGAACCCTGCAATACTCAGACTGGGCTCAGAGATCCAGGGCTGGTCCTGGATGCCAAGGTCCAGCCCTCACTCTTATACTTTTGAGAAAGAGGAGCTCATAGGGCAATGACAGACAGTTCATTCTGATAATGCAAAAGCAGAAAAGATACTTTATGAATACAAGTAATTTCTCTGTAGGCAACACAGCAAATGTGAGGGACACAAATTGGCATTAAAAGTAAAAATGCATAGGAATGTAGTTAAATCTGAATGGGAGGATGATCCTTCTTTCCTCTGAACAACCTGTAGTGGGAGACTAGATGATATTTGGGGGCTAAGAGGGTTTTTTGCCTCTTGTACTCTTATCCTGTGTATTACTTTTCCTCTTCTACTTTGACATTATTTTCCAGGCAGTTTTCATTCTGCCCTTCACAAATTGTGTTGTGTGCCCTGAGTCATGGGCTTGTGTTCTCGGAAAGATTGTCAGTCACAGCTATTCTCGTGCAGCAATGATATGATTAGCTCTGTTTTTTACTGTAAACTATTAATTTAACCCAAGTTTGAATACAGTGAAAAAAGAACTATCAGTGGGTGAATGTGCCAGCTTAAAATCAGAGACACTGTGTGGTGTGAGTGGTTGCCTTCCTTTGGGAATGTGGGAAAGGATGGCAAGGAAAAGCAACCCCACACTGTTGGATGTGAGAGGTCCTCAGGCACTGTTGCGCACGGGAATATCTTAATAGCCCTTATTCTGACCAGGGCCCGGGGAGGTTATGAGCACAGGGCCCTCCACAGCCCCGTTGTCTCAGAAATCTGGTCCTGGCATTGCCAGCCTCACAACCTGTGCCTGCATCTCCTTGGCAGGCTCACCTCTGTCTGGGTGGGGGGTCAGTAAGGTGCCTGCTTTGTGGGTGGCTCCAGGGGTTTCTCCCAGCAGCTATCACACGCATACCTGCCGTGGTGAGGCTGCCAAAAAGCCTCAGAGAGAAGAGGTGGAGCTGCCTGGGTCTCTGAGGGAGCCGTGATTGCCATACCTTGACTTGTCTCAGTGCTGCCTTTCTCTTCCGCTCTCTCCCCTGAACCTGAAATTTGATTGGTAATCGACCAACATGGGCTGTAAAAGTGGTGTCGGCCTGAGCTGTGGATTGACCTGCTTTTGTCAGTTTGTCAGTTTTATTGCTGTTTTAGCACAATGCGTGCGAGTTAAAGCCCAGAACTTCTGTCACCTGGAGAAAAGCCTGGCAGGTTGACGTCCTCAGGAACAGTTTCCAAGTGCAGAGGGGCCAGGGCTTCCCTTTCTCTTCACCAGCTAATCCAAACTTCACATTTTCTTTCTTGTCAAAGATCAACCTAAAGCCAAAACAACCTGCAGGTGCACTGTGTTTAGCCCATCTCCAATACTGCCTGGAATTCACTCAATAACATTGCCTTGAGAGTAAGATAAAAATTGTGTCCTCAACTAAAAGTGACTATATTAGGTTCATCTCTTTGCAAATGTTAAGTTTATTACAGGAACAACAGACTGGGTTCTTTAAATCAAAATATTTCAAATGTGGGAAATTAGGAATAAGAGAGAATTCCAAGGCCTTTTATGAAAGACTCATCTTAAAAGGTAATTTAGCTTTCCGCACAGCAGCAAATAGATCCGACAGTTCACTCAAAACCTAGCTGAAAGGATGTGTGTTTATACCTCTTATTTATACTGAGATTTCAAAATAAGCTTTTTGAACAAGCTGTGATCTTTTATTTGGTTTCCTTAAGCTAAGAGTATTGCAGTGTCAGACTCTGTTTTCTTAATTGATTATAACTTTGCCGTTCTTATATTGCAAAGCTTATGATGAGTGAATAATGTGTTGCCCAGTGCTTCTGCAGCTTGGCCCAGAATTTGGCTTCGAGTACCTTCTCCACGTCCTTGTTTCTGACACAAATATCTTTGCTGTTGCTTTGGATAAATGAATTCTTTCCAGCAGCCCAGGGTGCTTGAAAATAGTCATGATCCAGACAGCATGTCTGAGTGACCCAACAAATAGCAAACATGGGAATGCAGCTCAGCATGTATAAGCAACCCTACAATAATAACTTTGTGTGTGCAGTCCAGCAGGTGGGAACAATCCAGAAGTAGGTTGATAAAAGAGCTGTTGAAAGTGTTATGGAAGGAACAGATCTGAGTGACTTCAGTTTTCTTAGTTTTACACCTGCAAATTCTTTTTATTATTATTATTATTTTATGGAGCAGTTGCCATTACCTAGCTTCACAGACCTATGTTATTTTTCATCAACAGCATCCAGTCTGTTGCTTAGCTTGTTTTTCTGTTCCTATCTCTCCAGCTCAGCTCCTCACTCTTACCCATGTCTAAGTCATCTTGCACCTCACTGCTCCTCCAGCTGCTCTGTTCAGATCACGAATTCTGTTTGCAAGCAAGAGCCTCAGCCCCTGAGTATCCTCAACAAGCCCTCGACGTTATCAGTTTTACTCTTGGAAAGGGCGAAAGTAAAGCTCAGAGCGTGCGAGACTCTAAAAACGACGAAAATGTTATTGTTGTTTCCAAGCGTTATTCCCATTCGTTCAGGAAAACAGAGCGCCGATCAGGTGATATAATTGGCTTCGCAAAAATACCTGCTTGAGTAGGTAGAGTGGAAATGGGGGGGAAGCAAAGCCTGTGGGCTGACAAAACGCGGCGCTGTTAAGGGGAAGGGAGGAGGAGCGAGGCGGAGGGCGATGCCGAGGGCGGGCCGGTCCCCGCGGGGCCGGGGCGGACATCTAGCGGTGGCACGGCTGCTTACAGGGGCTCTGCCGCTGCTGGGGATGCCAGCTCTTCCTTCCCGTTCCCGGCCGCATCCTCAGCCTCCTCCGCATCCCGATTTACAGCCCCCAGGCCCGGCCTGCGCACCCTTCCTTCGGGAGGGAGCGCCGGGACTCCTCGGAAAAGTGGCAAGGAAATTTCATTTATATTCCTCTAACCTAGCCCTCAGTTACTCCCCGTCATTATTTCCTTCGTCACTCTAGTGTTTGATTTTTATTTTTTTTTAAACAAATTTAAGCAGAGATTTTAATTGTGCAACAGCTCATTTCCCAAAGGATTACAGAGGGCTGCTGTCACCAGCGGTGTCACCTCCCTGAGGTATCCTGCCTTTAACAGCCCACCCTGAAGGGCTTCTCCAGCCTCCTTGTGCAGCCAGAGTCCCTAGAGAATGAATGTAAAAACGTTAATATGGAATACGTAGTAGTAAAAAATACTTAGTATCCCCCTAAGCCTCAAGTTAAGGAATGCACTAGTCCAGGCCCAAAAGGAGGCTGAGCAATAATTGCATGCAGTGGGGCAATTGTGGTTTAGATTGTCCCCTGCTTGTATTAAATCTTTAGGTTGCAGGGAAAACATTCCACAAATCTTAGATTCCCTTTCATCTACCCCTTCTTGCACCAAATTGAGTATTTAAGGCACCCTTCCTTGTGCTTCTTTTTGTCTGTCTGTCTGCCTTTCTCAAAATAAAAGGCGGGACCTATCCAGTCACATATAGTGAAACAAGAAAATGCTCAGATATTTTAATACCCTGGAGCTACCCCTTGGCAGATACAATGACTAAAAATGAAATTTAAAGCACATCTGATTTACCTGTTGTTTGTGTGACTCAAATACCTATGTTTAATTTTGTCTATGGATTGGAAAAAGTTAATTTCAAGCCTTGTTTCTCTTGCTAGCAGCAACAACCTTTTAAACTGAGTATTACTGGTGAACCATATAGAGCTGGTTAAAAAAAAATGCTTTTCAGTTCCACCATGCAGTTGTTCGGACGACAATTATGGCAGCTGAAGTTTAATCATAGTGTTTGATAGCTCATTTTCTCAATGTCAACACGAGGCACTGTTAAAAAAAATGAATTCTTTCATTTGATAAGCTGGCTCCAGAGCACTGGGCTCATTCAATAGGAAAACTCTTTCACAGGGCTGCAGCATGCGTGGTTTTTCTCTTTCTTTTTTTTTTTCCCCCTTTCCTTTTTTTTTCTCCTTTTTTTTTTTTTTTTCCTGAAAGCCACCTAAGAAGAGATTAATCACAAGGGGGAAACTCAGCTTCACCCTCTAGCTGCAGGTCGCAATTTTTATTTGTATGGAATTGGCTTTTGGAAAGCTGAAGGCTGCCTGAGGGCAGGGACCTGATATAAGAAGAACCTGAGAATGAAGCAGCAGGGATTGATTAGCCTACTTCATATCCCACACTCCATAAGCACACTCCAACCGCAATCTAACACACCGCTGAGCTGAATAGACAAGAGAAATTGGATTCCTTCCTAATATTTAACCTTCAAGTCAGCTCCAACAGTTGTTGATATGTTGTTCTACCAGCAAGTAACAGTGGCTTTTTTATTCCAGCACCCACCCACACACATATATATACAGTTTTATAAGTTATATGCTATATATTTACATATTTTCCATTTTCAATCTGTTTCAGAGCATGGTTTACCTAATCCATTTCAGTAAAAGTTTCAGGGAAGAACAAACTGACCAAACAATTATGCATAAAGCTGTAGTGAGGGAAGGGAGGGAAAGAGAAATAAAAAGTAGAAAAAACTCATTGTCTGTTTCATGTCTTTCAAGGTCTTTTTCACACAGTCATTTTTATTTTACCTGTAATTTTCCCAGTTCATTAATTGTAGGAATAGCCAGGATTGTATCTAGCAATATGGATGCTGCTGGTACTGCCATCCTGGAGGTTTCATTTTAGATTTTTCTGCGTAGATGAGATGTGCATTTTGGGGAATGTTTGCTCTTACTGTAATTTGCAAACCCAACAGAAGGCCACGTGAAACCTGGCCCATTTGGTGCTGTTTGTGAGACTCTTGTTGGGGTTGCCCAGGGCCTGGGCAGTCCAAGGGAGCAGCCACAGCTCCTGGGCCCTCATTGAGCCTTCTGGAAAAGCTCCCCTTTCCAGCGTGAGGAAAAGCTCAGAATATGATGCAGAATGCCAGGAAATGGTGATTGCAGTGGGGCGTTTGTGGGCCTGGGTCCCAGAGAAGGGCTCTGGGAGAGGTGTTCTCTTTAGGAAAGGCTGCTTCTGGGGGATAATCCCTGGTATGGAGACAGGCCCACCCCACTTTGCCGAGGTCTGACGTGCTGGGCAGCCCCTGGCAAACTTCTGGGATCACTGCAAGGCTGCCTGGAGGCTTGCTGACCTCTCCAGGCTGCTTTCCCTCTGGGGCTGTGGAGCTGCACACATCCCAAGCCCCCATGGCCTCTGTCCACCTGGCTCGTGGGCTATGAGCTGCCTTGGCTTCCAAGCCCCCACGAGGGCTGAGCTGCCACCCACACTCTGCCACGATCCCCACAAGCTCATGTGTACATGGGGTGTGACACACTCCCCATGGGGGTTCTCCAAAGGGGAATTTTCTAAAACTATCTCTCCTAGGGAAAATTCACATTTCTCATTCTTCATTCATGTTTGGAATGAACAGAAAATGAGAAGTTGGAATTTTTCTCAAAATGGTCATTTTGATTCTTGTTTAGCTGCACAGCTTCTGTCTTCTCTGAGAAACTGAAGTGCCCTTTCAGGGACTCCTGAGAAGGGCTGTGGCAGTAACAAGGACATTTCTTCTGCTGCTTAGTTGTCACAGGGTAAGGACACATAGGTGGGAAACACTGGCTTGTCCATCCTACTGACCTCTATGGCCAGAGAGTGTACCAAGTTGTTCTTTACTCTATGCAGAAAGCAGCAGTGAGTAGTAATTATGAAGCCTTCTCGCACTGTGTAACCAGCCTAGATCTTCTAGAATTGGGCACTGTCGTTTTGCAGCTCTTTGTGAAAAAAGGTTGTCTTAATAATACAGTCTATTGGGAGAATATGCTGCCGAAACTGCTGCAAGCAAAGTGAAAATTTTCATGTAAACATCTTCAAATATTTTTATGACCCATCAGCTTGAGTTTTATAAGTCAATGTATGAGTGAATACACAAAGCTTCTCTCTTTGTTTGCATATCCTGCCTCTACTGAGTTTTAAATGTTCATGCTTTATGGACAAAATCCAACTCTACATCTGTTTATGGCATATGTAGGCAGCATCATCTCCAAGATTTTTTTTTTTTTCGTGTCTAGTTGAGCTCAGTAGCTTTGTGAAAAAGAACTCTCGGGACCTGAGTTAGCTTCCCTGTACCCTGACTGAGATTTCCCTTACAGGATTGGGATCCTCTGGATTCCTTGACATTTTATGTTCAAATAGGACAGCAGAAAAAACTATCCTCCCCTAAGAAAAGAGACACACACAAAACATTTCCCATCAGTGGTGGGCCAGATGGTAATTATATCCATGTCCCGCTGACCACCGTGATGTGACTTTGCAACCTGTGGATCTGGAGACTTTAAGTCACAGAATAAAGCCATGTCCTGGAAAAAAGTAATAGAAGTGAAACAATAAGAGCTGTTCAGGAGCTTAGGTTGGCATTAATGAGCCTGCTGGTTTGCACCTGCTTCCCAGGGGAACCTGGATAAATCATAGAATCATAGCATAGTTTGGGTTGTAAGGGGCCTTAAACATCATCTCATTCCAACCCCCTGCCACAGGCAGGGACACCTTTAATTAGACCAGGCTGCTCAGAGTTCCATCCAGCCTGGCCTTGAACACTTCCAGGGATGGGGCAGCCACAGCTTCTCTGGGCAACCTGTGCCAGGGCCTCACCACTCTCACAGTAAAGCATTTCCTCCTGATATCTAAATCTCACAAGCCTCTCATGAGACAACATTTCCTTCTGTGTGATTTCAGCATTTAGTCTACAAAATCTATGGATCTATCTGTCCCAAGTGTCTGTCCCAGGTCTTATCTCTCTATGGTTTGAACTGAAGCTTTAACACAAAATTTTACCCTAATGTTTTTTTACCCCTAGTAAGGACATACTGGAACTATTACACAAAGCCAGGCCTTGCTCACCAGTTTGATTGGTTCTGTTACTGATTAAGAAAGAAAAGGAGTGCAGGAAAGGCAAAATGGGTTTTGTTTTAAAATATTTTTGTGACGGAGCATTTGACAAGTGACAGAGCACTACAACCTTCATGATGGAAAACAGAGATTTAGCAGCCTCAAACAAAATTGTGAGAACAAGCTGATTTGATGATGATATTTGTAAAATGATCATTGCTTCATTTTTATATGGTTGAAGTGCTGTCATGGGATATAAAGTGTTTGGTTGAAAGGAAGCACTGGGACTATATCCTAAGAAGATACTTTGATACAGTTAGATATTTTTATTTGTTGGAATTTTTGCTTTGTCTGAAATTTTGACTGTTCTGATGTGGGACTTTGCTGAGGAATTAAAGCTGTGGCCTTTCATCTGCTCCAGTGATATGGGCTGTGATTCACAGGGGCACTGTTGGCAATAAACAAAGCAATTCCCTTCCCTGTGCACTGGCAGAAGCTTTGCCATTGCATTGGCTTTTTAAATGCCCTCATTTTGTGTGTGTGTGTGTGTACATACACATTTTATACGTTATTGTGTCTGTGCCTTGATTCTGCACATTCACAACAATCTGCTGCTTCTAATAATTCCCTGGGCTGTGTTAGCCATACCTGCCAAGTAATTTGGGATCCTTCCCCTGTGAGCATGCTTTCCTGATGGTGAGTACCTAAGACTGCAGGTTATAAAAAAAAGCGCCATTTTTTAAAGCTGAAATATAAATATGTGTTTGTGTGGTGATCCCAGCACACTGGCAATGGAGGGGGGAAGTGGGAGTGCTCCACGTGGGCAGCAGAAAGAGAGTTCCTCCTGAAGTGCTTGGGAGATCTTTTAAACATCTCCCCCTTTTGACATATATTGCTATTAAGGTGCTCGTTGCAAATTTTGTAACTAATAGTCTCACCTGATATTTCTAACAACTTAATGAGTACTATGACAAATGTAAATAGCGTTCCAGTAACACAAGTTTCCAGTTTGTATTGAAATGGAAGAAGGCCTTTAGTAAGACGTAGCTCCTGCTGGGCTGTGTGCTGTAAAACCTCATTTGAGCCCGTGCCTGTACCTGCGAGTTCAGAGCCCAAACAGGTGAGAAGGATTTCTGTCTTCATTTTTATAAATGAGAAACTGAGGCAAACGAGTCATGAAGTGCCATGTCCAGATTGCACGGAGACAGTGTAATAGAGCCAGAAAATGTATTGTGCTATCTTCCTGTCAAAGAGATGTGTTGCTTTCCTGACCTTACTGTTATGGAAACCTTGCGTGAGGTGAGTAGCCTTTCAAGAGTGGGATGCCAGACTGTATTTCTTTTTCCCCAAAATAAATTTGTCCGTGCCACTAGAAGCTCACCAGTAATCAGGAAATATTGCTTTTCAAAGAGACAAGATGCTTATCAGGTGGCAGAGCTGCACAGGGTGGCCTGTGCTGGAGTACAAGAGGCGAGGTTGGGCAAGTGGCAGCTCCTGCCCTTGGAAAAGCCCCTTTTTGGTCACTGTGAATCCCCTGTGCCATCAACCCCCAGCAGCAGCCAAAATTCCCCTGCTTGCCATGCCCAGCACCTCTTGTGCCTGTTTTAAGCCCTGCTGTCACTCCTAGTAAGCAGTGAAATTGTTGTATGCACAGTATTGCTCAAGCTAAGCACATGTAATCACCTTCCGGGAAAAAAAAAAAAAAAGTATAAAAGGAGACTTAGGTCAAATTTACCACAGGAAGATATAAGAAATAAATGCGAGAGGGGAAATGAGAAATGCATAAGAAAAAAAGTAATAGCAATTAGATGAAGTGACAAAAATGCTGGGTTTAGCTGAAGGAAGCCTTATCTGAAGCAACATCCAACTGTTGGCCCTAATCCCATCAACACCCAGCCCCTAATGCTGGCAAAATCCCCTAGTGTGGCTGAACCCTGTTGAACACAGGCTACAGCTCGGCCAGGGCAGCCTTTCTCTGCTGGTAATAAAATGCTCTACAAAGCAATTCAGTAATTCTAAGAAGCTCCATTTACAATTTTGCAAAAATTGCCACTCTTTTCTGGATTTCAGACTAACTTGAGAGGATTTAAGCATAGTGTTAGTAACCGGGCTTCTGTGGAAAAGCTATATAACCATGAAGGAAAACAGAAATATGAACTGATGAGGAGAGCTCTGTGTAAAGCAGGAGAATCCTCCAGGTGCTCTGGTAAGAGCATGTTTTATTAGACATGATTATTTTCTGTGCTGTTTATTCAATCACAGCATCATCTCCATCCTCCTTCTCCTCCTCCTCTTTTGCAGTCACTGTTACTTCACATCATGCACAATGGAAATAGATACATATTTATTCACCCTGACCCAAAAGTAAGTTTTCTGGCATCTGTATCTACTCGCTGTTGTTCGATGTGTTATGCCAACATTCAGATTCAGCATGTCAGCAATGTGCTGACTCCAGCAAAGAGTGGGTTTGTTCAGTCACAACCTGTGCTTCCTGCTGACCCAGCCATGTGCCCTGCTGGATGGCACAATGGCAAAGATGGCCTTTTTGCTGCACATCTTACCAAAGGACGGGACCTATTCTCTTGTTGTTCCTTTACATCCACTGCTTCATTCTTCCTTTTGGGTCTCCCATCTCTCCGTGGAACCTTTTCTTCAAAGGTTCTGCTTCCTTATGGGACCTTTTGGTCTTCTCCATCTATATCCTCATCCACACAGATTCCCACAATGACTTACTGTTCATCTATAGGTTCCTCTTACTTTTACCCTATTTATTAGCACCTACCTATTCACAGGTGCTTCACTTTCTCCTTTTCATACAATCCTATCCCACAGATGATGCACAGTACTTGACCCACATCTTTATTTAGTTTGAATTCAATAATTCTTCCTAATGAAAGCAACCTCAAAACATTTGCTGCTTTTTTCACACTGATTTTTTTTTTGGTAAATTCTCTTGCCAAGACTCATCTTTTTGATGGGCTTAATTTCTTTACACCTCTTTCCAGCCAAACTAGTGTAATTTTCCCTTTGAGATGAGCAGCTTCTCTGTGTCCACTCATTCCACCTGACTTCTGGTTGCTGATGAAATTTGAAAGGAAGCTATGCTGGACAGCAGGACATCTATTTTATCAGACAGATTGTGTTCCTTTGCATGTTATACTCAAGAATGCAACCTGCTTGAGAGGTCTTTAGACCACGTGCCAAATAATGTCTATATCACGCTACAATTACATATCCACACTTTGAAGAAAATGCTGTTTCTGTTGTGACACTGTTTTCATCCAATCTAATGGGTTTTATTCCCTAGGAAAGTAAAAGATCAGAATGCTTCTATTAACCTTGCTCTCCTAAATGTTTGAGTAGTTAAATTCTAGGTCATTATATTGATTCACAAGGCAACAAGTAAATTCTGTGGTTGGTAAGTATTTGCCAGTTGACTAGGCTTTATCCAATTCCATCTTGCTCCTGCAGCAGCATAATATTTCCATTGCAGTCAGCTTATGGGTGCAAATGATCCCATCTGCATCTTGATTTATTCCTTACTAGTTGGAAATATGCAGTGTCAAGTATTCAGTGAATTTTGCTAGGTCCTAATGAGGATTCAGTGTAACAGGATTTTCTCCAGCTTCAGTCTTGTAGAAAAGTTTTTCTGCATATCTTTCTTTTCAAACTAAAAAAGAGGCAGTGTTCTGGTATATAGTACATTTTACTTCCAATAAAGTTTTAGGCTATGCTAAAGAAAAAGAGAACGGTGCACTTCAGTCTTACCACTTATACCACTGTGGTATTGACAAGGAGCAGAAAAAGATGGTTGGGAAGATGAGGATTAACTCCTGGGTCTGGCAGAGAAGATGGAAAGAAGGGGTTTTAAGGCCTGTTAACTCTCTTGAAACAGAAGATCAGTAAAAAACAAAGGGTCAATAGTAGAATTTAGGGCTCAAAAAGGCTGTCAAAAAGGCTGAGTTGCTCAGTGCACAACAACCCATATATTGAAGTGGTTTGCTAGACCAGTGCTACTAGAACGTATTGTTTTCCTCCCTAAATCCTTTCTTTTCTTATATGCATTGGAGAGGAAGCAGATAGCACCTATTTTTATGGCACTGAAAGTCTCTGTCTGGGTTGATAGGAACCACAGCAGCCTTCGTGGATCACAGGGGCTATTTTTGTGATGGCAGAGTGCCTGTCCCTGACCACATCATTCACTCATCCAGGCGTTTGTCAGTCCAGGTGTTTCAGAACTGGTCCTGCTTCTTGTTTAAGAGTGAGGTGCCAAAAGGTGCAGTTGCTGTTATGGAAAGATATCCACTGGGTTGCTGAGTTAAAATCAGATTGCCACTGATTTAAAATTCTGATATTGCTGTCCATCACACTAAAACATGATAATGGCTCCTGTAAAGTTGGTAATCCTCGTGCTCATGCCGTGTTATGTAGTAATGCTCCTGACCAGCGTAAGCACGGAGATTTGGTTATTATGTAGAAGAGTTATAATAAGAAATATGACTGCAAAAGCAAAGCAGTCAGTTGAAATTGGTCTATAATTAAATGCTTAGAAAATTCTGTGCTTAGCTCATTTTAAAATCAAGTGCTTCTTTGTAGCAATTTCCTTTCTTTAATTACAATTTCCTGTCTAGTTTGACATTTACAATGCAATCTTGGGGGACATGTTTGTGATTTATTATTCTTGCTCCTATCAGGATATCACTCGGCAGAAATGAGTTTATAAAATAAGAGCTCAAATTATTATGGCCTTTGACCAATAAAGCTGGCTCATAATTTCAGGCCTGAGAAAAGATTAACATTTTTGACAATCAAATGCAGAATTACCAATGGGGGACAATTTTGAAAACTATTTCAATTTTCTGAAACACTGTACATTTTTAATAAGGAATATATAACTGGTTATATATCGGAGCACAGGCTTAAGAGTAGAAAGAGCAATAGTGAATTGTAAAGCAAACCTGAAAGGAAGACTTCAACATCTAACATTGTTTAGCCTCTTCTGAATGAAATTGAAACTGCTAAGTCAACACTACTTGAAAATTACCTAATGGAAGAGAAAAAAGCTCAGACAAGTTCACAGCAATGTACTCTCCCTTTTCTTTAGCATTCCTGACTCCATGGGCTAATTTGTCTGGAGAAGCCAGGAGAAGTTTTTTCTTGTTTTGGTTGGTTTTATTTCTTTCAAATCTTACTGAATAAATTTTTTTCTTGGTTATTATTTTTCTTTTGGGGTCTGATTTAGAGAAACAGATGCCCCTGCTAAACTGCATAAACATGATCTATTCTGCTGTCACTGCTTTTCCAATGACTTTCTTTGTCCCCGATTCAGGAAAATGTCATTGTTCAGGACAACACAGAAGTCAAAATGAATTCTCCGTGACTCGTGCAAATGTTCAGAGTTAAATGTGAACTCGTCTGTAACACAAAGCAGGCACCCTGCCTCGTGTGTTGGGAAGAGTGAGTTCTCAAAAGCTCTCTCCAAAGTGTTAGGTGTGTTTTTAGTGTTAATTTGATGTAATGTCAAAATGGATGGCCTATAAAATTATATTGAAGGAGAGAGAAATGGTATTGGCAGGGAAGAGGATCTGTATCTTTGGAGATCTTTAAAACAGCTCGTGTACACATTGCTAGGAGGTGCAAATGCTTAGCACCTCTCAAAGTCAGGCTGCTTTTATTTAGATGCCAGCATATAGAGTTAAGAGCCTATTTTTAAGTACTGTGAATTAAAATCATTATTTTAAAGAATCTGTCCTCCCTCATGCCCGAGGAGATGAGAAAACATGGTATTAGTTACTTTGTTTAAGTAAGGCAAAAGTGAGAAAGTGGCAGGGCTCTGACTCCAAGTAGCTCCCGGGATAAGGGCAGGGGTTGGAGTTCCTGGGCATTTCCTGGGCCCCACCTCAGCTGCCTGCACTGTACTCATTAGTGGTGAGCACATGGAATCTCTGTCCTCTCCAAGGAAATGGCATTATTCCATGGGATGTATTTGACTTCAGGGGTGGGCTTAACCAAATGCTCAAGCACCTTATTTCGAGGGTATCTCTCTCCAGTTTTAATGGAGAGGAAGTAATATTGAAAGTGTATGCACCCACGAAGAGGTGGTCATGAGCATCTGCCCTGAGCAGGATCTGTGGGAGACCTTGCAGGAAAGAGGGGCTGCTGTCTTCCCAGAAAAAAGGCTCCAGGCAAGTCCGTGGGCTGGTTAAAACACGTAGCTCAGAGGTGGGAAAAAGGAAGGTTAAAGCTATGGAACTGCATGATTTGCTTAGAAAATTATCTCAGTAGTTCTGAAAAGGGACATGGTGGCAGGAGTCAATACTTGCTAAAGGGAGGACAGTTCAGTGAGTAATGAGATCAACATATCTTCATCATCCAATGTCAAAACAGCGTGAAATTTTGTTGGCTGGGTATGTTTGACTTTGGGCTGTGACCAGTAATGATGACTAGAGAACCATTTTCTCCAGCTACTTCCATTGCTTAAATTATTTTCTTGCAGAGTTACCTCAGAAAGGAGAAGGATTTGTTAACCTGTCATCATTGCCTCTTGATATTGAGATAGAAAATAATCAAGAATTCCATTATTATCTAGTCTGGAAAGGCACGTGTTATGAACTCAAATATCTTCTGGCTATAAAAAGGTTTAATGCAATCATAAAACTGCAGAGTTTACATGGGAGCTGCACATGCCAGTACACACCTGCCAAAAGTCTCCATTCAGTCAAACTCTGAGACATAATAGGTCATGCTCTGTCTCCTCTCATTAGATCCTGGCTAGGAGGCCAGTGCTGGCAGTTGAGTCCAAAGGCCTTTCTAAACATCTAGAAAAGTTGAGTGGGATTTGAGTAGGAAATCCTCAGTGTGTTCTAATTTGACTCGAATTCCTAAATTGAAAGAATTAAATTACCTCTCCAAAATCTTCTCCCTTTTCTTTAAGGATTATGTTATACTCTTTAATTCTGGGCTGAGTGAATTCCCATACAGAAAGAAAAACATACTTATGAGACGAGGCTCCTCAGCTGATGTGAATCAGCAGAGCATCGCTGGTGTCAGTGAAATCCTGCGAGTTTATACATGCTGATTACTTGGCCCTTAACATAACAAGGTTTTCCTAGAGCTGTGTGTTTTGACTCTGTCAAATCTTTCAATCCACATATGGATTATATATATTTTTTACTTATGCACAGATGTTTTAGGCCCTGGATAGAAGTAGTCGTTTGGGTGCTGGCAGGATTCCTCAGTGCTAATGTTATTCTTTTAAAAGTCATACCAGTTACAGATTCAGGCACAGCCAGTGACAAATACAGCAGCACAACTTTGCTCAGGAATGTACCACAAACAGAGAGAAAGAGGAAGATCATTTTGCTGAATGATGATTCCCCCTTGGCATCACCACTATAAGAAGACTGCTATAGATAAATGTGTAATAATTCTGTTGTCCTGAGCCACAAATGGCAATTCTTTGCTTGTAGCAAACTCTTCTGCATTACTTCACTGCAGCTAGGTGTCCTGATAGACTGAATTCATAAATATTTGTAGACTTCTCTTCCATTCTTACCAACCACCTTTCATGTAGCATCTAGAGTTTCTGCTGCAGAAAAAGAAATGGTGCAAATATCCCAAGGTACTGATTCCTTTTTAGTATCAGTGTTCCCTTGTCTGTGGAAAACAAATGTAAAAACAATTTGCTGGGAAAACAGGCATTCTGCTGTTGTTTCAACCTTAGCCTAGGATGCCTTCAGCTACTGTGATATATTAGGAGAACAAGATTTTCAGCATGAGGTACTTTGAAAATCCTCTCCTAAGTTCTTTATTTATGGACTTATTTGAAAATGGCCTTGTTTCCCAGAATATGAAGAAACAAGCACTCCTAATTATTTACACTTGTATCATCAGGATTAGGCCTTCTCTCCCAAGTAGAACCCTAAAATTCATATCAAGGCACAGTCTGTGATCCGAGGAACTCAGGCTTTGTTTGTTTTCTTAACAGTGGAACAAGCCACATCATCTTGCCTGGACATGACATTGATTAATTCTAACTCCTGAAGAGAATCAAAGCATCAAACATTACTCTCTCAGGGTGTCCCTTGGGTGTGAGCCCAAGTACAGAGCTGGTCCTTTTCTCCCACTGATCACACGTGAAATGTATCTCATCTGACTCTCCTTGAAATCCGTGGGGGTTTTGTCATTAAGTCAACAGAAAGCCCACAGTTTATTATTTGTAATGTGTTTCTTATTTGTTCAACCCGAGCACTCCTTTTGGTGTTTTCCGGGTAAGCAGAAAGTTCAAGACGGAACCTGGTTCCAAAGTTTTTTTCTGCAGATTCCAACAGCTTCTGATTCCAACACCAGCTGGAGTTCAGAACTAGGTTCATCATCCCTGCTTCTCTGTTTTGACTCGGCTCAGCAATGAAGAAATGCAGGAAAGGGACTGGTGTGCAGCAAACAGCAGCACTCCTGCTCTGTGAATTTTTGCACGTTTTGCTAGTTCCTAATGTTTGTTTGGATTTCGTATACTGCACAGGCAAAATTAATTGCTTGCACATTTCTGAAAATTTACTCAAATGATCTCTTTTTCTATTTCCTGGGGTATGTATGCTTTTGGCTGCCAAAAATAACTCCGAGAGACAGGTTACATGGAAGCTGGGATTATCCATGGAAAGTAATAGTAGTACTCTCATGCACGAAGAATGAGCAGGCTGCCGATTGTAATATGTTTAAAGGGTCAACAGAAATCTATAAGTGGTCAAGAAACAAGACAAACATCGGCCACCAGTCTGATGGGAAAAGCAACATCCATTAAGTCCATTAAATTTAACATTGGAATCAATGTTTAAACCACAAGAAGTAATTAGTGTAATTCATATTAGAGACCTTTGGATTTTTGAAACCAGGTTTAATTATATTGAAAAATGACAGCTTCATTTTCCTTCTATGGGTAGGTTACTACTGTGTTCCCGATGCTTTTATTAGAGCTGGGTGCCGATATCAGGTTTTTAATGACATTAAGCAAAGTAGTGTTTCAGCCATTTGAGGAACAATAAATCAGGTTAGATTCTTTTTGAATGGAGACAACACAGATCAAATGGCTTTTAAATAATTTTTCTTCATCACTGAGAAGTGGAGCTGTTCACTGGAAACAGCAGCCTATGGGAAAGAAATGCAAGTTGTAGAGTGTGGAGTGATATTTGGATTCTCTGGCTCTGTTTGCCTGCAGCAATGGACAATTCAGGAGCTACTGCTAAGCTCTGGAAAGGCACCTAATGCTTTGCCAATACAAACTCCACATAACTTTTACAAGGTCTTCCATTATCAGTCTCAAATTTGAAGAATGATGGAGTGATACTGCATCTTCTGAATTTAAAACCTTTTAATATTGACGAAGATGTCAAAAGGACAGTAAATGTGGCCATGAAGATGCACAGAAAATGTTAATTTTCAGAATATTTTCATGGCTGGTTTTGAGGAAAGTATAATGTTTATCTTATTTCTCTCTTCTTGATGTTCTTCTACACACTTGACTCTTCTTTCTTGAGTCACATTCCTTTGCTGGTTCTGTTTAATTTGAGACCTCTTCTTTACAGGCCAAATTTTTGCAAAGCTATTAGTAAATGTAAAGCTCATGGAAAACCAGTGGTGGCTTCTCTTTTGGCTTCCATTAATGCAAAAATTGCTGCGTGGCCATGCAAATCATTGATTTTAAAATAAGTGCCTCTTGGCCTGGAACTACTTCCTGGTTCTATCCTGTATTTGGGATAGAGGACAGAATTTCATATTACTGAGCAATGCAGAGAAATGGGAATGTACATGCACAACCTGAGTTTATAAGTAAAGGCAGTGAAGCCATGAGAGCTCTGTGATTCTGCTTGTGTGCACCTGCAGAGCAATCCAAATTGTCTGAGTCAGGAGAGTGTGACAGAATGTTGTGTAGGAAACCATCAAGGAGAGGGGTAATGACTTGGATTATCTTGGTCTGTGGTCGTTCACTTAAACTGATAACAAAAGTAAAGTAAAAATTTAGGTAGCTTTAAATTGTTAGAAAATATGAAGCATCTAGCTACTCTCTACATCAGAAGAAATAAATTTCAAGAGGTGAAAATTATGTGGTACTTCCTCACAGACACCAAAAGACCTTGGGTCTGGCTGTTCCCTTCCAACGGTGGAGGCCCAGTCATGGTGGTGTTCACAGGCTGGCCTTCACCACAGTGCAGGGCAGGGATAGGGTACAGCAGTAAGACCCCAAGGAATGCTCTGCCAGGTCTTGGAAAGCAAAAGATGAAGCTGCCAAATAAGAACCCAGGAAATTTAATAGGTATTGCTGCAGTGAGAGGGCTGAGCTCTGTGCAGGAGCGGCACCACCAAAAAGCCCCTGTGATGTTGGTGCAGAAGGCAAAGGAAAGTAGTGCAGCAATGGAAAGAAAGGGAGGCAGATGTGGTGTGATGTGGGATCACTTTGTCAGGTCTTTGGGTGAAAAACCTGTTTAAACTGGTAGAGAAGAAAGCTCAGTACCCAGGACTGCGCAGTACTGAAGGGCCCTCCACCAACAAGTGAAGATAGCAATTCTCTGCAGCACTCTGGAGCATTTTTCTGACTGTGGGGATTGAGTGCAGGTACCAGATCTCTTTGTAGGGCATGGGAAAAAGAAAGAGGGAAGGAGAAGATTCCAGACCTGTAAAGAGATTTTCCACCATAGATTAGTCTTTGGGCATGTTGATACTGTATGGATAGATGTACACTCATCGTGCTCATGCTATTCACTGAAAAAAAATCCTTCTCATGAGGGATTATTAGCTCAGGCTTGGTGCCAGTGCAATCACATGGCTCCTGTCAGATTGGAGCGTGGGCAGAGCTTGCTCATGGCTGTTTGCAATATGTGGTGTAAACATACCCAAAGAGTAATAGCAGGTGGTAGCAGAGGAGGTGGATAGAAAGGAAGACTTGGAACAAAAGATGCTAAGCTTCATTTGCCGTATGATGAGCCAAATTCATCATTGGTGTAACGCCCTGAAGTCAGTGGAGTTATAATAATAAAATTAGTCCAAGGAATCATATCCATCCCTGGCAGTCCATGCAATGCCTTTAACTGATGAGGTATAAGTCATGGCAGCATCTTGCCTGCTGAACTCACAACGTGATTCCTCCAGGGTGAAACATTGGGGAAAAAAACTCACAATGGCACTGGGAAGTCACGAGCTAAATTTTAAATGTACATTTCAGTTTGAAATGCTGGCAGAGTAGTTCTTTTCTTCCTGCATATTTGTCCCAAATGGTAACAATATAATGAAATCTCTGGCCACACATTCAGTGCTCAAAATGGGATTAATTTCTTTCTGTTTGGCTAGTACAAGTAATTGCACATGAAGAGTTTATGCAAAAACAGAGGGGGTTATTTTATCTTGGCAATGGTTTCGTCTGGAGCGATAGAAGAAACTGAGGTAACGTGAATATTGTATTTAGCTTTCTTCATCCACAGTAGAAAAACCAGCATTTCATTTGGCACTCCCTACTTATTAAAGTGCTCTTTAGCACTGCTTCCCAACTTCAGCTCTGCAACTCCCAAGCAGGCCAAACACAATTCCTCTCACCTCACTCCTCCTTCCTAAAAGAAAAGCTCCAAGAAAAAGCTAACATAAAACCCAGGAAAAGTAACCAAATATGCCCCAAGAACCAAATGCATTTTTCTTTCTTTTTCATTATTGAGTAAATGCTCTCAGAAGTTGTATTGGTTAAACCATCCTCAGCTGGTTTAAGTTTACCTGCCTTGAGTGAGTTCAGTAAGTGAGTTGTCAATTTACAGCAGCTGACAATCTGGCCCTTGTTAGTAAAGGGTTGAAATAATACAGGACCAGCCACCCTTCAGGATTCTGTATTCTCTCTGACCCTGAGATTTGCGGTCTAGAAGGCTGAACTGGCAGTCCACTGGAAGTTGTAAGTGGCAAGGAATGGGTGCTCAGGGATTTCTCAGCTTCACAGCTGCTGCTCAGAAGGGCTGTTACCCTTTGGGATACCCAAAAGCACATTTTTGGTGTTGTTCCATAAGAGGCTTAAGCTACTGTCTTTCTCTGCATCTCCACTCCCTCTTACTTGTCCTGTGGTGACGAGGGGTGCTGCAGATGGCAGCTTTCCTGTAAGAAATGATACCTGTGCTTGACATCCCACACCTACGGAAGCAGAACTGTGCTGGGCACTGGTGCTGTCCCTGTGCCCGTGGCAGAACAGCTTCTGCTGTATTTCCTTGGAAATACGGGTTCTACAGGTGTGCTCTCTGGGGGTTACTCTCTCCTCATTCTTGAACCTCTTGTAAAGCCTCAGGAAAGCTGGCTGAGGGAGAGGTCTCCAAGCTATTTAATTCCTGAAAACGTGTGGAAACATACAGATCCAAAGAAGTCATGCACTCACAAATTTTTGTAACCAAGGGCCTAGAGGCCACATACATGTCTGATCACAGATAAATGAAAAAAAAAAAGCTTTTTATTATAATTTTTACTTCTATTTATAAACTATCTGCTCAAGCAATTCAAAAAAGCACTGAGGTGCAAATGAACATATAATGTTTAAGTAATATATCAGACAAAAGTATTTGGGTTTTTTCTGCTCTTGAAATTTCTTGAGGCAGATCAGAATGTGGTTCTATGCTGGCTTTTGGTACGTCAGTCATTTGCAAATGTTTTTTTTCCTATTTTTTCAATCCCACTGGGAAGTAATTTGGTGCAAGGAGCCCACACTGAGCAGTGTGGCCTCACCACCACTGGGCAGATGGGTTATGTGTTTGGATGAGCGAGAAAGCAAGTGCATCTGGCTCAAATGTCACCTCTGAATTTCAAGTTCCTTTGCCACTAACATCATTCATATATGAGACTTGAAAATGCATTTTGCTCAATTTATTGCTATGCTGATTTGTATTAGAGTTGTGTGGAGTGACCCCAGAGAAGACAGAGCCCAATGCACTTAATTAATTAAGGTATAGACCTTGATAGATGCAATCTATTTGGGTTTATAACTGAGACAGGTAAGAGAAAAGGAGGAAATGGAGGCACAAAGGGGTAAAAGGACTTGGCCAAGGTCACATCTGTGTAAGTAGAACTTGATCACTCAAATGTTCATGGCAAGTAAATATGAAAGGAGAGCAGTCGGCCAAAGTAAATTCACTTTAAAACCTGAATGAAAATAATCAATAGTATTCACCCACTGTGTCCCAGATGCCTGAATCAATTTGATAACAAACAGTTTGTTCCCTTTTCTTAGTTATTTGTAAAGAAGTGGCTTGATTGCCAGTGTGCCTAATTCCAGACATATGCCAATTCCCTAATGGTAATGGAGCTGCAATATTGCATGCCAAGACTGAGGCAGACACTCAGCTCTTTCCTGCTAGATTTTTCCCAGAAGATCTGCAGTCAAATCCCTGTTTAACGACTATCAGACAAACATATGTGCTGCTTCGTGGATCCACTTTCCATCCAGTGTAAACATGTAACAGTAGCTCGGTTCCTGCTCCGCGGTCCTGGCCCTGTTTGTAAGCACACAATTCAGGCTGGGTGTAGCTATACGAGTCCAGGGGCACTCGGGTGCTTGCTGGGAGCCATTCCTGCTGTGGCACCTGGGATTTCTCCCAGGAGAGCAGTGTGCACCCAGTCCCTCTCCCAGGAGCTGGCTCTGTCAGCCTGTGCCTGCTGGAAGAGGCTGCAAGAGGGCTGAGCTCAGCAGGAGCTCTCTGGGCACAAAAAACAGCTTCCTATGGAAAATGTGGCGCTGGTGCTTCTGGTCTGCCAGCTCCAGGTGACTCCCCAGGCACAGCAGCTGGGCCCGTGGGAGAGGCACAGAGAGCATTATCAGAGACACAGGCACAGATCTGCTGCCAGAAGTGGCACTGCCATCCTGCAAGGGGCTCTCGCTGTGGCACACACCAGGCTGCAGGGACAAAACCCAAAAGACTCTTCTGGCAATCACACCATCCCCCAGGTCAGTTGGGGATAAATATCAAAAGCAGTGGGGTCTCTTTGCACTGAGGGATGATTAGGCCTATTCTACAGAACTCTCCTTCAATGGGCTATATATTACCTTTGGGCTAACTGATGATGTTAATTTTTAATTTTTTTCATTTCCTGTTAGACTACATTTACCTTTGAGATAGTGAGTTCTGCTTACAGTTTAGCTGGACTTCTCAAAATGGTCAGTCAATTTCAGTTGTTTCTTTTTTTCCAAAAGCAACAAGAAATCGAATGTGTTTGGGAGTACTGATTGTTGGTGGGACAAATATACTTTTCTGGAAGGTATCTATTCCAGTCTACCAGCTGAGAACTGTAAAAATCTCCAGAGCATGTAATGTTTTGAATTCATGATTGCAGGTCATTTGGTCCAAAACATCAGCCATTAGATATTTCCTGAATTTAGTCACCATCTGCAGAAGAGTTGTTCATTAGGTCTTTGCAAATTCATATTCCTTTGTCCATCTTGGTAGATTCCATAGTGTTGCTTTTCCATCCTCTTTGGAAATTAAGTCACTGTGTCAGCGATTCATGTGGAAAATAATAACGTGTGCAGTTCATCCTCTTTTGGCTGTGTTGCTCAGGTAAAGGAACACCCTTTGCTGAAAGCAAACTAAATCATGAAGGTCTGGAATAACACTGTTGCAGAAAAGGGATATTTTTGGTACTAAAACTCCCGGGGAAAAGCTAGCTATAGCTTGAACAGTTGAAACTTGCTATGCTGTGTATTTGACTTGCATGGACATCTTCATTATTGAAAGTTCAAAGAAAACTCCTTCCACCTATGCTGTGTCTTCTGTTCTGTGCAAGGAATGAATAACTTATTCCTTGCTTCATTCACTTTCGTAACTGCCACTGCTATTGCTGTTTCCTGTAAGAAACCATGGAGTTGGACTTGGCATACTTACTGTGTAATTAACGGGTATAAAATACTATCACTGTAAGCATCTTCCCTGTTAAACATACACAGTCATAAAATATTAAGGGAAACTAGATCAATCTGTTGAAGGTATTCACATACAAAAGTGTTTTTTGTAGGTCACAGGAATTTATAAGAAAACTTACTGCATATTATGGAGCTCTGAGCTGTATGACCATTTTATATCCCTGTGCATACGGCAAAAGTATGCTCATCAAGTTACTGGCACACAACTCAATTTTTACATAGAAGAGTAAAACTTGGTGTTAAATAATGCCTAAAAGCAAATAGAAAGCACCTTGTCTCCTTCAAATGGCATTCTCCCAAGAAATGCAGAAAAATCAATATATTCTAGTAGCTTATGATCTCGTTTAAGTGATTCAACACAACAAAATTTCAATGACATTTCTTTCTTCTGTGACTGTTAACTTGCCTTTTCTCTCTGAATGGCAGTACTAGATATGGAATTTTTTTCATCCTTTCCTTAGGACCATGCTGTGGAAGGCAGTCTGTCCTGGGGGAAAAAAAATGTATGGTGTGTTAAACCACTAGAGACTAACAGAAGCCAAAAAATAATCCATGAATGTCATGGACTCTATAGCTCTAGTCTGGGGAGGGGAAAACCTGTGCCACATCAGGCTGGCTGGTCTGGGACTCGTGGGATTGTCTCCTACCATAGATGTCTGTGTTTTCTTCCTAGTTTATCTTATGTTGTTTTTTCGCAGAACAAAAGTTGTACTTTTCCTGTTAAATTACCCTATAGCTGCCTTATACTTCCCAGTCATACCAATTTTTATGTCTGTCTGAATGGGATTATTGCTTGGGCCTCCAGAAGATGTTATACCTATTTACATTTGAGTTAAGCACTGATGATCCCCTCCTTATGGCTCCACTGCAGAAAGAAGGTGGTGGTGGCAGCGAGCAGATAAATCACAAAAGACACGCTTCATCTGCCTGATCTCTGGTCTCACTTCTGCCCTTAGAAATAGTGCAATAGTCCAGGTTTATAGCCTTTGTGGATTAGAAAAGCACCCTTATGTTGTTGAAAAGACAAAATGTCCATAAACAGAGCTATTGACAGTTATTACTGTTGTATCACTGAAGACCAGGGCTCATTGTGCTAAGTGCTGTGCAAATGTATTTTAGAGGGCTTCCCTGCTATAAACAGCAATATTTTTGTTAGAAGCAGAAGGTCTTGTTATTCCTATGACTCTCTTTGCTCTGTTTTGCAGCTCAAACAGCACATGGGCAGCCATCCCGTGGTAACAGCCAGAAGAACTAACTTAAGACAGACACATTTCCATCATGTGAGTACTTCCTTATATTTCCTGTCTCCACCATGTTTGGAGGTTTGCTGTCTTTACTTCAGGGGCAATTTGCCACACTCCATATTTCTAAAATGAAACCACCAGAAGCAAGCAGAGTGAAGAAACCTAAACATAGTGAAACAAAAATTTGAGGGCTTCTTATCTGCAAAACAAAATATTTGGATGTATAGCTTTTGATCTTTTAGAATAAGTATGTGGTCAGATTAATCTGTGACTGACGCATTTAAGAGGCAGTACAGAAATCGTGGAATTGGCAGGTGCCTATGATTGAATTCCAATCAGAAAACAGAATTCTTCACTCTTTCTGTAGTTCTGGTGATCCAGATTGCCCCTAGGCAACACCTTCCTAAGGGCAGAAAGATGCTATAAGCATCCTAGAGAGATGGTGCTGGAGAGGCCTGAAAGATTAGACATGCTTTCTATCCCTGTTGTTTTTTTTGTTTGTTTTTTTTTTTTTTTTTTTAAATTGGAACACGTTTTCCTTCTTTCCTTCCTTTTTTACGTGACAACTCAATTTACACCTTGCAAACTTCTCACTCTTTAGTTTTGGTAACAGTATTGCTGATTCCCTGATCCATTCATGTTCCAGGGCTCCTTTCAGTCCTTTCCAGCAATGCTACTGCCTGGCCAATTATTTTATTGTGCTGATGCATCTTTTTCTCTCCCCTCTGACCAACTCTTATCTCACAACAGTCTCCACGTTTTCTTTGGTGTGTCCTTTTCAAAATGGAGAGTTCATAACTAGGTCGGCTTCAATAAGAAAGGTGAGTGTGGAGTGCTAGTCTGTGCTCAGAAGCCTCCTTGCTCCTTACAGAATTTCTCACATTTCCTCAAATTTAATCTGCTTTTAATGGCCTTACTTATTAGTTGCTAAGCTGTTTTCTTCTGCAGAGCTAGAAAAGGTAGCTCACACAGTAAGATGCTGGTATTTTGTGGTTAGGCACAACATCAGAATGTCTGAATTTGTACTTTGCTCTTTTTGGTGGATTAGGACCACTTAGGAAACTTATTCAGTACTATCTGTGTTTAGGAAATGAGAGCCTGGATGAGATTTCTGGCCCTCGAGCAAATTTTCTGAGTGCCCTTGGGTGGCTCTGTTGCTTGTCTCTGTTTCAGCTCTCTCTCTGCCAGACTGATGTAATATTCCATGCCTGATATAGGTGCTGAGGAGATAAATTAATGAATGCCCGTGGAGCATGCAGATCCCTGATGTACGGATCGGTACCCCTGAGAGACACCAGCAGAAAGCTTGTTGGGAACAGAGGCTTGCCAGGCTGGAGAGCGAAAAAACTCTCAAAGAAGTGGACAGGAGGCTGGTGAAAGAAAGCAGGAGAGAGCCCGGAAAAAAATTAGGGCTGATATAACAAAAGGCATTCATTACTTGCTACAGAAACTCTAAAGGAATCTGACATTTGGATGTTCCCTTCAAATTTGGACACTTGGAACGCTTTAATGCATCAAATTTGAGTGGGAAGTCTAAAAGTCTAAAGAAAGACCTCCTGAAAGGCACTTGCACAGTGCACACAGGAAAAAATCTAATATTAGATTAATTTAAACCCTGAAATTAAATAAGCATTAAACAAGCCCTGAAAAAATGCACACAAACATATTCTGGTGAAAAGCTACATTGTGATCCTTCCTGTATGAATTATAGCACATATACAATAACTGCCATGAATTCTGCAGGAAATGTGAGGATGTAGGCACCTATTCAGATTGGAAGCCATAAAAAAGGAACCTTTAATAACAAGTGGATCCTAACATTTTTTGAAATAACTAAAATAAGAAAGGGACCAGAGGGAGTGAATTGCATAAGAAGCAGAAAATCCTGAACCCATGCTGGCCCGAAAGAAGTATCAGAAAGAAAGAACTCCTTTAAGTAAAAAAACTCCCAAATTAGACCTTTGTCTGACCAATTCAATAAGAAAGGAACAGGGAATAAGGAAAGTCATTGAAATGTATTCATTAAGTTGCCAGAGAAATGCTTATTAAAGAAACTCTCATCTTGATTCCTTTTTTGGGGAGGAGGAAAAGAAGAAGGAAGGGAAAGATTTTTTTTTATTATTATTATTATTTGACATTAATTCTTCAGAGGCATTCTTCCTATTATTTCTTCTATTTTGACTTGCTGCATTTGAAAAATATGTTGTCTTTTAAATAGATTTATTCCTTTCAAGAGCATCTGACATCTTTTGTCAGAAGTTCCTTCATTTTTCCAGTTTATTTCTTAACATGTATTTGTATAAGTGGCTTCCACTGTATTAATTGATGTGTTTGTCTCTGTTCAGAGCAAATGCATTCTCCTCACAGGGATTTTAACAGGCATTTGTTTAAGTGGGTTTTGCTTTTCTGTGTCTATTTCTGCTTGTTTTTCTGGTAGAGAAGGAGACGTTACTAACATGCAGCCGACATAATGAGTCCCATTAACTCCCAATTCAGCTTGCTTTTTGACCACCTCTCTTTTAATGATTGTACTTTTCTTGACTGCAAAGTTTGGGGAATAGGAAAACTGTTTGCTCTGCTGGATTTTAATACATGTTTACATCCTTCTTTGCAGAACAGCACCACCTCTCAATTAATGTTACTCTTAGCCTTAAAAAAAGCAATTGGTAATAAATAAATGTGAGTGTGTGATGGAAAAGTGTGGTGTGAACCAAAATTTTTACAAAGGCTGCTGAGCAATTTTAGAGACGAAGCAGCATTTGTGTTCTAATATTTTAAAGCTTTTCCATTGATCTCCTGTTAACTGAGAAGCAAGAATTAACCTCAATGACAGTGCTAGTAGCTCTGCAGTCTATTTTGGCCTGTTCTTTAAGTAAAAAGAGCAACCTAGATGAGAATTTTGTGCTTCACTGGATATTGAAAGATGAGGCAATAAACTGCTAAACTTGAGTAATCACACACTCCCAGAGGAATGCCTCAAATGGGGTTGGTCAAAAACCTTGAAATTCTAGCCTTCTGCACACTGCCTGGGCTTTAACATTTGATGAGAGTCATTATAGTGGGGGACTGAATACAAGTGTCTTCTGATTACAGACCTTCCATTAAAAGTTCCCACCAGTGTGCCTTTCCATAGAGAAGCGTCAATGGGATTAAAATCTCAATTCACCCCAGTCAATTCTCCAGTAACACGATTTCATTAGAGGCAGGCAGGGAGGAAAATGGACTAGAAAGCACTGAAACAGCTGGTGTATAAATTATAAAGTGTACTTTCTACTAAGTGAACACACCTTCCGCTCAGCCACATTACTAATTAATGTGTAGGGTAGCCGATTTTATGCAAATTGTATTCTTCCTCTCTCCTGTGCTTTGGTTAACAACAGGTTCTTCTAAATCTTGGAAAAAGAAAGATTATGCAAAGCTATCATCATATGAAAATAACGTATTAACATACTGCCTGTGAACTGTATCCAATCAGTTCCTTTTCACTGGCGTGTGTACAAAACAATTAAAATCAAATTTATATTGCACTTCTTTAATATATTCTGGCATTAATATAATCAACGAACAAGTGTTAAAAAGTCTTACAGGCCTATTCTGCTTTAAAATGATATGTTTGTTCTCAGGGTTAGTGGATATTTCCAGCGTCTTTAAAAGGGCACTAAAATGAAAAGTTCTCGGTGTACGAATGCAACTCTGGCAGCCATCGGTTTGTGTGGAGCCTGTTTCATTGCAGTGGCAGCCTGTTGTGTTCACTTTTTTAGCTGGTGTCTTTACTCCTGGACTTTGTCAGCTTTTCCCCAGGTTACCTGCAGCATATTTGTTTTTAATTATTGGGTGTTGCTGAATAATAGCTCATAAAGTTTATGAGAATGGTCTGGAGGACCTGCAGGCTGGTTGTGCCACCAGCTGTTCCAGTGTCAGGCAGACACACACACCAGGAGCTGTCTGCCTGCCTGGAAAGGCCCATGATTTCACCTGGACACTGAAGGATGGCTCACGTGTCATCAGCATACCCTTATTTTCCATGTTTCATGCTCTGAGGCAAACATTTTCCCTGTCTATTTTCCTTGCTGCTTTTGTTGTACTCTCATATGACATGAGGCAGGAAGAACAGAGATATTCTGTCACTACCCTCAGTGCTAGAAGATCTCAGAAACTGAAAAAGATGGTGGGAGTAAAAGGTTTTTGTCATTCACAGGGATGAAATGTCTACCAAGAGGTTATTTATTCTGTCCTTAACAATACCTGCACCTCCCAGGAGCAGTGCCTTGTCAAGCACCTCCACCAACAGGGACTCCACACTTCATCAGGCCATTTTTCTCAGGGATTCTGAGAAGATTCAAACAGAATTTTGCTGTTTCTTAACACCTCCAGCTGCAGGCAAGCCCATTTCTTGTCCTAGTCACTAAGAACACAGAAGAGATTACTCTCTTCTTTGAATTTGCCTTTTACTTATTTTGAGAACTTGTCCTCCCTCAGACACGTATACAGAGACTAATGCCAGTGCCCAGCCAAGATGATTCTTGAAACCATGATCACGAAGCTGGAAATGATTGGTTTTCCCCTCCCCTGGCAGTGCTGAACCTGCCTACAAAGACACATCCCTCTGAGGAGACTAAAAGACAATGTATTTCCTAGGAGAAATAAATGAGTGAGATCCTCATACTGCTTCCTAACCTTTTCCTAAAGCAAAACTACGTCTTATGGCAGGAGACAAACTAAGCTGAGAACACAAGCTCGCTTCAGTTTGGACCAGAGGTTAGTAATAAACCATAGAGGAAATATCAGTGTCTTTCCATTAAGTGGTCCTGTGTCATCCTTATTTACGATATCCTAACAATTAATTTAGCCAGATAGAAAACGTGATTGGCATAATTCCATTTTGAAATTGCAGATTTGAATTCTTGAAATTATAAATGGTTGTGCATTTACATTATCAACAATAGCTTTAGACTCAAACCATTTGTTTTGCTCTTTAGCTTTTTGCAGCAAAACTATGAAATGAAGGTGGGTGAGGAATGCAGAAGAGAGGGAGAAAACGCTAGGATTCATTGCCAAGTACTTTCTTTTTGGCCCTCATTTCCTACCAGCTGATTTGGAGTGGAACCAAGCCAAGCAGCTGACTGACAGCATACCTCATACTAAACACTTGGTCAGACCTACTGCAATATTTTCCTCCTTGATGGTGTTGATGGCATAAGTGGCATCAGCAGACTGGCCCTCAGCCTTGAGGGCAGAAGACACCACCATCTGCAGCTCTTTATAGGGACAGAATAGGAGCAGAGGAGGTGCACATTCCACCCTTGGTCGCAGTGGTGGAAGCCCAGGAATTGTCAGTGGGAACGGAAGGTCGCTGTGCAGAGCCACGGATGACAGTGCTTATCTTCCCTGATTGCTCAGCACTCGAGGTAAATGTTGTGTCTCCCACTCCCTCTGGTTCTAAGCCACTGTCAGATCCTTCCCCACTGGCTGATGGACAGTTTGGTGACACTCTGCCAGCCTGCCAGGACTTGGTAGCGCTGGCATGGTGCTGTAACTGCTCACTAAACAAAGAGGACAGACACAGAGCTCTGGTAGCCGGGTTTGCCTTCCCACTTAAAGCACCAGAAAAGGATGTTCTGTCATTCTTTCAGAAATAACTTTGGTGATGAACTATTGCCAAATAAGATGAACAAATAAATCTCAGGAGCCTCTGGAGGTGATCCCCCTAAAATGGCTTAACACGGCTTAATAATGGCTTGTCTGGTCGTTTGCTGGTTTGCTCTTTTTGAAAAGAACAAATGTATGGAAAGATAAGTTACAGTTATTATTTTCTAGGCAGCTCAAAATACAGATAGAACAGAGAAAAAAAGCTTCTCTCTCTTTGGGTGGTGTTATCAGGAAGGTTGAAAGCTGGTGAGTAGGTTCCTCAGTGATTTGGGTGTTGCACATTCCTGCGACTTTTAAATGAGCTTCTTTTTTGTGCTGCTATTTTATTTGTACCAGTGTTTGCTGTATTCATGGGAAATTATCCTGTTTATCTTCAGTGGATACTGCACAAGACTCAAAATGAGAAACACATCCATAAAATTTGTTAGGGTTCAATATGTAATTTTTTTTTTTTTGTGATAAGGAAAATGAAAAAGATAGTTGTAGTTACATTTTAATTACATTTATTGAATATACACATTGTCTAAGACCTAGAATATCTCCAGCATGATGGAAGACAGCAAAAGAATGGGATTAGAGCAGACGAAGAAGAGATCTCAGGCCTAAATAGTGATACAGAGAGGATAACCAATCTGAAATGGTTGAAATTGTCTAGCTTTAGGGGATGTTTACTTTCTTAGCACAAATTGCCAGTAATAGATTTTAATTTCTGCGTGTGTTCTTGTAATTATTTTTGTTTCGAAGTAACTGTGAAATTGAGTCTTTTGCTTCTGTTGATCTCAGGTCACTTCTGAAAACAAAGTATATCTCATAGAACAGCAATATTATTATTATTATTCAAAGGCTGCATTCTTGGGCAATTATGCAAACATTGTCCTACTGTCAGTTAGTAAAAACCTTTCCTAAAATACCTGGAACCCTTGAATTAATTAAACTTCTCATCTCCTCCTTTGAATGCCACCTTGCAAGGAGTGCACCTCCTGCCCAAACCCACTCCAAGTCCCCATTTCATTTTATCGTGCAGTGGTCCAGCTGAATGTTGTTCTGCAGTGAGCAATGTTGCTCCTCGAATCACTGAGTACAGGCTTATATATGTACAGTTCTGCAAATTTTGTATGCTCTTTTAGCAAAAGTCAGCTCAGTGACTCACATGTTGCAAAAAGTGTGAAATCTACTGAAAGCAGCATTGCTTCTCTGAAGGAAACAAGCCCAGTTTCTGTGGCCTAACCTCAGAGACAGCAGAGGCTGATGTCCCCTTTCCATCATGGCTGGAAGTTTGGGAGCACAGCTCACATGAAAGTAGCTGGAGAAAAAAAAGCCTGGTGGAAAAAAAAAAAACAACAACAACCCAAAAACATACAAAGTGTAATGATACTGAATTTAACAGGACTTTTTTTTTTCTTTTTTTTACTCCCTCAGTACTCTTAATGGGGATAAATAGTTTATCTTTTCAGATCTGTATATTACTGCAGAAATATACCACTGGGAAAAGGCTGCAAAAGTTCTGGCCACCATGTAAATCTCACAGTGAAGACTCACTTGGGAAGAAGAACAGACACAAATGTGCTGGCTCTCTAAGTGAAGGTAAGTGTTGTCCTACATAGACAGTAATGAGAGCAAGGCCAAATGGTCCCCACATTTCATTCCAGGAGCAAACTAGTGTTATGTCAGCCAAAGCCTTCATGATTTTTATGAAGGTGGAGGCTTTTTCTCCCTTTCTCTATTCTTACTCCCTGGTAAACAGGCATGTATAAGAACAGGCCAGTATAAAAAGGATGGCATTCATATCCTCTGTTTTGTGCCCCCCCCCCCCGCTACACCCCATGTATGTGGTACTCAAAAGGGCAAGTGTGTCCCACAGGGAGGTGGAATATTCAGCGTTCCACAAATGGCTTTGAACCAGCTGCACATCACAAAACCACCCTGCAGAGCCCCTGGGCCTGGGTACTCTTGCTGGGACAAGTTCATCCCCGGCTGTATGGGGAGCTGCTTAATTGAGGCTCATTACTTCCATTTCCTACTGACACCGTGCACCCCGTGAGGCACCGCTCAGGCAAGCGCTGGGGGCAGGGGCTGGAACAGCTGCTGCTGCTCTCGTGGATGCGGGAGAGCATGAGGGATAGCTGTGGGATAACAGGAGAGCATGAGGGATAACTGTGCCCTCACCCAGCACTGCTGCCTCTGGGGCTGGTACCGCTTGTGAGGAGGAGCAAGCTGCTATTCTGACCCCCTTAGACAGGGGGATGCACCTGCCTCGGCCACCACGGGGCCTTTGGCCTAAAAGGACGGTGCATTCCCGACCAACTGCCCCCAGCAGGTGTTTCCTTCACCCCTTTGGGATCTCTGGCAATCTGTATGTTTTGTCCTTTTTTGAGAACGTTCATGCTTGGAAGGACCTCAGCTAAAACTCCTGAAGAGGAGAACTTTCCTATTTTAACAGATAACACAAGCCATCTATTTTTCCTTATTCAGGTTGTGTAAACTCCCTCTCCAAGGTCAGACAAGCATCCTTCCAAAGCCTCCAGCTCCAATTCTGTTTCTTCAAGCTCACAGGTGGACATAGACTTCCTGTTCATTCCTCATCCTGTGGAGGATCTGAATCCCTGCTGAGAGCCTTGTTCCTATTTCCTTACAGACATTCTTCCAGTTCTTTGCTGATGCAGTATCCTCAGTTTTCATTGTTAAAGACCCATCATGGATTTTAGCTCCTACAGGTAAATATGCAGTATCTTCCACTTAATGTCAACTTTTCCAGAGTACTACAAAAGCTGTTAGAGGAATTAATCACCTTTTGATTTCCATGGGACAGTGGAAAACCTGTGAGAGAGAACTTAGGCAATGATATCTGTTATTATCACCCTTCTGAAACTCACCACTGCTGAGTGAAAATGAGCTTTGTGAAGGTAATCAATCACTGGCCACCACATGGGTTCCCTCAGTATAACATTAAGGGTAAAACTCATCACTTTGAACAGCATCAACGCAGTCTTGTGTAACACCAATTCTCACTCACCCACTTCTGCAGAGGAGATGAAAGAGGGATCTGTTTACTCAAGATAGTCTGGCTTTGCATTTCACCGCTCCCAGTGCAAGTGATGGCTTGCTGGACAACCATTGGACTGGCCAGGCAAGGGCTTCCTGTGCTGCAAGGTGGCATGAAGCCGTGGCAGCTCTGCACACTGACATTGAGGAGTCAGGTAAATTATAACTACCAGCGTCATAGCAGTAAAAATGACAAAAATATACACCATAGTGTTACAAAGAGTTCCTTCCTTCGCAGCTGCTGTTAGTCAGGTAGTATGCAGTCAATTCACAGAGTAAGAAATTACTTCAGAACATATTGCATGATACCAGAATGTTGTTTTACTCCCAAAAAAACCCCTATGTAAATCCCCCCAGAGGAAGTCTTAGGCGAGGGATGAACTCAGAGAGATGGTGGTGTCCATTGTGTTAGACTCTGCACATTGAACATTTGGCAACCCAGAGATGAAAGGGCCATGTTTGTGGGCAGAGGAGGTTCCTTGTTTGGCAGCACCTGAGGGCAGAGCTAGGCTGGTTCAAGGCATTTCAGTCAGGGTCTGTTTTCTCTGCTTGTGTGTATGTAAAGATGCCCAGGTGATTTCCATGGCACAGGCTTTGCAGGCATGCAGTTGCTGCATCCAGTCACTGGAGACTAAGAAGCAGTGGCAGGTCATCACAGAGAGAATTAGCTCATGTATTTTGACAGGTCAAGCTAAATAAAATGAAATAATTTGACAGGAAGTGAGGCAAAAATGCAACAAAGGAATAGACTTGCATGACTATCAGGTTACCAGAGGGGGGAAAAATGAGGATGGGAAATGTATACACAAATAAATAAATACAGATGTTTTTATAGATCTGCTTCAATCTCAGCAGTTTGACTAGCTCACAGTTCCCTGTCTCTTTGCTTGTTTGGGAAGGGCAGTGCTGCTATCACAGTAAGTCCTTTCACTTCCTCACACACAGGATGGGGACTGCAAGATCTCTTGCCAAAATCTCTTTCCAAACTGAAAGCGGGTGAAGCGGCAAAGTAAGAAAGTCCACTTGTTTGGAGAGAGCCTAAAATTGGAGTTGTAGGAATTGCAAGCTGCTCTATTAGTCTCATTTCAGACCCACGGGCTGCACAGGTTTGTGGCCAAGTAACTGCTGATTGTGACTGCTATTCCCAAAAGGAAGAAAGAGAAATGCTATATGGGGCACAAAAGCAACAGTGGATTTCTGAGGATATAATCCTTTCTAGTGTGAGTACAGGCAGCTTTCTGCTCTAAGGAAACAAGGGCAACTTTGACACTGGTCTTACCAAGTGGCTAGGACAGTCTTCATAGTGTGTTGTTGGTAAAAAATGTAGACAAGCAGAGGAGAAAAATTATCCAAAATGACAGCAAAGAATGCGTTAGAAGAGGAAAAAAACCTATAAACTACACAGGTAGCATGGAAAGCAACAGTGAGGGTTCCTCGGTAAAGATGACATGAAAGGGGAGAAGGCAACGTGTCAACACAGCTGTACAGGTCACAGCAGTGAGGGCCAGCCTATTTCTGAGGACCACAGCAGTGATCCTCGGGAACAGCACCCAGATGTGTGGCACTACCCAGCCTGCTCAGGATGTACCAGCCTGCAAGCCTCCAGCCAAACATCCTGCCTTGTAGTGGTGCATGTCCCTTGGCTGCAGGCAGCAGGCAGGGGCCATCTGCGAGGGAAGAGGATCCCCCTCCCGTGCCAGGGGACCTGCCGGACACGGGCTGGCACACAGTCAGCTCCAGGGTGACAGGCTTGTGGCACCAGAGCTACACTGAGATTTGGCTGTGGTACCTTGATACCCAGAGCCCTGGGAGGTGGCCTGAAGATGCACAGTGTCCTGTGTCAGGGGCACTGAGATGTACCGGGGACAGGCTCTCCAGGAGCAGAGCAAGTGGGAAGGGCACCTGTCAGCAAGGCAGCTGAGGAGATCATGGGGAAATGAAAAGACACGTTAATGTTGCATGTGTTTAGACAGGTAAAATTGTCATTTGGAGACCTGAGCAGAGACTTATAATATTCATAGGTTTGTTTTCCTTGAGAGACTGTTTCTTTTATTCTGTTTTTTTTTCTGAAAATATTGTGTTTTTAAGCACTTTGTTGTTATTCTTGATGTTTAGACTTTCTTACAGATGCATAGGAAAAATCTGCTAGTTATCTGCTTTACTTGGACTACCTGTTATCTAATGCTAACATGAAACGTAGGCAGAGTCCTGCACGAGTCATCCTTTGCTCTAAGTGTGCAGTCTTATTAATCGCTTTTGAAATGTTTCGTGGCTCTCAGAGTTGCCAAGATCTCTTAAATCTGAACCAAGTATGAAGCAACAAGAAGGTGCACTTGATTTTAGAAAGTCTAAAATAAAAGCTCGAGGAATGGCAAGCTGCTCTATCACTCTCATTTCAGGCCTTTGGACTCCACAGGTTGTGGCCAAGAAATTGCCAAAATCCAACACTTGACTAAATTTATACCTGTGTGTGCTTTCAAATTTCAGCTATCGCTGGCTAGATTGCATAGGAATGCAGAGATGGGAAAGGGGGTCATTTCTGTCAGCCAGGGTAAACTAACATCAGACATGATTTTAAAAATAACATCACTGTGGAATTTGCCTGACACAAACCTCAGTCTCACCCTGCTGCAGAAACACTGCGTAGCTTCAGGGAAATAAAGAACCAACTGCCCTCAAACCTGTTCAACATGAAAGGACTTCGCTGTTCTTCCTTGTACAAGTAGACAAACGACAATTACAAGATAAAGTATTACAAAATAACCACTTTCAGGATCTGTTGTCACAGTTTGATTCAGCTGTGAGGGAAGTATCCTTGGTATTATTTCTGTGTTCAAATGCTTGAGACATTTATCAGAGATATTGACGTGGAATGCTTATGAGGTAGGTGGAAAATCCTACTTAGCTTGCCTCAAATTTTAGGCCAATGGTTTGTGCAAACTAATTGAAAACCAGCCAGGCCAGGCCTTGTTCCTGACAAAGATCTACCCAGCTATTGCCTCTATACATGGATTGGTAATCTAAAAAAGTGAACAGCACAGGAATTTCAGATTTAACCTGACTTCTGCTCTGTGATTTAAGAATCATTTTGCACTGCGTCCATGCATTTGAGCAGAAAATTAATGGTTAACTTTGCAGCCATTCTTGTAAATAGGCCATTTTTTTTTTCCAGAATCATAAATCTTGCAGAGAAATGAAAAGGAAGAAACTAAAAATGTATTAAGTCCATGTTTTTAGATATTCTAGGTGGGCTTCTGCTGTGTGGAAGCCATAGAAACACACAGACTTTTCTTCATCACCAACAGAGCTATTCAGCCAGAAGCAAGGCTAATTTCAAACCAGTTTTTGCCTCAGACTGCTGGTACCTCCAACTGAGATCTGCTGGAGGGTGCTGGTTTAATTATAAAGTATCTCCCCTACATCTGCAGAACACTAATCCTGATTCACCAGAATCCAGTGCCTTTGTTTGATTATAGAAACTATTTTTTTGGATCTTTTGGACTTTATTTAGCCCTGACTTAAGCCATATGATGGATATAGAGTAGTCATGGAATTCATTGCATTCTCTTAATGTGCCTAGCTAAGACACCTACTCTTTTTGACATAACCCTCTACAAGCCAGGGTAACAGTGGCTTCAGCTCAGCTCTACACTGCTATTCCAGCAGGACATGAGGTCTTAGCATGTAAATTTTGTCAGTCAGGAAGTGATTTTTCTTCCAAGGGAAGAACTTTGTGTGGCAACAGTGTGTTGGGACACTCCTCCCAGTAGCATCATGTTGTCAACAGAGATGCACTTTTGTGCCTCGATGCATTGATCAGCTCCTTTTCTGGAATGGCAGCTTCTCCTAGATCAGTGGCTCCTGGGAAGGCTGGACTGGGCCCTTGGGGAAGGGTGAAAGGCAGGTTGTACTCTGTTAGCCACTGTTCCTTCCTCAGAAGTGAAATAGGGCCCATCTCTCATTCAGTCGACAGCCATTACCTGCAGGCATTCCAGTTTTGTGTGAATGGTAAGGTCTGCGGCCCTGAAAGTGTATTTCAACATTTGGGAAAGACTTAAGACTGAATTAGGCAGCGCAGTGAAAGGATTTAGTTTTTCCAGAAATTCCTGTGACTTCTGTAACATTTCTACCTTTACTGCTTAGAGAAAAATAACTTTTTAAAGTTAAGGAACTTCTTGAGGGTTGAATATGACTGAACTGAGGAGAAAAAGAATATTCTTTTTTTCCAGAAGTTTTTCAGGATTTCTTCCTTGGTCTGTACAGTAAGTGTTTAAAAAAATCATTGAAATATATATTTTGTTTAATGTGCTATAGATTTGTCACAAGTCTAATTAAAATCCGAAGCCACTGCTTTTATATTATTTATAAAACTTCTCAGAACATAGTATCATAAATGAAACTGATTTGATCTTAAAATTCTACAGGTCAAGCTCAGGGCAAAGGGGCCCTCATTTATTTGGAAATTTTGAATGAAAACAGAGGATAGGTATTTATTATTTTAAAAAATAATTCCAGCTTTCCTATAATCTTAGGCACTGAAGCCATTATGAAGGAGAATTATTTTTGGTACTCAAGTAGCAGATACTATTTTACAAAACTACTCTGGTGTTATATTAAAAACTTAAAATCTGTACACCAGAATTGCTTTCTCCCCCCAATCCACATTGTAATTTTCAAATTTATGAAAGCTACAAGAAACTTCAACCCAAGGTAGGAGAACTGTCTTTTGGTAACCTAAGGCCTGGTTTGTATTTCTGTTAGAACCCTCTCACAGTATCCTGTAATATAAAGTGTTTTTAAGTTTGTCTAGTACAACCACAAGGCTGATAGCTTCTCTCCACTCATCTGCATTTAGGGATGACTGTGGTTTTAATGAAATAGAATATTCCAAATACTAATGGATCTTAAATTGCTTATTCTTACCAAGAGGTACTCCAAATAGCACATTTGCCTCAAGTATATGATATAAAGTGATGAGTTAATTCATGTACTTGTGTCAATTGCTTCAAGATACTGAGAATTAGCTGCATTAATGATATGCTGCTTTTTTTTTCTCCTTGTGTTTTACACATGAACAGGAAAGTGCACAGGAAAGGAGATCAATTTAAGCTCTACTGTACAAAGAGGGGAGAAATTTGGTGATGGTCCTACAAATGTCATTGATAAGGTTAGTAAGTTCTTTCCTTTTGCATTTTCTTGCTATTCCTTGTACTTAGGCTTGACATACTTAAGATTTTTGGAGTAGTCTATGGCAGGGAAATTTCTGATTGCAGTGAATTAACCAAGAAGAGTTTGTCTTCAGGAGAGCCACATTAAATGGAGCTTGAAAATTCCCTCCTAGTGACCAGCACCAAAGTGGTACTCAAGTGGCTCCAAGGATCTCTTCTCCATCTGGCCCCCCAAATCCACCAGCATCATGTCCTGCAAAAGCAAGGAAAATGTGGGGCCAAATGCACATCCCTGATGTATCAAACTTCCCTGGAGATCAAGGGCCAGAGCACAGTGTGATTCCCCAGCCTCAGGGTTCCTCTGAAGTAGAGCAGAGCAACAGGTGGCAGCTGTTAATGTGCTGAATGTGGCTTCCCTCTGTGTCCGGCCATGGAAAACAAAGCCAGCGAGCAGATCCATGCCAAACACTTTGCAAGCATGGAGCTTACACAATTGGGCTCCACCCACATGCCTCACATGGGAATTTTCTCCCTCCCCAGCTGGGTTAAGATCACAAGATGGAAAAAAGGAGAGAAGTAAGAAAAAAAAAAAAAAAAAAAAAATTTTACCCTCNGATCTTTCAGCTCAGGAGCCACAATGGAAAGTTCCTTTGCAACAGAATAATAGAATAAAGATGAGAGTGAACACTGCTGATGGCTCAAAATCTGGCACCAAAGTTTATTTTTCCTTAGCAGTCTGAGTCTGAACAGTCTTGTCAGACAATGTCAACAGAGGTGAAAAAAAATGATGAAAATCATTGAATCTAGTTTGGCTCAAAAATGAATAAATGCACCAGACAGGGTAAGTATATGGCCATTAAAAATGGCATAACCCTGACTGAAAACTGAACACCCTCATATGTATTTTGTACTCTCAAAGGCTCATCATGCCGGCTGTATTTCTGAATGAGCTAAGTGTCTGCTCATATGAAATGAATGCGAGTAGGCACACATAAGCTTTCTCATCAGTGTCCATACTCATAGCTGGGCATGTATTGAAGTCTCTCAACTCAGCTCGTTATAGCTATCATGATGCAGAGCCTGAAAATGCCTCTCCTCCGAGCCCAGACAAACGTGAACTGACAAGCTCTGTATTTTGCCCTTAAGGCTCCTGTCCATGGTGATGCATCGTCAGTTATTCCCTGTAAAATCCTCTGCCCCGCCATCCCACATGTGCTTGTCTCTTCCCTCAGTGCTCGCCTAATTTGGAAGCAGGTACAGTTCGTGGGAAACACTGACTACTCTCCAGCACCGACGTCTTAATGCTCAGGAGGACGATGTGTGGGCTCAGTACGAGGCAGGTAGGGTTTGAGAGCCCCAGCCTGGGAAGAAAAAGGGATAGAGACCCACAGCACTTTGGTGCTGCTGCCTGCGCCTCACCCGGGAACCCATGGAGCCTCCACGCCTGTCACCCATGGAAATCAATTTCCTGTTGAATGGTGCCTGTAGTCAAGAACTAGATGCTCTAAGTCCCATTGTAGCCTGACACAATGGAAATAAAACCCGAGGACAATACCGATGCTGATGTCTTTACTTGCTTTGATAACAATGACACCAGTAAACAATGATGTTTAAGTGCAATTGCATGGTTTTTAAATTAAAAACAAGATAGCCAAGGGCAGTGAGAAGTCACTAGCATTCCTGAGACCGGCACAGAGAAGGGCCTCTTGTTCACTTCAAACTGGAAACAAACCCCATAGTGTGAGGATGACCATGGTACCTTTGTTAAGGGGGTGACAGCTTCCAGGCTCTCAATTCTGTTGTGATTCCCATTCCACAGAACTCCATTTACATAGTCACAAGAGCAGCGGGGCTTGAGGCTGGGGCATTGCAACGTGTTTGATACGGGCACTGAGACCTGTTCTCTGTGGGTGCTTCAGAAGAGAAAGGAAATGGAGTGCTAAAAAAACCTCTTCCTGCTTTCCTCCTTTCATTTTACAGAAAAAGAAAAGGCTAAAGGCTCTGCTGGAGTGACTCCATTGACTCCCATGGCTTTCGTGGGCTTCAATTTGCAAAACAGACAGAAGAAGAGAAAACCCTTCCTCCACCTCTCTCCCCTGCAATTCTTGAAAGTGACATCTGTGCAGTGCTGCAGGAAAGATTACACATCTTAGTCTTTTTTTTTTT
>WEKY01012832.1:97557-110057 GCA_013390045.1 Picathartes gymnocephalus | reverse complement strand
ACCAAGCCAGGGAGTGAAGGAGATGATTAAAATGGGAATTATGAAACTTGCTTCTTGATAACATCAGTCCTGGTGGTCAGCACTGGGAGGTGTTTGGAAGACTGGGTGCTTTGGTATGAGCAAAGACTTTTACTTCCCTAGCAGAATTTTATTTTCATTATCAGTCCAGAATACTCCATCCAGGAATGATGCTTTTTAGATTAACCATGGCTGGACAGGAAGCATGGACTGGCTGCTGCAGTGTCACTCCTAGGTGCTGTTTTCCAGTGCCATTATTGCTGGGCATATCAAAACAGCACTGCCACCAAAGCCCATTTGTCCTGGTATTTGCATTCTGGCCCATCCCTATGGCCTGGTCTTTCTGACATGCTTTTCCTTACCAAATAGATTTCAGTGGGAGCCCAACTTAGGCTGCAGTCTGATCACAAGCAATGTCTCCTGGATGCAAGAGAGGATATATATCTCAAAAATATTTTCTCCTGATTATTTTTAATGGTTTCATGGATTGAAACATGTGCAGTTGCATCTTTTATATAAAGAATATGTAATACAGCAGAATGGAATAATTTATCCCCAGTAGCAAGAGTGAGGCCCTGTGATTCATGAAAGCCACAATAAGTATTCAGAGCTTAACCTTATGCGTAGACTGAGTGAAATGTTCTACTCCTTCCATTTGATAAATTATACATATACCTTATGTGTATAAATATACATTTCCTGCATACTACATTTCTGCAGATATTTCTTGTTTGTAATTGAGTATATTAAACAAAGGCAACATAAAAAATGAAGAGAGAGTCAGCACCGTATATTGCAGAAAGTGCTTGCTGATGTTAAGCAATTTAAAAATAAAAACAGTAGCCTAGGTTTATGGGACAACTTAATGGAGTTCTCTAATGATAAAAATAAGCATGTATTAGTGCATAAGAGTAAGGGGAGAGATAGGATTCTGGCAGAAAAGCAAAGGACTGAGAATCAGACTCTCTGCTTGGCTTTGGCACATATTTATGGTCACTTGTCTTCCTCATGCCACACCTCAGTGGGCAGAGGTGGGACCTGCATTCTAGTCCTCTCTTCCAAGCTACCCAAACCTCTGTCTCCCAGGAGAGACCCTCCTTCCTGGACTGTTGATCATCCTAGTTGGAAGGACTTTCTCCATCCTTCTCCTGAATGGAGCTCTCCTTGTTTAAACTGTCATGGATACAAACCTAGAGAAAGGGAGAGAAAACCCTTCTTTTCCAGTCATCTGACACGGGGATGAATCTCTGTGCCAGTGGTGACAGATTAGCCAAAGACTATTCAATGTAAAACACAAACAGAATCTGCAAAATAGGGAGTGGTAACCAAGATGAGTAACCTATTCTGTCACCTGGAGTAATGCTTTTTGCTCCAGCCCAATGATTTATTAATGATTACACATAAATTAAACAGGAGAAGTTGCAGGAGCACACCTTAAGCCAGAAAAGACTATTTGGTTGGTTTGTTAGTCCAGGTGACATCTTCTCAGGCACATGAAAGAACTACACCAGCTCTCCCATCTGCTGGGGACTGATCTCAAGGGTCCTGATGGTGTTTGCTACAAGAAAGAGAGGTCATGCTGTTTGTGTATATTTTGAAGAAAGGTGGCCACTCCTGAAGGTTGTCCCAAATATTTGCTTGGTTTTGGCGTGAGGTGGGTGAGTAGGTGGGTATGAGGAGCTGCACAGGGTCATGGGGTCAACAAAGACAGCCCATTCCTACCCTTTGCCTTCAACAGGCTGCCCTGGAAGTGTGCATCAGTTATTGGACCATTCTTTAGCCCCAGCCACTGGCATAACCCATGTAAACAGAGAAATAAATGACAAAAGCAATAAAAACAACCACCATTCCAAAAGAGGGCACGGGGATGGGTGGCCAGGGTTGTGTTAGCCCAGGGTTACACTCTTAGTTTATGTCTAGTCAGCCATCAAGCCTCTATTTTCTAATTAAATGTTTGTGCCAAGAGCACCTAAGCATTTATGAAAAGTTTTATCAGCCTCCTGACTTTTGCTTTGGCACCCAAGAGACTTGCTAGAAGTGTATGGAAAACATGCCAGACCTGGATTAAATTCCAAGTCTCCCTAGTTCCAGTCTAGTTCTTTAACTGCAAGACCTCCTGCCTCATTTCCAAAAGTTTTATTATATCCCCTTGTCCCCAATATGTGTCACAGTCATATTTGCTTGAGAAAAGCATTCATCAAAGAAAGGCCATGTGAGTAATTATATCATGTTATTACATGTGGCAAAATTAACTTGTCACATGTTGAGTAAGGAAACCTGGGGTTTATTGCTTTTGCCTGAAATGGAACAAACTCACTCAGTGTCCTTGTGCAGACTGAGTCTCTCTTGACTGAGACCCCCTCATGTGATGCCACCTGCGTTATTGTGGGCTTAATTGCAACACTTTTGTTGTTGTTAGTTGCACTTATTTGCTCTTGAGCATGTCATATTGCCCTGGCGTGTTTTCTCTTTTCAGACTTAACACAGTGCTCCTGAAGCCAGCTTAACAGACACTGCTCTACTGAAAGCTTTTTGAAATCGTTCTTAAATTACGATGCATAATCTCTTGAAATTAAGTCAATTCAAATGTAAGTTTAATTTGGCACCTTCCTCTTAACTGATTCCTAGCGTACAAAAAAAATGCTTCAGTTAAGTACTTAAGATGACATTTAATTGGTCCTGAGTATCACGCTACTCTGTGTTAAAAATCTCTGTAGTCTTTAAAAACTTTAATCACTTCCTTTCAGTCAGGGTTGGGTTTCTTAGGTGTATAAAAGCTTTAAAGTGGGACCCACCAAGAAATTTGTTCCAAACTCCACAGCTGTCTTCAGTGCTTCTTTGTACCTCTTGATAAGTAAAGGGTTTCTTAGTTGGAAAGAGTTTAAAAACTATCAGGGACAGTTGTTGCTGTGGTTTTTGTAGCTCTAATTAAATGAAGGCAGGCAAGTACCAGTAAATAAGCAGCTGGAGGAAATAAGGAATTCTCATTGCTTCTGAGGAGACCTTTTTAAATGGGCAAGAGGGTTAGCAGGCTCTTTTACTGCTTTCTGCCCATCCTGCAGTTGTAGCTTACTAGGCTGAAACTGGAGTACCAGACAAACAAGTGGAAAGTTATCCAAAATTGCTCGCTTGTTTAAAAGTAATATATACATTATTGTTAGTCATTCCATGGCATTAGATCCTGCAGCTGCATTTCAGTTAAGTGTTCTTCCACGGGCACGTTGTCTTTCTTGTTTCTTTTTTGGCAGTAGAGTTTATTTCTAACAGTATTTTAGTGCTTAGATGGCAAGCTACATTTTATCCATATAATGTTTAATTTAATAAGGCAAAATGTGATTATTTGGATTAATTAGAGCATGTAAGAACTCTGCGTGTATGCACTTTTGATAGTCACTTTTAAATGCGTGCTTATATCTATTGATTTATAAATATTTGAGGTATATTTATGCAAATTTGATATACTAGCAATGTGAGGCATTATAGATCATTTGCAAGAGTGTTGTAGTGTGAATTCACATTTAGGCAGTGAGCAGCATTCATTAAATGTCCATGCTTCAGCTGTGTGCTTGCAGGGTGGTATTTTTTCCTGTAAGGCTTAGCTATTAAATCCACTGTAAAATACTGCAGGGTTGTATCTCAGCCTTTTTAAGTGATCACTTGACTCCAGTGACTGTTTGGTATGGAAGCTATAGTCAAAATATGTCTATTTAAAACAGATGTAGTCATTAGGAGGCCCTCCAAACTGTGCTTCTCAGCTTCTTCTAAGTCAAACTTCTAGGTCAAACCATCTCCTAGGCAGGTTCAGAGACAGATGATTATCCCTGTTTCCCCATATGTCAAGTGTAACCACACTGCTGCATTGACAAGGGGCTAGTGCCACAAAAATAGGGCTCATTACTTAGTTATCAGATAAGTTTGTTGCCATTCATGCTCCTCATTCTGTCCCGCTCGTGCTATTTAAATGTGGAGCTAAAAATAAATATTTGTCCTTGCTTATCAATAGGCATGGTAAGGAGTTTTACTGCTCCAAGTGCTGCCCAGGATTAGCTTTGGATCGTTTTTTGTTGCACCACATTCCAACAGTCTGGACAAAATGCCACAGGGAAGGTCCTTGGGGCCACTGTGATCCCAGAGAAGCTGAATGCCAGTGCCCAGGGTGAATTTAACCACGGTATGATGAGCAGGAGGAGTGGGCTGTAATAATCTTCTGTGAGAGAGAGAAAGAGCAGAGCCTGAGCAGGGCCTTGCCAGCAACAGGAAAGATTGCTTTCCAGACTGCCCCAACCATGACCTCAGGATAGGGATTTCTGACTGACCCTGTGCCATGAAGCATTAAAAACGCAACAAAATGATCCACTGGGCTCTCACTTCTTGACCTCCCTGCGAGCACAGGAGCTTTTCTAGCTCTCACTGAGAGAATGATATCATTTCTGTAGTTATCTTTACAGCTTTCAGACTGAGTTTCTCACCTGCTTAAAGAGAGCTGTAGCAACGACCATTTCTTCCAGTTATTTTCTTGTTTTAGTCCTTGCATTTCTGTCATTTGTGGATGGGTCAGAATAATGTGAAATTACCCATACAACATTTCAGTTGTCTTTTCTTAATTTGTCATTTTGTTCAGATATCCAACACATGAGCCTTCTTTAGAACTAGGGAGTTGCTGCCATTGTGTACAGAGAGTAGACAATAAAAAGGGACAGTTTTTTCTTGGGGAATGGACTTGGTGGTCTACAAGCACAAAATCTCCCAGTCTCTCAGACCCTGTCACAGAAATCACCCCCTTCTCTGAGTGTCTGGCATCACAGGGGAACAAAGGCAGTAACTGTGGGTTTGGATATAGGTCTGGGGAGAGTTGTGTGCTCTTCCCAAAGCACCTCTGTAGGAAAAGCTGTGCATGACACAGATAGGTGTTGCCACCTGCAAACAGGAGGCACAGGCGTGTTCCTGGTGCTGCAGGGCAGGGTCTGAAGGGCGTTCTCCATCAGCCAGTAAAGCAAACGGTGTGTCTTGAAGCCAAAGCTGCCACTGCAGCAGAGATCCAGCAGGTGAGGCAATTTGGGTTGCATCCCTGTATTGACTCTAGAGTTTGTCAGCATCACCCTGCTGCCTGCATGCTGCCCATATTACAGTTATTCCATGCTGCTGTAGTGCGGAACATTGTGATCAGCCTCTGGATGCTCCTAAATTAAGGCAGATCATCTTTTACTCCTAAGAAACCTCCAGAACCCAGCTGCAGCCATAAAGCTGCTATCAAATGCAAGCTGGCTGCAGTTCAGAATTGGGGCCAATATTTTTAACAGCATGAAATTTTGTTGTAGGCTCTCTGGAAGGATTCTATATATGAAACATTGAACTGGAGCAAAATCAACACTGAAGTCCCCTGTGTGGAAAAACAGGAGAAGGAAAGGTTGGCTATGTTTGGGAAGGGGCATGCATCTCTCATATGTATTACAGATAGAGTCTGATGACATTAATTTGGAAGAGGTGTCTTTCTTTACTGTTGGCTTATGTTCACAAATGCATTATAATGTCATGACCTCTTTTGTCTGAGTTGGCATCAGTGGAACATACCGACCATACCACTCTCATCAACATAATCAGAAAATAACTTGATATTTTATGTTAGTAATTAAATCATAAGCTCTATCCACTTTGCATGGCCCTGAACTTCTACATGTACTTTCATACTGCCACTGGTGGCTTTTTGTTTGCATTACAGCAGCCTGAGAGTAAACGAAAGGCAAGATCCAAGATAGGAAGGCAAATTGGTTTTGCAAACATGGCAAAGAAAGTGTGTGAAATCAAATGCCAATATTAATGCAAGACATCTGCTCTCTGTTCCAGTTCTGAGCGAAGTAATCCAGTCCTAATTATACACTGCTGTGTCCTCTACCAGCTAAAGAGAATGGTGCAGCCATTCTTAGTACTGGTATATAAATTTCTTTTTGGATCTGATAGATATATTAGATGCAGGGGAGGCTTTTCATTTTTTGGCTGTCAGTTGCTTTGGGTAGCACAAAGAGAGGGGAGGAGAAAGGTTGCAGCAGGAAAAGATCAAAATCTTCCAAAAAGGACTCTGCTCCTAGAATAAAAATTTTTCCTAGAGAACTTCCCCTGCAGACCTCAATCAATATTATTCTCATCTGAGTGCACATATTATTCATTAAGAAATATTGGCAAGATGTGCACTATGTGTATGCCTTCATTAGAGCCTCCACCTGCCTGCTTTTATCAGAACATCATCCCTAAGTTTCATCTTCATTGAACTTGTTTCTGTCTTTGGATTCAGAGAGAATTTTGTAACTTCTCAGGATGGATTTATTTTAAAACAAACACCAAAATATTCACCTCTTTGGTTTGTGTATGTATTTTCTTATCTCACACGCTAATGAATCAAGAAGATTATCACCATTAGACTCAGATTGAACTGGATGCTGATGAATTCATGTGCAAAACACAGCCCAGTGCAACAGACCCTCCCTGACATGGGAATAGCTGGAATTCCTCTGTTGTGCTCAGCTGCCACACCATATCCTTTGTGTGCACCTACTGCTCCTGTGCCAGCAGCCATTTTCCTACGGAATCAACATTTTTAGATGATGTGTTATGAAGACCTGGCAAACATCATCCATGCCAAGTAGAGGCAGAGGGAACCACAAAACGTAGGGGACATTGGCAGTGTCTCAGGGTATTGTCATCACAAAGCAACATTTTATCTTTTCAATTCATGTGTTTCCATCTCCAACAATTCTGTGTCAAATTTGCCTGGTCTCTTTAGTGCAAGGCAGTGAAGAAAGAAACCATCTTATTGAAGAAAGGCACTGGGATTTTGGGACAATATGTTGCGGTCTAGCTCCATGACTGGGACCCCTGTGTGCTGCTGCAGTTTGAAGAAGAGCTGATAGTAAGAGATTATGAAAAGGCAGCTCCATGGCTCTGTCTCTGTTCACCCATCTCACATTTGATTAGTCTCTGCTTGACATCAGGCTGGGAGCAATAAGCTCTGATCATAACAGAGTGTGTGGCAACAAGCCCGAGAGCTCCATGTGTCACTCCAGAACCAGACCCTGTCTCACTGGATTCCTCCATGAAACAACTGAGGGAGACATACAGACGCCAGATTTGTCTTTCAGATCTATCCACTGCACCCAACAAGGGGAGGAAGAAGAGTCAGGACTACCTGCAGGAACACATTGCAGTAGCAATGAACTTTGAAGTAGAGAAGAATATACAGAAGAGACAATTATTGATCCAAATGAAAGTGAGGGACATTATGAAAACACTGTCACTAGAGCTTACTCATAAGCTTGGGGGTGTCTTTTTGTTGGGGTATGTGTGTTAAGGATTCATTTCCACGTACTTTAAAGAAACTCTGCACAGGCACTGCTGTGTGAAGAGGTGGCAGAGTCAGACTCATGTGCTGGTTTGCTCAGACAGATTGGGCTAAAGGTGCATTCCTGAACTTTTGCTGAACTTCAGTTTGATATGGATTGAAATCTTACGTCACTGTTGAGACCTGATGGACCATACAAATGGAAGAACACATCTCACTTAAACCTGGGAGAGTTTTGAGAGGTGGAAGGAGAAAGGAGGCTTCTATTGGGAAAGCACCTCCTCTATTTATGCTTTTCCCAGGGAAATCCAGCCTGTCTCAGCTCCTTGTCTGGGCCTCCTCTAAAAGCTGTTCCCTTGGGTCCTTAGCCTTGCCCTTCTCCCCCCCTGTATTGGTGCTGGTGATATGCTGGCAGATCAGCATGTCACACCCAACCTCAACCCTCAGTAGTATGTACCCATTCACAAAACTTTCCTGGTGCCATTTTCTCATATAGGCAGAAACTTCATGGATTCCATTGCAGCTGAGCTGTTCTGGACCTGAGAGGTGCAGAATCTGCCCATTAAACTTCTTACGAAACAAGAAACAGACCAACAATTTAGGTCTCGCTACTTTTAGTTTTGAAAAAAAAAAAAAAAAAATTCTTTTTAACTTTTTGCTATAGAGAGGAGCAGCAAAACTTCTGAATAACTAATTTATCCACTGTAAATGTCTATGAAAGGTCATTACAGACTGTATAGCCTAATGGCTTGAAGCTCCAGCCTTGTATCACAGTGGCAAAGAACTCATTCTCTAGAGGTTTTATTTTTGAAGTGTTGCCATTTTCTTCTATCAAAGGAAATGCTGTATTTTTAATACACAATTTTCTTTTTTAAGGCTAGCCTATATTTATGAAAATATTGAACATTCATTTCATGCAAAACACAGTAACAGAATCGAGTGATTTATTCTTTCACAATGCAGAGACAGAGAAGTAGAGCAAGCCAGAGTTTAGAAATAATTGAGGTCTGTAGATCTCAGGTGTGTATTTAAGTGGTCTTTTGAACTGCCACCCGTGTTCTGTGTGAACATAACTTTTCAGAGCTCTTGTGAATTTCCTCCTTTACAGGGCTGCTGAACTGTGGTATGAGGTCAGGCCCATGGTCGTGCTCTTCTGACACCAGCAAGGTAGGTGCAAGTGATTCTGAAATGGGTAAAAATACAGAGATGTTTGGTAGCTAATTTAGTACAGACCTGTGCAAATTGTCTCCGTTATTTGTGTGAATTCAAGAAATAAAACCGATGTGTCAAACTGGCAGATAAAAGTCTTATCTGCTGAGAAATCTGACTCTGAAAACAGCTGCTAAATTCACCATGTGCAGGGTAGTCTTTGGTATGGCCTGGTGCTGCTTCGTTGTGGGATTCTGACTGGCACATGTGACTTAATCACCTTCACATTTATTTTGAATTTTTTTTTTTAATCCTGTCAGCTGAAAGATAAAATAAAAAACATATTAACCTCCCTGATGAAGCTTTATAATTCCCAACACTGAAACATTAACCAAGTCCTTAATTAAGAGAGACTGAAAGTAGAAGAATGCTTTTATGTCATTAGCTGGTTTTTGCTCCAGTCATCTGCCTCATTCAAGCATAGGATAATATGAAACCTCACGGGTCTGCTAAAGGCTTGACTTAAGTGTATCGCGGACTTTGCAATTTAAAAAAATGGGGCGTTGTTCTTAAGAAACTTCATTTTCTCTTGCTTGTGCTCAAGCAGAAAGGAAAAAAGTCAGAGCAGCTAGTGAGGAAGAGGCTCAAGTCAGACCCAGAGGTCTGAGCCCAAGCCCTGGCTGCACAAAGGTGAGTTTATTCCTGCGTGCCTCTTCCCTGGTGCACGAGGAATAGCAGGAATTAGTATTAGACCAGAAACTTTCCTAGGCAGAGCACAACTGTTCCCTTTTTTCTGTCGTTTCTGCAATATTGGGCATGATGGCTTCTCAGAGCTGCCTAGCCAGGGAGCAAGAAAGGCACCATAATTGAATGAAAACCAGTGCACATCAACGATGAACTGGCACCTCAGCAACGGTGTTGTCTGGTCCTCCTCCAGCAGCGAGCTGTTTTAGTGCTTTGTTCCAGAGAAGGGAGGGTTGGGGAGCTGAGGCTTATTCCCAGACACTGTTCCATGTTAACTTTTCCCAGTAACTCATTATGGGGCCGGTTGCCTGCACAAGTGCTTTTTAAAGGAGTAATCTAGCTGCTCCTCTCTAGTGTCAAGGTCCTAAAAAAAATAAGTATGGTAAAATTCTTTGTATGAGACTTTTAATCTACTGGGTGAAGGAGGCTCAAAAATTACTGAAACTTTCTCACTCCTCTGAAATTACTCACTGAGCAGATATAATGGAAACACACACAAGACAATGCTTCACCACACTAGAAAAAGTAATTTACGTAGAGTGGGGACCTTTACGCTGGGGTTTGTCTCTTCACCTTATTAAAGTTGTAAACTTAAAAATCCCCATGACTGTAACAGCAGGATTGCAGCAGACTGCTCAAACTGCAGGATGTGTGTTTGGGAATGGAATGTTTTGGTGGTTTTGGCATTATTTTACTCCTCTTGTGTGACGCTCTCTCATGCGCCTACACATGTGCAAAATTCTGTCTTCCTTCTTCCTTCCCTCTAAGTCTTTTCCATGCCCAGTGACCCCACCTTTTTTGGCTCAAGTGTGAGCATCATTTCTGAAGAATGATACCAAGGTCAGCCTCTGTTTCCTCCACTGCTTCCTGTCCTACCCTTGGCATCCCAACAGTGACCTTGAGCTCCAGTGCATGCAGACAAACTTCTGCCACTCAGTAAGTCTGTGCTTAGATTAAACCACACCATCCCTGTGGCAAGCTCAGAATTAAGGCTCAAGAGTTGCATACCAAGATCCTGAAATTCTGGCTTTGCACCCAAATGTCTCCTTGGCCACAGTGAGAAAAGGAATGGGCTCTAGGACCAAAAGCACGCTCAGAAAAGAGTTGATGCACGATGCTCTCCAGGGGCAGTATTTTTCAAGTGCTGCTGTGTTCTTTCAAAGGAGGAAAAAAAAGATTATTCATGGAGTTAGAAGGACCAAGTTCCTGTGGGTGCAGTATGTGCCACAGAGTAGAAATTAAAAACCAGAGAATTAACAGGGTTTGTTGTGTTACAGTGCTGAAAGCATTTTTATCCTTATATGTGTACTCACAGAAAGAAACATACTGCACTAATGAAACACAACTTTATGTTCCCAGTCATATTTATTGTTTGTTGCCAAGCAGTCTTAGCTGTGGGTTTGTTTGATTTATTGTAGGGGTGAAGAGGAGGTGCTTGTGGGGTTTTTGACCCCCTTGGCTATAAGTGATGTGTACAAGGTGTGCCTTAAAGAGAGTGGGGAGAGTTGCCAAGCAGGCAAGTTTAATAATGGGTATCTTGACAGGGGTGAATGTGAAGATGGGGAACTGAGGACGTGACAGTTCCCATGAGATGATGTGCAGCACTATCTCCCCTAAAATCTGTCAAAAATTGTCTGTCTCCCCTCAAGGGGAACCAGCCTGAAGAAAAGTCCAAAAAAAGGCAACATGGTGGAACCTAAATAAAAGCTAATAGATGAGCTGAGCTAATATTAGTTTCTTGATATATAAAGCCAAATGGATTAATGGATCAGCTCATGCATTGCCTAAGGAAACAAAAAGAAAATCTTCAATACTTCTGTGCACATTGAAGACATGAACAATACAGGTCTTTAGAAAGTAAAAACCTAATTTGGGGGAATCAATTACTGCTTTTTTTTTTCTTACTTTTTTTTCTTTCTTTTTTTTTTTTTTTAAAGGAAGTTCACAGAGAGGTAAAACTTGGGTAACACGCCAGTCAGAAGTCATGCGTCTCAGACACCACAATGATGGTCGATCTCAGTTTGCATCAATCTTGCCTGGGCTCTTTTTAGCATTCCAGCTTCAGCTAATGGAAATCAAGCCCATTATGGTAAACGTAGGAAGCAAGTACATTAATAGTGGGCACTGACATTAATTCAAATGGTAAACAATTCAGAATTGTTCCCAGTACATACTAGATTATGTATCATCTTACCTGCTGCTTCAGAGGGCGACACCTTTCATGGGCTTTTAAAGTACAGAAGATTGTCTGCCACAGAGTTTTCTGCTTCAGTAAACTATTTTCAAATTCTGCTTTGCTCCCCATCAGTCCCATATACTTCTTTCTTTTTGGTTTTGGATGCGAGCACATTCGCTCCACAACTGATACTATTGCAATGCCAATCTGTTCCTTACTTTAAAAACAGAGAGGCAGACAGGGCAAGTTTAGCGAAGACAAGATGTAGGAGTAAATCTGAAGTGAAGGTAGAAAGAAAAATTGAGCTTATTTATACAGTAACACGTGTGTTAGAGTAATGCCTCCGTTCCTCGGCTATACGCTCCCCCATCTTCTCTCTCACACACGTATATACACACACACTTTAACTGTGCTTTTGTGTTTTGTCAGAATTAATGAGAAAAGTTCCCTTGCCCTAGGGGTAATTAGTGTCCTTGGAGTTAAATAAGCTAATACTTAGACACCTCTGGCACAGGCAATTATGTTTGTGTATTGAATAATTGATTCAAAAAGGGGGGGAAGGGGCTGCTAATCAGATCTGAGCATAATGAATTGATTTAATTAACAGGGGAATCTGAGGGTCCCTGGGAAATGTGTGCATTTATTCAGCAGCAGGAGAGAGTGCAAAGCACATAAATTGAGAGAGAGAGCGAGCGAGCGAGGCAGGCGGCAAGTGCTTTTGCTTTCAGTGATAGGTTCACATCTTTCCTCCCTCCCACCCCCCCCTCCTTTGAATATAATTTTAGATTTAGAGTGAAATCAAGAGAAAAGCACTTTAGAAGCCTGGAAAGCTCTTGCAGTAGCAACAGCAAAGGGGAGAGAGGTTGTGAGCGATCACGCGCGATTACATTAAGACAATTTTTGACAGCGCAGGTTGGGCAAGGACGGAGCCGGGGGAGCAGCCCCCGATATTGGTCCTGCCTTACCTTTTTCCTCTCGCCCCCCCCCGCTCCCTTCTCCTTTGATCCCTAAACTGGCACTCGAGCTGCAGCGGCGGGGCCGGGGGCGAGGCGGCTGGTGCAGCAGCCCGGCTCCAGCTCT
>WEKY01012832.1:79709-97056 GCA_013390045.1 Picathartes gymnocephalus | reverse complement strand
ACACCCGCGGCCCCGGCACCGGGCCGCCATCAGCGCCGGTGGCCTCAGCGTGTGTCCCCGCCGGGCCAGCTCCGCCCGAGGCCGCGGGTGCCCGCACGCCGCCCCGCGCTCCCACTGCGGGCAGGGCGGCCCTGCCTGCTTGTGTAAATGGCCACAGACCGTCCCTGTGCCGGGCTGGTGGGGGCTCCAACTCGGAAAAGTGGATGCCAGGCTCAAGGGACAAGTGGGAAATGCTCTCCTTCGCTGTTTTTTTTATATTTTTTTTTCCCCCCTTCCTCTCTACCTCTTTTCCTTCCCCTTCCCCTTTTCTTTTGATCTGGAGTTTCTGCCTTAGAACGGGGAGAGTCCGCCCGCCGCGACACCGCCGAGTGGGACGGGGCACGAAGAGAATCCCGGGCTGGCTTGTGCGAGCGGCCGTGTGGGAGGGGGCCGAAGCGCCGACAACCAAAAGGTTAAATGCTCACTGCCCCAGAGAGGTGCGTGGGGAGGGAGCTCGCTGCTCGCTGGTCACATGCCTCTGGGCCCTCGGAGAATCCCTCTCCCAGCATCTTTTTTTCCTCCAGTTTCTTGGAGCCCTCTGAAGTAAACTGATGTAGTGTTATTAATGGGGTCTGTAGTGCTCCAGTGGAAAGCGTGTGTGTTGGAGAAGAGGGAATGAACTTATATATCTGGTCAGTGAGAGGTAACAGTAGAAAGAGTTTTCTCATCCCTCCCTCCCTGTGCACTAAGGTAAAAAGGTTACGCAATGACCGAGGAATTAAACACGGGTAATTTCTTACTGGTGTGTGGAACAAGGTTTGTGTTCCTCTCCCACCTCACTTTCAGGGCTGACTCACGTTGCAAGAGTCCCCTGAATTTTGCTCAGCTGCTGGAGGAAAAGGGAGGAAGAGCTCCTAACATCTCTATCAATACCCCTTAATAATAATAACAACCGGGTGATGTCTTCATCCCGGTGACTCTCTGTCAAGGGGTGCCTGCCAACCTGTGTCTGTTTCCGTGTGATTGACAGGCTGCCAGCAGGATGCTGCCTCCGTTGCAGGGGCGAGAGGCACAGGTGAGCGGCGAGGAGAGACCGAGATCTGAAGAGGGTTTCCTAATAGGGCTGTTTGGGCTCTTTCAAGTGTCGCAGACACACTCATTAAACACGAGGAGCTCGGGGCCGTCGTGACGGTGCTGTAAGGAAATGAAACTGGAACCGTTGATTATCCAGACAGTTCTCAACAGCCTCCTTCCAGGAGATTTCATGAGCGGCTGTGTAAAAGGGGATAATGGTGGTGGATGGGAGAGGTAAAGAGGAAATTAGTGCGGGGTGCACTTAAAAAAGGAGCAAAGTAGGAAACAAACCCCTGATGAGAGGGATGTGAAGATCAGAGCAACAAGGTGCAGTAATGTCTGGGAATCTCCTGTGCTGTTGATGGAGTAGTTCTGCTCGAGGAGAAATTATGGTCACTTTTAAAGGTGCACTGGAGAAATGGGGGACAGGAGGTGAGACTCAGAGAAGAAACTCTTTTTATGAAGAGGTCATTTTACCTTTGCAAGTTTCTTTCTGCCTGATTCAAATGGGCTCCACTTGCCCGCTCATCTGTGAATGTTAAAAGGGGATGCTGGACCTGCATAGGTTACAAATGGACTAAAATGGAAGCTTTTGCTAACTAAACCAATTCCTTTTGAAATCAAGCTTGAATGAGCTTGTTAATAAAAATGGGTCTGTTTTACTCCCATAAATGGCCCTTTTTTTTCCTTTTATTTTTCTTTTTACCAGAAACTGGTCTGATTTTTACCATCTAAAAATCCCAGCGTTGTGGCTACTATCCAATTCTCCCCTTGATTTAAGAGGCTTTGCCATGTAGGGTTTTTCTTTGAGGGGTTTTCTTCTTTTGAGGTCTCTGGCAGCAGTGGGGGTATTCATAGTTATTACTGCATAGAGAAGGCACAGGATTTCAGGATTACCCCTCCCAGAAGTCCTGCTGCATCACGAGGAGGACACTTGCTGCCTTGTAGATACGTGCCCCTTGCTTTTGCATCCCTACTTGGGAAGGCTGCTTGGGCAGCTGGGCCATGGCCATGGCCTCAGAGGCAGCTGCCCACTTTTTCAGCCTGGGGCCTTAGGGCTGTGTGCCAGCCCCAGTGTGACACCAGCATCGCCCCAGCGGTGCAATAACTGCGGATTTGTGTTTCCACTCCGGGCCTGTGAGCGGAAAGCTGCCTTGGCAAGCACTTTCTGTGGTGCCGAGAAGTAGTAGAGACTCAATAATACTCTTCTGTGAGTCTTCACAGATATCACTGAGGATGAAGGGGCAGACTGAAAAAATAACAACAATAATAATGTTTCTGACTTGATGTGTTGTGGCATCGCGTCAAGTTGTGTCAGGGAGGTAACAGCATTTTGTATGTTTGAAGTGACATAATACAACTTGACTGATGCAACATGACTTGATATTAGAAAATACTGGTTCACAGCAGAACTTTGGCAGGTATCTTCCCCGAACAAATGTTAGGAACTGAAAGAAGAGAGACTACAGGGGTGGGGGAGAGAAAGGTTGAGAGAGACAAACTTCAAGGCTCGCATTTTAGTCAGTTCCGCTGCGTAAAGCGCTGCGGAATTTGCTGTGGGCAAGCCAGCCTACGCACCGTGCAGCGCATTTGTAAATTTCGGGATAATGAGAGTTGAGATATTTCTCAAATACATAAATGTTTTGATCGCAAAGACCAGATTTCTGCTTAAAAAAGTAAACTGACATCAGGTAGCATGATTAATTCCAACAGATTGTGTTAATTGTAGTTGACTTAAATTGCTGTACAAATGTGTTGGGGTTTAGAAAACTTTTTTTTAATTGTTGGTGCGTGAAATGAGTAAGCAGATAAAGTGTTTAAAAAAAATCTCTTTGCATAGGGAGTAATCCAGCCTCTATCACATGATGGAGCTGTAAAGGAATAAAATCTACATTGATCTGATACTGCGTATTTTTTCATGGGTGCATTATGTCTGCTAGTTTGCTCTGCTGCAGAAGTCAGCTGTGACAGACAATGGCTAACTTCATTTTTATCAAAACCCTGCCTTTCTTCCACCAAATAGAGGAAGTTGAAATGTACAATATATTTTGGGATAAGTCTGTCTTTTTGGAAGGTGACAGGGTTGAAAAGTACGCAGACAGAAAGATGGAACATATTTGGAGTTCACCATTTTCTGATGGAGGCCAATAGTATACTGAAAGTATTAAAGTGCCTCAAATCTAGAAAAGCCTCTGGTTTCATTGGTTTTTGCATGGATGCTTTTAACTATTAGACTTTAATCTTTGGGATAAAGTCCTCCTCCTTTTTAGCTTGTAACACTTCCTAAAAGAAAGTGATTATTTATGGTGGTTGCATTCTTACGCTAAAATACGTATTCAACACTTCCAAACTAGTATCACTAGGAAACAGGAGTTGTTGGAAGCACTAGATGAAAACAGTTCAATGTAAAACGATACATTTAACATCAAATATTCTCAAGGACTGTTCGGATTAAGTATTGTGAATTAAGGGGGAAGGAAAAGCCACTTCAGCTGGGGATAAGGAATCTAATTAAAAATCAGTATTAAGGATATATAACTTGAGCCCGCTATCAAGCTCTTTAGACTACCGTTGTGTCAGTTGTAAAGGGGAGGAAGAAGTATCATTAAAGCAGAAATGAAATGTTTTCTCAGATTAGAAGACCGAGATGAGTGAAACGGTGCTGTTGATCTTGGTAGCGAAGTGTCTGATCCTGTAATCCTTGCGAGAGCCATTGGAGACAACAGATGACTTGTCTGAAAAAGGACTGAGAGTTGCAGGATGAAGGATAAAAGACGTGGGCTCCCAACTTGTCACTTTATATTTGGGCACTGATGGCATTTCTGAAAAGTGGAGCAAACCTGTAAGGGGTTTGTACCGCGTTTGATTAGGTAAATTCATTTTAATATCGACCTAGTGAAAACGGAGCTGCATTCTCTGGAGTACACCCTGAAACTAATACCGACGCGTGAAAACAAACCCAAAATGTTTGCGCAGAAAATTAGTATCAAGTTGTAGGTCACCAGAGATGTGTGAAATGTAGCCGGGAGCAGCGGGGCTGGCGTAACGCAGCTGCGGAGAGTTGTGAGCTGCCTCTGACCTGCCCGAGCTGCCGTGTGGGGTCAGAGAGAATCGCCGCTCGCAGGGAGCGGAGCATCCCCCGCGCCCCAGCCCCGCCAAGGACAAAGAGGCGGCGGCGCAGGTGGCCCCGCGGCCGGCGGCACCTGGGCGGGGGCCGGGCGGGCTGCAGGTGGTGCTGCTGAGCCGGGAAGCCGCGCTCCGCCAGGAAATCCCGGCAGGAGCGCCAGAGGGGGCCCTGGGAAACGCGTGCATTTATTCATCGCAAGTGTGCAAGGCTCACCAATTGAGAGGCAGAGGCAGCACTAGTCGGGCTTAGGTATTCCACCCTCTCTGAATATAATTTCGGATTTAGATTCAGCTTAAATCCAAAGGGAAAACACTTTATAAGGCTGAAAGCTATGTAGTTGCAACAGCCAGGGTTATGAGCTATCAAAGGCAATTACATTAAAATAGATTATACTGTGTAAATTGAGCCATTTAGAAGGTGAGAACCAAAGAAACAGCTCTGATCCCCCTTCTCTCTAAATTGCAGTTTTAGTTCCTGCAATTCTGAGGCACAAAAGTAGGTGAGACCGCTTTTGTATCTGCAAAGTGCTTTATTTCTGAGTGTAATTCTAACTGAGTGCAATCTAGGTTAAAAGCTGGACAACTGGGTAATTAGAGCTCACTTGCTGCTAAAGGACGATCAGCTGTACCGTAGCTCATTTGTGTTCCCAGAGACTTGCTCTCCTCTCCCCTGAGCGGAGGCTGCTGGAGAAGAAGCATCTGTGCCCGGACTTTTCTTGATTGCGGAGATGATGGTGCTGGACAAGGAGGACGGTAGGTGGGCTGAGATTGTGTAAGCCTGTGCTCGGTGTCTTCTGTGTGCTGCTAATGTAGAAATAAATAGTTTTGAAACAGATGTGCGCTGTGCATTTCAGAGTGCTCTGCTTTCAGCTTCTGATGTTTTTTTCTTGTGTAGGTAAAAGCATGCTTACTCTTTATTTTTTTTCCTCGTCTCTGACATGGTCGGACAGCCAAGAAGGGTTTACTCCAGGCTCTGTTTGCTGAAAGGCATAGCAGAAACAGCTTGAATTTTTTAAAAATATCTGTGTGGATTTTTCTTTCTGCAAGTTACTCTAATATATCCATTTTAGCCTGTTTATTTTAAGCGCTTTTATTGTAAATCTAATTTTGAGATTTTCTTTCCTTTTCATTGCATGCCATTTAGGTCTCTTTAATGTGCGCCTTTAATATCTATTTCTCACAGCTCTTCTTCATAGCTATAAACATAATGACAACAAGCTAATAAGCTGCTGTGGCAAAAAAAAAAAAAGCATTAGTTTATTCTAAGAATTTACTCCCTTCTCTTAATGGCAGAAGTGGAGGTTCAACGGGGACGTAATTTCATGAATGAAGCTGAAGGAGAGCTTGACTTATTTTAGGACTTCACATATGCTTGGTTTTTTAAGCTGACTAGTCCTTATCAAGGATGCTTAAGGGGAACAAATTGATGTGCGGAATATCAGACAGTGTTATTCAGTAGCCTGAGTGACCTGATGCTATCTCTTGCACATTGCCTGCCAGGGTGTGCAACTTAACTGCTCAGTCATCAGTAGTTTGTGGGACGAAGGTGGTAAGTCCAGTCACAACTTTTTGATTAAGTTGGTTTTTTTTTTTTTCTAAGCCTGCTTTGTGGCTTAGGTCTTCCTTCACAGCTTGTGTGCTGAAAGCAAGGATTAAAACTGAGGCAGAGCAGAACACTTCTGTAGCCAGCCACATGGACTTCCATCGATGGCGCTGCCTCTTGCCAAGGACCTCCGCCTTGGTGGCACTTTGTGCATGGAAAGTGGGAGCTGTATCTTAACTTTTAACAGGCACTTCTACCTATCATCTCCTTCTTTCATTCCACCTTTACCAATGGATGAAGTCTGTGGTGTAATGGATTTCCCCCATCTTTAAAATTTATTTCAGAAATCTCTTCAAGTGTAAAAAAAAAAAAAAGTCATAGCATAGGCTGTTGCCATTTGAAAGTAAGAGAAATCACTGAATATTTGTAAGACTGTAGGCAGGAAAAAGCTTTTCACAGGGAGCAAAAGAGCTTGGAGAAATTGGAAGTTGGGCATTTTGGCAGTAGCATTGATTTTACTTGAATATATGTATTGCTTTTTAAAATATTTATGAGAAAAATAACTTGTAATTCAAAGTCACTTACTTTCCTGTGTTGGGGTCATACTAACCATGTTTTGTGACTAGTACTTGAAAGCTGCTCAGTGCTATTAAATGGAAATTACATGAATTTTATTCCACAACCCACATTTGTCTTCTAGTATTTTAAAACTGAATTAGTACTGCACTGGAGAATAATTAGAAAGGCTTGACTATTGAAAGACCAGAAGTCTTCTACTAAAGTTTTTCTTCCCTTTCTCCTTTCCTTGCCTCCCAAAAAAGGGAGTATTTTAGACCTAGTGTTTTGAGGTCTTATCTCATTAGAAGCTTGATTTTTAAAATTCTCCATCTGGCGTGTTCATGCAAGTAGAATTTGAATCTAGTTTTTGGGGTGGTATGTGAGGTTTTGTTTCATGAAGCATTTGGAACAATGAAAAAATGTCAACTTTTCACAAAGACTTGGCACTAAAATATGAGACCAAGCAGAAATGCATCATTATCAGTGCCCCCTTGTATGCAGATTCAATCAGATTTGGACAAAGAGTTGACCAATGTGAGATCAAAGTTCCGTGTATAAGTTGCTGTGCCCTTCTGAATTTACTCCGTGCTAATTAAGTTGGCATCTCAAAACTGTGAAATAATCTTACTCGTGGGAGAAAAGAAAATAAATCACAGACTTTGTTTCTGTTAAGATCTCCTAAGTTCTTTTGTTAACACAGTAGAACTTTAAAAAAAAAAAAAAGAGTAGATGTGGAGCATCTGGTACACATCTTCTAGATCAGTTTTGCAGTTGACTGGTCTGTGGATAAAAGACACGCTAAGTGCTTGAGTATTGCTTATGCTGGGAAAACAAATGAAGCTAACAGGATTTCAAAGGCTTTGAAGCAGTGTCACTCTCAGAGGTGTTCAGTTGTTTTCTTTGGCAATATAAGTTGAAGCAAGCTAGTTTACTTTATTAGAGGCATAAGGCTACTCTTGTAACCTTCCTCTGACTAAGATGAATTTGGCTGACTGACCTTATTTCTTTCTGGACCACACGTGTTGTGCTGGGTTTGGGTTTTTTGGGGTTTTTTTCCCCCCTCCTTAGGATTCATCTCTTTTAAAGGGCAGCAGCATTTTCTGTATTTTGTTAAATCTCCCTTTTCAGTTTGTGCCTCCCTACAGAACTATGTTCTGCTATGATGGAGCAATGCAAATCAAGTAGCATAGCCCAAATTAATTCTTCACATTGGCGGCAGTATGATTGCCTGCATGGAATCAATAATGCATCATAGAGGGATCAAATTTTGGAGTATAATGTGTGAATAATGCTTGACACAAAACAAAAATTCAGTCATCATAATAGCAATTAGGAAAAAGCTGCAGCTTATCCCAGCTGTAATCTCTGCTAACAATGAAGCACAGCCTGGTAATCAGCATGTATGGTATGAAATGCACTAATAGAAATCACGGCTCTTTGTTATGTGTGTGTGGGGTGAAAGTTTCCTTTTCAGCTAACTTGTGCTGTGTTAACCAGACATGGCATCCTTCAAACAAATTGTGGAGTGCGTGTGCGCTTGTAAAAACACTGATCAGCTGTGTGTTCATCCCGATGTTTGCATAGACAGGAGCACCCCAAATCACGGATCCTTTGTGTTTTCGAGCGGAACTCTGATTAAACAGATCACAAGAGTAGGCTGAGTAAATAACATATCAGAGGACTCCATTAAACATGTACCATGGTTTTATATAGAAAAAAAGTGTCACAGTTTCTTTAAGAATGGAAAGAAAAATATGGATACTTGGTGGTTATGTACATTGGAGTTGGAGAATGGGTATTAGGTTGATGGGAGGTATTTAGGGCAATGAATATTAGGTAATTTGAAACTGGATTAGTAGCAGCAGTTGGGTTCCCTGTTGTGTGAGAGCCCATCTTACCCCGCACAGTAGGTAAAAAACTGCAGCATTTGGAATTAGAAAAGCAGAGAAATGCATTGTGTAATGGCAGGGACAGGAACTGTGTCACAGCGCCCTGGCCAGGACAGCAGGGCTGTGGGCTGGCTTCACAAGGGACAATGCCAGCTGCCAATATGGAGGTACCTATAGATGGGTATGGAGAGACACCCATCTCCAGTAACACGGGGCCAAGCAATCCTGGTCTGCCAATAAAAATCATTACACACACAAAAACAAAGCAGGTACAAATTGTGCCATGTAGGAAGAAGAGCTGTTCTGTGTGCTGCTGGTATCTCTTGTTTTCCCTTGAGTGTAGCTTTCTCAGGTGTACCTATTGAGGAGTCATGCAGAGAGAGGCAAGGGGAGATGGCACAGTGGCTTTTCCTCACGTGACCTGGAATTTAATTTTTCTTTTGCCTAATGTTCCTGAAGCTCTCTCTCTTTTTCCTTTTTATCTCCTGTGCCCCTCTATCTGGGACCTTTTCCGTGGTCCACTGGTGTCTAGCTTACCATGTATGAAGAATCCCTTCACATCTTCCCAGATGTCAGCTTATTCAAAGAATGATTGATAAAGGTCACCAAAGACCTTATTTTTTCCTACTTAGCTGAGTTACCTGTTGGTTTTTTGAGGGCTTGATCTTCACATATATGGTTTTGGTGTAATTTTGGAGGTTTGGTCTAGCTTTAGGTCTTGATACAGTGTCCTTTTGTGACTCAGAAGTACAGATTTATATATTCATGAAAAGGAGATAAAAAGTTGTCAAAAAAGTATTCTGAATAAAATCAGAGCACATTTGCCAGGAGAACATGAGACTTGGTTTGGCCATAAAGGACCAAAAAAACATTTGGACTATTTCTCCAAAGCTGCCCAAGTGTAGAGGTAGTTCTTCCTAGAGATTCCCTCTGCCCTTGAAATGGCAAATATGGAAGCATGACAGAACCACAGGGTAGTAAAGTAATTGCCTAAGCCTATTCAAGAAGTGGAGGCTACTGTAGTTGCAGTACTGATAACCTAAATATCCATTTAAAGAAATCTCATCCTATGGGAAGAAGAGAAGTGAAAGGAGGTAGCAGGCCTAAGAGGAGCAAAGTGCTTTGTATAGGAGTATGGCAGGCAGTCAAATAGTTCCTGGTGTTTGTTCAGACTAGATAGCTGAAGGATCTGGGTAGGATGTCATCATACTTCATTCCCAGATGCTGTTGACATGTGATAATTGCCTGGTTGACATAACAAGCGTTGAAACAGCATAAGGACATTTTTCAGCTCGGGTAATAGGGCAAAAGAAGCAGCTTGTTCTTGGAAATCAGTTTGCTCTAATTTTGGTTTAATGCAGTAGAAAGTAGACTTGATACCCTGGCAGCAGAACATAATTTGTCTTCTTTGGAGTTAGTGTTAAATTTTATTATCTTTAATAAATACAACGTGAACATGTCAGCCTGTTTGTCATAGCCATTCCAAAAATGCTCTCTTATGGTAGAATCTGAGGAAAAATTCCTTTTAAGAGCAGTGCATTATTAATAAAGTAATCCATTAGGTCTGGTGATAAAGGGTCACAGCAGAGTCTGAAATACGTTTCTTAAATGGTTAAGAAATTTATCATGGTTGGAGGATTAATTGATTTCATTTGGAGGCTTTCTTAGGGTTTTCGGGCGTTGTGTTTAGAGATGGTTTTATTCTCTTTGGAAATGTGCTTGCTGCTCAAAGTTTTGCTTTGCTGTCATTAGCATGAACTATTACATTTCTGCTAAAGGCAAACTGTTCTTTTAGCATTATGACTGATTGCATCTGCGAGGAGTCCTACTTAGGTAAAGAATATGAAAGTTTATGGCAAATAAGGTATTTTACTTGAAATCAATTCAAAATCAGAATAATGTTATCAACCACTAAGTGTTGCAGTATAGGAATAAAGAAGGTACTGCAGATGCTTCTAAATGCTGAACTATAAAACTCTAATGGGTCTATATCTTTTAAAAATTGGACAGAATTGTCATCATTTAGAATACACAGACATTGTTTTAAACCGTATAGAAATCACTGCCCCCAACTTCAATAATGTGCGTAACTGTTGCCAGGGAATGATTTATTCAGTGAATGTAGCTCCTATTCACGCGAAGACTTGGAGGTGGAGGGAAGGGCGTTTTAAAATGAAAGTTTTTCACTATTAGATTACCATAATTAAACCTATAGATGGCCTGAGAAGAATTCGCCACAGCTACTGTTTCTTTTTAGTTCTCAGTGTGTGTTTTCTCTGTCCTCCAATGGGATGACTCCCAAGCCCAAGTTTCCAAGCACGATGTGGGGTGCTATCCATGCAAACAGATGCTCAGCTCTCCAGTGAATGTTCTTGCAAACTACTTTCTACTTCCATTCCGTATCAAAGCAGATAATGGATGCTCTTGTCCAAATTTAAAGGGTTTTTAAAAACGTTTTCAAATTCTTTACGCCAATGTTCAGAGTTTTTTGCATGCTAATCAAACTCTGAAAGGGTGATTTGGGCAGTGAAAGTATTATTTACCTTCTTTTTAAACTATTGATATCAACAGTTCTGGTTTCTCTTAAAGAAAAAGAGGATGATTGTTGCATATTCATGACTGAACTGCAGAGAACTTGGACCAGAATTAAACAATTAACCCTCTCGCCAGTGTAAACCTCCATTTGAGTAGAAGCCAGGGATGTTCCTACTTGGTTTATTATGGATCTGAGATATAGAAATGTATTCCGGAGGACTGTGTTTCTAATAAATAAAAAGGCATAATGAGAATGTAACTGGGAAGGAAGACAAAAGCAGCCATGCTTTAAATTGTTAATGATGGTGCCAGTGGCTGCAGCTTTACCACAGCTGTTTAAATTGATCAGCTAGTGAAAATGTTTTGTTTTGGCATTTTCCCTGCATGTGCAACTCTTTCGGAGGGACTTCTGGAAGCTTTTCAAAGGGGAATCATGATCTTTTTTTAAACTAGGCTTAGAGCACCAGAGTTTCCGGTATTTTGGAATCCAGTATTTAAGGATGCAGTTCAGTTTTCCTTTTGTGAAGTTTTTGGCTGATGTGCCATTATTTCCCCTAGATTTCCTTTACCACTTTTTTCCCCCTCTACAAATACTGCAAATTACTCACTATCCATAAAAGCTGAGGCAACAGCACACTTCCTAGCTGTCCTTTTTTTTTTTTTTTTTTTTCCCCATCTCTATTTTACTGATGCTACTGAGCTTGGTCAGAAAAGCAGAAAGGGGCTATGTCGATTTGCTATGCATCTTTTGGTCAAGCATCTAGTGTGAAATTGTTCTGTAAAATGTACTTTTTCAGAGGGAACTCACTCCTAATTTATTTCCTGGTTGGCTCTACATTGCAGCTGAAGTGGGTTAAAAAATACCTCTTTATCACTTGTATCTTTTCCTTCTGTTCCAGAGAAATGGGTATATGTTTCAAAAGGATGCAATCTCTTCAAGGCAGGTAGGGAGGAGAAGATTGGACTTTCTGTGTGTTCACAAGTGATGTGGTAGAGATGTTTGGGCAGAGGACTGGCTTGAGCTGGTGAGCCTTGTTGTCTTTTACAGAACATCTCCTGCCTTGAGCTCATGAGCAGACCTGCCTGGGACCTTGTGTGAAGCCTCTTCCTGGCACTCTTGGTGGCTGGGTGACTCCTGGACAGGCCATGCTTTAGATAATGTTGAGCAGCCAGGTTTCTGCATTAATGTACTGGCAGTGAGGGTGGGTACTGAACATTATTCAGAATCCATTATACATTTATCCTTATACTCCTTTGTGGAAAATGATTTCTGTAAGTACCCTGTTACGGTTATGAAAGCCTAAATAAGCATCAGTCTCAAACCCTTTGACCTGTCTGCACAGAATGGAGATCTGTTTTGAAAAGGACTCCTTTATATCTGTTTTTACTCCATGCCCTTCCATTCATTTGCCTATACAAAGCAATAAAGGGTAAAACCAAAGTAACATAAATTGGTCTGTCTTCCTGAATCCATGTCTCGCTAATGTACCCAGATTAACTCAACTGTAAATTGTCTCCTTTGGATGTCGTGTCTTGCTAAAAGTTTCCTATATGATTCATGATTTGGATTGCTTTTAACAGCTATTGGCTAAGCAATATGGTAAATGTACAAGGTGATGCAATTGGCATTAGTGAGAGGATGCACAGGAGCATGTAATGCAGTCAATACTACATTAACTACTGATGCCCAATTACAGAAACTGGAAGAGTGGCTTTTAGGAGCATTAGGACTTGCAGAAGAGCTGAGATCACCTGCCGCTCCTTGCCTAAAAGCTTCACCCTTTACTCGCTGGGATCAAAGCAAACATTTAGTTGCTATTTTGTCATGTATAACAACGAAGGTATTTTCCCCCTTTTTTTTTTTCCCAAAAAGTGTCACACTGATGCTTTTAGCACATGTAAAATCCTATCTCCGTATTTCAAGACTCTACTTCCATCTCCTGGGGCAAGACTTTATTTGAATAAAAACTCTTTAACCACCTCTGCATTTATTGTTTCTCTGAAGCTCACTATTTCAGCCAGTTTTTCTTTTGAAGAGATACTAAGTGATATTTAAAGTGTCCTATTTCAGTGTGCCAGACTGGGCACCCCTTTGTTCCCCCCAGCTTCTTTCCCTTTTCTAATCTGTATATGATTGTTTGTGACCTCAACTGGCTCCAAGTCTCTAAAAAGTGTTTTAAAATACAACCAGATACCACATAAAACAGGATATTTGAGTATGCAACCTCTCTGCAGTCCACATTCAGATTAAGCACACATTGTTTCTACCACTGCTTTTAAACCCATTTGCAGTAGACGGCAAAGGCCCACGTTACAGACAGTGCATACTTTTAGATTGAGCTGTGTGATCACAGCTTCTAAATCTATTTTGAAAATAATGAGCAATGTCACTGCTGCATGGCAAAGCTAGCAACCCACAAAGTTCCTCTGGACTTGGAGTGAGATGGGAAATTAAGCAGCTCTAAGAACACTGAAATATTTTAATATAAAAGACAGCTGGCAGGTGGCTTATTGCTCTTGTTGCAGCATTTGTCTTTACTTCCAGCTATGATACTTGGCATATCGCTGCTGCTTTTAATCCTCAAAGCATTTTGCCAGTATTGAGGAATTTGTGCACCCCAAGTGCTCATGCCCTGGAACTAAGGCTTGGATATCTCGGGGATGTGCCTGATGCCCATGAGGCATGGCGGGGGGACTTTTGTGTTTTGGCTGCCCCTGGTTTGTTCCTCTCTGCTTTCTCTCTGCTGGGCCTGGGTCCCATCTTGCCTGCTGTCCCATGCTGGGTTAGGAGGTCAGACCTCTGCAGAAGAAGGGAGAAATAACTTCTGGATCTCCTGGGAAGGACAGAGTGCTATTGAAACAATTGCTCTCCTTAACTGTTTCGGGGGCATTTTTATTGATCCCCTCTCAACTGGCAATTTTAATTTTGGGGGTTTTTTATCCCTGAGGTCCAGTCCAAGCAATTGCAAATTGTTGAAGAAAAGCCTTCACTAGCCTATCTTCCTGCCATAATTATGAACATTATTCATGTTCCCCTCCTACTCCTGCCACGACTGTGAGTGTCGGTCTCATTCCCCTCTTCCATTTCATGGGGGCAGCAGAAAAAACGGGGTAAGACTGTGCCGTAAAACATCCTGACGGTCTACAGGCATTTCCCCGGCGACCTTTTTTTTGATAGATGGTGCCTTAACTTCGCAGCCAGCAGTTGTGTTGGCCGTGCGTGTGTTTGCTCCGCAGCCCCGCGGAGCTCTGCCTCACACCCGGCTGCAGGCCTGCTCCGGGCCGCTTGCTGCGGCCGGGCCGGGAGGGGCGGCGGCCGAGGAGGAGCCGGTTGTTTTTCAGACTGACTGTTGCTTTCAGGTGCCGATCGATGCTCTTTTGAACGTCAGGGGGAGGAGAGCAGAAGGTGACCTGCTGGTTTTCCCCTTGCACTAATGTGTTTAAAAGGTGGCACCAGCAGCGGGGGCGTGGGGGAACTTGGCTGAGCCGTACCTTCAGCGCGCTTGAAGCACAGACGAGTATCCTGAGCTTGATGCACTTTCCAAGCTGTACAAACAATGTTTGAAAAGTCTGAAGTACCCAGCAGGGCAAGTCAAAACGTCCTTGAGCAACTTCGTATTTAGACAGTGTTTTCTCTTTGCCTTTGATCAGGAGGGAGCAGATGTGCCTCCTCTCATGTGTGTGTTTGTGCACACTCCCTGATGTAGACGCATTCCCTGTCCTTGTGCAGGGCTGCAGGATTTAGGGTGCGCTGTTATTCCTCTTTGTTCTTTCTTATTACTATTGCTTTGTTGCTGTTGTTGTTGTTGTTGTTGTTTTTCCGGGGAATCTAAGTTGGAATTTAAAGAGGTCAGACTAAACAAGGTTTTAACTTACTCTTGCTCATTTCCTTATCTCTCTTTAACTTGGGTAGAATGGAAAAAGAATATATATAGTAATGCACCCTTTAAAAAAAAAAAAAAAAAAAGTATGTGTATATATATAATCAATTCCTTGACTAGTTTTTTGGGGGGCAGGTTTTGAGCATTTGGTCTAAGTGGGCTGCTCAGTGAAATTTGTACATTCATAAAATAGCTGATTGAAAAGCAATATTTCAGATAAATACAAGCCAGCGATCTATCAGCAGTTGTAATAAAAGCTGGGCTTCAGGCTGTGATTTTATTTTGAAATAATAAGAATTGCTTTATTCTTTTTACTTGAGTTACCATGGTAATTCTGTCGTGTAGCAGTGTTATATTGATTTAGAAAGTGGACAGTAATATTTCTTTTGTGTTATTCTGTTTCTAGGGGTTGATTTCTAATTTCCACTTGGAGATTACTTTTATAAATTTCTTAAGTCCTTCCACTTTTTTCTCTAGCAGTGTAATTTTCCTCTCTCACACTGCTATTTTCTGAGCTTATTGGTTTGCTCTTATTTTAAATTAAACTTGCTGGTTTCAAATATTGAAATGACATCTTTGTCTGTGTCTGTACTTTGGTTTAGCAAAATATTACAGTCTGCTGTTTTATGCTTAATAATTTAAGGGAAGCTTTATGTCTGCCATCAGTGGTTGTTGGTAACTCATGACTAAGCCAACACAGAGCTCAAACCTCTGACATTTTAATGCCATGTTATGGTGCTTCCACCCTGCACACTGTTTGGGTTTTTCTTTAATCTGCCTTGTGCATGTGCAAAAAAGAATGCCAATTAAATCCTGAAGAGATCAGGAGGAGTTTTTGGGTGGAGCTGGCACTTGGCCACTTCAGGTCTCTGTCATGCTTGAGAGAACCACTGGTTTTATCTGTGCACAGGTACCATTCTTGGCAATCTATATTTCTCTTGCAATTAAGAAGCTTTAAATTTTCTAGAGGCAGAATTTTGACTTGCAAAATGGCTTGTACACACTCAGTGGCTGGCAAAAAGTAGCAAACTCCTTTAGCTCTGTACAGGATTGTTAGTAAGACTTTCCCAACCATTCCGATTCTGTGCTACCTTAGCTATGGAGCACGGCTCTTAGATTGCTGCTTTAAGAAATGACAGTCTAGACAGGATGTGGCTGTTCCTTGTGGCATGTCTTTCTTTTTTTGTGAATGAGAAATAAAGCTTCTATTCTGAACCTGGGAAAGAGGGGAAATGAACCTCAAGTATCACTGTCTTCAGAAGCGGTATTTTAGATGCTGAAACCAAAGCCGTGAGTTCTGCTCTCCAACAAGAGTCACTCAGATGACCTTTTAGTACGGAGGGTGGGATGCCTACTTTGTGAGCACTAAGATTTTCTGATGGTATAAAACCACCACTGATAGGTTTTGCGGTGCAAGTAACTGGTGGGAGGGGGACTGAAGTCTCGTGCTGTTGCCCCTTGGTTTCATTCCTGTACGCAGCTCACAACAGTAAGAAAAGGAGCCCAGGAACCCCAGCTAATCTCATTGGGGATCACTGGAATGTCTACAAGCGGGAATTACCACCAGCTGGAAAGGGCAGAAGAGGAAGAAAAGGGTGGCTTGGAGAGATGATGGTTGACCTCAAAAGGACTGAGGTGTGAAGTAGTTGCTAAAAGCCAAATGCAATCCTGGAATGAATTGAACAAGAAACTGCTAATGATGATTCCTGTTAAGAATGCTGGAGAGAGGCACTGGTAGACCTTGTCTACTATGGGTAACTTGCAGGTCCCTCTTGCTCAGGGACAGTAAATCCATGTGGAAGTAGGGGCAGAGAGGATGCTCGTGAAGAGCAATCTGTGCTTCAGTTCATCTGCCTTTGCAAAATGAAGGCTGACTGGTCTGGATAAGCACTCTGGGAGGAGAAACACCAGGGAGGAAGGAGAGTGGACTTTTTACCCCAAAACATTAGGACAAGTAGTCGGAAATGGCTAAGAATGTTTCTAGGCTAGCAATTTAAAAGCTTCTGGGCTTCTGGTCTCTAGATCTCCTCTCCTCAAAGGATAGTGGAGGCATTACTTGCTTGGGTTAGAGAAAGGGATGGTGCAATAGCCTCTGGCTGCAGGAGCTGGGACTCACTAGTCCTTCTCATCAGTTCATGTTGAGGCATTTATGTCACAGCCTGTGAAGCTCTGTCAATGTTTCCATAAAAGCCCCGTATTTTCATGAACATTCATTTATGGTGAAAGTCTGCACGTAAGATCCTGCCTGAGGTTACCTTTTTTCTTCCCTATTAAAATTTCATTAACCTGTCACTTGGCTGGGAATTTTAGTTTTCTGTAGAAGTAAAATAGAAGGGGGGGCCCTGATGGAGAGCATGGAGGTTATAGTGTCATTTTCTTCCTCAGTGCTCCCTTTAAAAATAAATAAATAAGTAAGTAAAAAGGCACAAGCTACAATCTTACGGGTGAACTCCTTGATGAGAATGGCAAGAGCCATGTCTGCAGGTTCTGAACTTCTTTTCAGTGATGTGATTTGGTTTGATCTCAGTGTGAAAATGCATAAGCAGCTGCTGCTCCCAGAAGTCTCCCCTAGCTTTTCGGTGTGCAGGTGTTGCCTGTGCTGTTCAGCTTGAGAGCAGTGATCCACAAACTTTAAAACCTTCAAATAGGTCCTGGCCTGTGAGGCTCTAATGGCCCTTGGAGCCTTTACGGCCCATCAGATGATGTCTGTTACACATTAGTCTGTAATAGCTCCAGAATAAATAACTTCTTTTTTTTTTTTT
>WEKY01012832.1:7324-79693 GCA_013390045.1 Picathartes gymnocephalus | reverse complement strand
ACCTCAAAAAAAAAAACTTTTTTTTTTTTTTTTTTTTTTTTTTTTTTTTTTAATCAGTAATTATATCTCTCCACAATAGAGTGCAGTGGCTCTTCATGCTAAAGCACAGTTTTAAAGTAATGCAACCAGAGACTGTTTAATGTCTCTGACAGACTTGGTGCTAAGCACAGGTCCTCTGTTTGCTTTCTTCAGCATTTTCTTTCTCATTCCCTACTCATATTGCAGCAAATCCATGTTACCAGCAGCTGGCATCTCACCCTGGATTCTCTGTGATGTGGTAAACAAATACCTCATACTATGGGTCTCCTCAAAATAATGGTCTGGTCTTTTCCTATCACAGTTGCTTTTCAGGAAGAGCTTCAGCTGATAATTTGCAGTCCTCTTAGTAGGGCTCTGTGCTCAAGAGAGCAATCTTGCCATGGTAGGAAAAAGGACTAGGTGATTTAATGGACTTTTTTTATAATCATTTCAGTCTGTATCTGATCTTCTTGTGGGATACAGTGCTGTCTGCATCCTAAGTTGGGATTTGGGTTTGCTACCCCCTACCTAAAATGTATTTTCTTTCCCTATGGTTCGTTCAATTATAACTCTAGGATATATCTTCTGGGACTGAGTAATTGGCTAGGTCAGAAGTAATCTTTATTTTCACTAGAGAGATGTTTACAAACTGGTGCTGTAGTATCTCTTTAAAACCCACTGAGAATCTGATTAAAGGCCTGAGGATCTTCTGCAAAGATTGCCTGCTCCCAGTTGACTTGAAAGGGTCAGCATGCTGTCACAGTTTCGACGACTAAGAATTAACTTAAGGCTGATTCAAATGCTACTCTCTGTGTACAGCATTGATTGGACTGCTTTCAGATGGCAAGAGGTAACTTTATCCTGCAGCATGTGTGAACTCCATTTAGTTAAATAGGGAGGCTGAATGAATATGCTTGCTTGTGGCATGGAGCTCAAAGGTGAACGCGTTCTACCCCTTCTGCCCTGAATTAAATACTTTGGGGAGGATGGGAGAGAAACATAATTCTTGTGGTAGCATGCTTGGGATACTGACTGCTGCAGCTGTTCTTCAGCAAGTGCAGCTCCTAGGTATCACGTAATCTTTCCTTCTCTTCCCCTATGCACAGTCTACCCCATGGGCTTGACTATGATGAGATGGGATTGCATGTAGTGGAAATGGCAGCAGAGTGCTCTTTTGAATGGGAAAATAAACCCCAGACCAAATAAAATGAGCTTGGTGCAGCATTATTGCTGCTCCTTTTTCAGGAATTGAAGATTTTTAACCTGGTTTCCTGTGAGCATCAGATCAGTGTTCAAAGGCATTGTGCATTAATGTGGGAATGATGTGAATGGTGCTGACTCACACAAGGCTGTGGGGTTTGTGGTGTCACACTTGCACTTGCTAGCCTTGGAGTTACCTTTAAAAAGGTCCTGCTGAATGCAGCTGCCTCACACAGTGATGGGCTCAGTGAGAAGCAGTGCCAGGCTGCAGACTGGTGGATTCCTGCTCCACCAGGGTCTGGACCAAAGCAGGCACTGCTGCTGCTCCTGCTGCAGCTGAGCACATCATGTGGAGGTTCTGCTGAGCACCTTGTGGAAAGAAAACAGGCTGGGCTGAGCTGCCTCCTCACCAAGCCAGTGGCTTCTCGAAATGATGGAACATCCAGGGAAGGTGCCCCACCAGCATTGAAACTTCAGCCAGGACACAGGGGCCAGCTAGTGTTAGTCAGTGAGCATCTTGCTGAAGGTGGAGATTCCTGATTTCCTGCCTTCTGTGGTGTCTGCTATGCTGAAGACCTTCCCGGTGACAGTCACAGCACAGCAGCCCTTTTGGGATTTGATAGAGACATCAGTGCTGTTCCCAACTGAACAACCCAGAGGGTTTGGTGCATCTCTGTTAGAGATCAGATTTCCCTGAGCAATATCTTAGGGATTCTGTGGGGTTGTCTTGGGGTGAGTGCAATGTGGCTGTAAGCCAATATCATAGGCTAAACCTTGGTGGTTTTTGCTTTTTGGGTTTTTTTTTTTTTGCCTTTTTTGTCTTGCAACTGTTGTAACAAATCCAGGAGGAAGAGATGCTGGAAATGCTGACAGGCTCTGAGTTAGAGCAAGCAGAGAGGCCATGCTGCAGTAATGTACTGCTCAGCTTTAATTGTGCCCAGTGCAATTTCTGTGTTCCCCATGGGCACTTGGCTACGCTCACTTCCAGAGCTGCAATTTACCACTGGTCACTCTCAGAAGAAAAATATGTGTTGGCAGGATCCTCAGTGAGCTGATGGCGACAACTGCTCCAGCCAAGGTGGAGGAAAAGAGAATGATTTTGATGTCTCCTATAGGTGACCAGCCACAAAGTCAGACAGTTTCCATCTGCAAGACTTGAAAAATGACACCAGAGACTGACAGTCATGTACTCACTTCACATCCACTCCCAGGCTGGAGGGGCTGCTGCCTTGTGGTCACTGTAGTTGTGGCGTGTTTCACTGTACACAACTGAATTTATTTTCTGTACAGTAAACAAAGCTCTGACTGCCTCTTGAGACAAATATTTTGACCATCTTTTGCCACTATAAACTTTTTACCAAATTAAACTGTGCATTAAGGAGACGTGTTCAAGCTGCAGGAGCCCCTGTTCTACACTTGGTGGATACTCAGTGTTTGCTTCTGCTTCCTTTCATCCTATCTCCTTTCTGCTCAGGGTGGTTGGCTCCTTCCTCGTCACTGCATAAGCTGCAAGTGTTTAGTCTCAAATGATGACTTGTTTCCCACCCTATTCCCATCCCAAGCAGGTAGATAAAAATTTGATCTCAACAAATCCCTTGCCAGATCCTGAACTGTACTTACGGTTTCTCAGTGTGTGCCGTTTCTCATTCAGCTTGTGAGCTTGCAGCACTGACTCTCCAAAGAATGCTCCTTCATGATGCTTAACCAAAGAAAGCAAACATTTCTTGGTCTTGGCTCAAATTTGAACAAGATCTACAGAACAAGTCAGTTGTGAAGACGATTACGCTGGCCCCTGCTACAAGGGAGGGTCATGAGAGTTGTTACAGTACCAGCTGTGAACAGTGTGACAAGTCTCATTCTGTTTCAATTAAATGAATACTCTTCAAATGGTATTAACCTAGTTAAAATTTTGCTTATCAAAGCAAGATCTGTAAAGCAAGCCAGGTAAGTGCCTATTACTGTTTGAAGTTGTATGAGAGTGCAGGAGGAGGAGTTGATTTTGAACTTTCCTCACGCTGCATATCATGATCAAGCGCTTGAGGCAACTTTAACATCTGAATGATTTCGTCATTAAAGGAGTAGTGTTGATAGCAGGGCTGTGTTTACTCAGCATTTCCCTGCCAGCTCTCAGAGCACTCCTTACACTTAAGTGTTTACCCTTGTGTTCAGGAGAGATGCCTACTCAGTGAAGGGAAGGTCTTGCACATCCTGTGGATGCTGAATAGCAGGATTTTAATGAAACAAATGCTGAAAATGCTTTCTACGTCCTGGAAGAAATCACTAAGGCATCATGTACGAAGAAAAACCCAACAGGACTTGATCCTGCTTGTAGTTTTATTTTTTTGGTACTATGCTGTGGTAGGTCAGTGTATGCCTAGAGAAGAGCAAGAAATAACGTCTAAGTTAGAATGCTTGAACTAAGCATCAAGGAAACGATTGAGAAGTGCAATGAGAGCGCAGTAACTGTCGCAAAGTAGCAGCACTTTGGTAATCCATGGTGGAATGAAATTCTGGGCTCCAGATCTCAGGTGTGAATGCTACATGCTGAATTGCAAAAAAAACCATGTAAGTTCATGTGATTGTTGCTTCAGTACCAGACCCAAGGGCAGATCAGCATGGGTGCTGGCTGTCAGTCTGTTTCCACTTTATATTGCAAGTAAAATTTTGTGTTATCCTGCATCAAATGCTAATCTGGCTGTTCTTTTTATATCACTTATGCAATTTAATATGTCATCCTCACCTCCCCCCTTGCTTGATTTACTCTGCTGTATACTGTGTATTATGGCAAAGTGCTTTTCCTCTAAAATAGGGAAAACCAATTTGGGAACAATGCACAAGCCAAATAAGGCACATGGTGATGTTTTAAAAATGTTAGTAAAGAGATATGCAACAAAGCACATAAGAATCTTTGGAAATGTGGAAGTAAACTGGATATCTGTGTTTGGGAGGAGGTAGGTGTAGTCACCAAGGAGAAGGGTGTGCCTGAGTTTGAACCAGGACATGCTGGGGGTTTTGTGATTTTCTGGTATTACTGACTCCAAGTCAGAAAAACTGATGCAGAGGCAAACAGAGGCTGTGTGGAACGTGCCATTTTTAGAATATACACAGAAGAATATTTCTAACTATTTAAGAGTTTGTCAACATTTGGTCTTTATTTTACATGATGACTGATGAACTCATATTAAGTCTTCTCACGAGGTTTGGCTGGTTTTGCACAGGGTGCCTCACTGGAGCCAGATCCAACGAGAGAACTGGGAGGTGGTGAGTGTGGCATTTCTCCTCTTTGTGCCACAGTCCCGTGCAGAGGTCTCCAAAGGGTGGGTTCACATCCAGTTCTGCTGTGGGGTAGCACAGTTCTTGCAAGCCCTGAGTGCCTCCAGCCTTGTGGCTGTCCTGTGGGAAGCAGTGTTGAGGGAGCTGATGGTGCTGCTGGCACAGGGCTGGGAAGCAAAAGCCAGCCCCTGTTCCAAGCTGGGGACACCCCATGGGCAGCCCCAGCTGGGACCAGGGTGTTCCATACCCTGACCAGATCTACCCCAGCTGAGGTGCTTGGCTTGGTGTCTTGCTCCTGCCTGACGGAGCATGGCTGAAGGGCATGGTTTGGTGTGTGCAATGAAGAGAGGGAGTGCAGAGACCTTCCCAAGCACTGTGGTTGAGCTTGTTTGTCCCTGTGCTGGCTGTGGTGCAAACCTGGAGGTGCAGCCATTTCCCTCCTGCATCTGAGAAGCCCTTTCTGCTTTATACCTTCATCTTCACAGCTTCTCTCAGACATCCATGTGGCTCTGTACTCATCCCGCCTCTTCAAAAGATAGAAATCTTCATTTCTCCCTCCATTTTTGAAGAGCTGAGATTCTTGAGTCCTTGAATCATTTGACTTGCCCTCTGCTATGCTGCCTTTGCTGCATCCCTTTTATATAATCACCACAGCTCACAGTATTCTGTAATACAGCCCCAGTCCTCTCTCTAATAGACTGCTATGATGTCCATGACTTACATCCCTGAATTTTCATTACTGCTACAAAGACTTTTATGCACTTTAAAAGGGAACAGATGGATTCTTCCCTATTTTGGAAGAGATCATTCGTGCCTGTCCACCTTCTCAAGTTCACCTATTTTCATTACTTTAACTTAAAATGATTTGTGGAGCCTTCTGAGCTCTCAAAATTAAACTGGAGCCTGAATAAGATTTGAACCTAGATTTTCCTCATCTAACCTAAAGTAGATGATAGCTTCAAGGGAGGACCTAGAGAATAGTTCATTTTGGTTATAGTTCAAAACAGTAGTCAGTCTGTTCTTTCCCACTGAGCTCTTTCAGAGTTGTTCCAAGGAAGCTCACAAAGAGCCCTTCTGAGATTGAAGTGGGAACAAAGTGCTAATTGTTAAATTATCTTTTATCCCCCCAAAACCTAAGGAAAATCATCTGAAGGATGTTAGTTGCATACAGAGTATTTCTGTCTCCATCCAGTGTTAAGTAGTCTGTTTTAGAAAACCTTTATGTTTTGTTCTTTGCAGCTCTCAATAGGCTTTTGCTCTCAAACAATATGGACTCTAGCAGGTGGCATTTTTGGCAAATGACCTCTTCTCAATACCAGAACATTCAGATGTTGGCCTTTCTCATCTTTTTCAGAACTGTTAAAATAGGAGGTGAAGGGCAAATGCACTGCTAATAGGGTGAAGATGCACTAAGGTCTTGGACCAGAGGAAAATCAAAATATTGGTTTCCAAGGAACTGGGTTGCTGGTGAAGAGCGTGGAGTGATAGCTGGGTGTAGGAGCTGGCAGCACTTCTCTCCTGAAACAAATGATGCAAACTTACAAGAGCAGGTCCTCTGCTGTGGCAGAGGTTAATTATATGAGTGGTTCTGCAACTCGCGGCTTTTTCTTCTGCGCTCTGCTCACATTTGCCTTTCTGACGTGAACTGCAGTAATGTGCACAATTCATGTGTCTCTGTCTGATTTTGGTTAATTGTAGTAGTAATTACTAATTTCCAACCCTTGACCTGCTTTTTTAATCGCATTTTTTAAACGATCTTTTTGTGCCATTTTGGAATTTGGCGTTTGGTTTTTAATTTAGATAAATTATGCTAAAATGTTCTTGAGAGAGCTGCACACTGAGGTCAAAAGCTTTATCTGCACCGTGCCCATTTTCTCTAACCTATTTTAATAATCGCAGCTGCTTTCTTTAATGGGTAGCTTTTGTTGAACTATGCTAAATCTGTCCTGTTTAGACCAGGCTGCTGAGGAAGCAGTAAAACAAAGTGCTGCGGAGCGGCCCTGAGGCTTCAGGATAACCACATGGGGCTGGCAGGTTCTAGGGCTGGGTTTCCCTCTTCCTCGCTCCTTCCCTCCCTCACAGCATGTCCAGCCCCGCAACCCCTCTAACCTGAAGGCTTTCCCTCCCCTTTTCCCTGCAGGTAAGAGGGAAATGCCCCCTGCTGCTGCTGTCCCTTGCTGTGCTGATGGCACCAGCCTGGCTGTGGGATGGCCGGACACTGCCAAGGGGAGGTGGCCCTTCATCCCACAGAGGAGTGATGGTCATCATGGCCAGCAAGGGCTGGTTGGCAGCCACCTCGTGGAAGAGGTCTCAAAGCTTGTAGGAAGAACAGTCTTTATCCCACTGCTCTCCCTGAGGCATAGAAGTGGATGTGTGTGTATTACAGGTGGAGGCACGGATTGCTTTGGCTGATTGTGGAGAATTGTACGAGGTTTCATGCAGACTGGTTTTCCTGCCTTTCTCCTGTCCCTTCCTTATGCTTTGGATGGGGAAAGTTTAACCTGCTGCAACGCTTTCAAACTTGGAAACAGGTATTAAAGAGCAATTAGCTGGCCGGCCTCCCTGGATAAAACAGAGAAACCTTGCCAAAGATCTTCTTGTCTTTAAACATTTGTACAAATCTCTTGTCAAATACAGAAGTAATTGCCTTTCCCTCTCTTTCTTTCTCCTCTCTCCTCAACCACTTTCAGTCCTGCATCTGGTTTAATATAATGCGTGTTTGCATGAATGGCTTAGTTAGCCAGGGTGGTAATAAAACACTTTAAATTTACTGTGATATTTGGATTTAATTAAAAAGTACACACTTAGAAAAGTAAAACATAATGTGTAGAAGGAGTCAGGAAGGTTTTTCTCCTTTTCTTCCAAAAAGCTAATTAGAGTTGTATTTTAAATTGTTTATGTGCTGCTAATCATTGTAATAAATCATTTATACTGAGAAAGACACACTCTAATGTGCTTGTGTAACTGTTTATGCTCTCAAGTTTCTATCATGAACAAATTGATCTGGAAGTGAATTTATTAACCACTAGGGAAGAAATCATTAGTGCTTTCTCTAAATATTCCCCAGGTACACTTTTATTATAGTAGTTTACTGTTTTAACTAAAAGTAACGTTACGGGGCCTGGCTTTAATAATGATGCAAATTGACTTTACATCATTTAGAAGGAGGGAAAACTGCCTTTTTGCTGGTAAGATACATCTACGTTGTATCTGCCAGAGTGCCTCGCAGTTTCCAAAGGTTTTTTTTGTGGAAAAAAATTGTAAGCTTGTGTGGGAACTTTACAGAAAGTTTTAAAATACTCCAGAAAGTTTAATCTCTTTAATCTACCTGGCCTTTGATAAAGGATCTTAGGATAAGGTAAGTGTAGCCTGTTATGTTAAATCTTTTGCAGCTGGCAGCACATTTACACTTAGAAAGCAACTTGGTGCTTTTTTTCACAGTGCTGGAGACCACTTGAAATCTTTTGGAAATAATGGGCGTTGCTGGTTCCCAGTCACCAGCGAAGGCAGTGATGCAGTGATTTTCACGTGTAAAATTGGTGGCAGAACTGCAGTTATAATCTGAGATTTTTCTGGTTCATAGTGCTTCATCCAAACTGGGAGTTGCTGTCATTCCAGCTCTTCCTGAGGGTTTTTAGAGTGGGCTTGTCCTGTGAGTCCAGAGGTGGTGGTGGAGCCCCATGTGCGGTCCTTGGGGATTTGCAGCCCTGGGCTGAGAGACAGCTTCATAGTTGGACGCATTGCTGAATTAGTTTTCAACACTTGTACTTCCCCCATGGTAGAAAATTGTGTTTCCCACCCTGCCCAAGAAACCAAGTCTGGGCACTGAAGGCTTCAGTTAAAGCTACTACGTTTTGTGGGTGCTTTTTAAATTTAGCTGCTATTACTTGAGTACTGAATTATTTATTTACAGGTCTAGCAGCAGGCTGTTGGGTGGGAATACCCACAGCATGTAGATTTATATAGTTGAATTGGTGGTTAGGGAGTTTTATTTGAAGTCCTCTGTAACTTGATGGGAAGGTTTCATTTTCAATGGGGTATTCTTAATTTTAAATATAACAACAACAAAATACCAAAGAATGCCCACAACAAACACACCCACGACAAAACCAACCAGTGTTCCAATTTTTGGTAAAGCAAACAGTCTGCAGCTCTTTCCAGCACAGAAAGGAGAGTGAACATGAGTAAAATTTTCTTCCAGATGCATATATTATTTGGAGGTGACTGAAAAAGGATTTGATGGTTGATGTACGTGTGTTCATGCATCACAAAGACAACCTGTTGCCTCAGGGAGTTGGGCGCTGCAATACCTTCGGGCCTTAAGTACCTGCACTTTTATTTGTACTGTTTTGTTTTGGTTTTTTTTAAATATGATCCTTACCTTCTTGTGGTTGAGTTAATGTTGTGTTTTTCTCCTTAGCCCTAGGGAGGCTCACAAGTGACAAACATTTGTTTGTCAGTCCTGGCCATGTGTGTGCTGTGCCACCAGCAACCTGTGGGTGGGTGTGTGTATGTGGAAAGAATTTATTGGTGCTTCAGTTACAACATGTCACTGAAGTGGCTTTTTATTTCTAGATTTTCCCCAAAACAGATTGTTTTTTCTTACAGGATGAAGGTGTTCATTCTCTGTTTCCTTTTATTTTGGATGTTTGAAATCCAGTAACATTATATACATTTTGCTGGCAAAGTGGGAATTTTTTTGAGACTTCTAACTATTCATTTTTCCAGAAACCTACTGTACAGTGTTCTGCCACATTAGGTTTCTCTAATAATCCATGGGAGGATGTGATCAAGATCTATTACTGCCTCTCAGTATGGTCGTCACCTAATTTCATGAGGAGCTGTAGTGGCATTTTGCTTTGCTGTTTGCAGGTTTAAATCTGTATTTTGAAAGCCTTGCTGTACTAACCAGGCTTCAGAACTGCAAGGAACCAAAGAACATCATATGTCTTCTAGAGAATGTGGATTTTTTCTGGGTTTTTTTTGGTTGGTTTTTTTTTTTTTTTTTGGTCACCTTTAGATCCTTTTATGGCCATTTTCAGAGCAAAATATGAGGCCTTCAGTCATTTTGTATTCTGCTGAATCTGACACATAGAAATGTAAACGTGTCTATCTGAATGCCATTAATTGAGAATAATAAATGTCTCTTTATAAGCGAAGTCTTTACTTAGAGGTGACTCCTGCTGGGATTCCTGAAGGCATTTTTCGTTCAAAGCACAAATATTTCAGCACTTAAAGCAACATTTGATATCCTCTTGCCGTTCCCGCGGCCTGAGCTTCTGTGTTGCCGCAGCTTCTTTTTCTTCTCTCGACACTTTACAAGGTGCACTGCATCCAAACGTGGACTTTCTCTGCAGAATTGTCCCTGAAATAATGGAACTCAAAAATCGCCAATAGCAGTTTTATAAAAAGTCTCAGAGTTCAGAGCTGGCTTGTCCTTTGACAGACAGAGGGAGAGGGAAAGGAACCAGTGCAGCCACATAATAAATGTAGTTAACGGAACAAAGCTGGTGCCCATTTACCCCAGTGGAGCTGATGAGGACAAGTTGTATTCTGCCACCATGTGCTGTGCACAAACAGCTTCTGTGTGCAGGCTGCTCGTGTAGCTTTGGGGCCATGTAAAAGTGTAAAAGCATCTTGAATGACACAAGCCTGTGTCTGCAAGCTACTTAAATACGTAGCCTTGGAGAACTAGTTCTGTAGGTTTTGGAGCAAAGCTCTGTTGTAATTCCAAACTTTCTGAATAACCTTGGCATGCAATGGACTTCTGAGATTTAATACCTGCCCTTTAAGCTTCATTTTGTCTCCTTCCATGTTAAAAATTCTTTGCAGCTGGGCATGAAGTTACTCAGGTTGCCCCTTCTACTTGTAAGGCTTTTAAGATGTTGGCATCCCAAAACAAAGGGACAAGTGGTTCTTGTGTGACATGGCAGGAGCCTTTCGTGGATGTGTGAGAGTGGACCTGGATTGCAAAAGTGCTGGTAGAAATTGCTCCTTCACAGTTTAAGATAAAAATGAGACAAACCACGCTCATGATGAGTAAAAGTGAATAATAATTTTAATATATTAAGGCTGTGGAAGAGAAAGGACACAGGTTTGCTCTGATTTTGTCATGTGGGATGGGAAGAAGTGGTCCCTTGGTTTAACTCTTCACTGCCCTCTGAGGAGGGGAATGTGCAGGTTCCTGTGCTGGTTCATATCTTTCCAGGGTGATATGTAGTGCTGCAGTGGATTGGCTCAAGGAAAGCCACCAAATGGAGCTGTGATGAAGCCATCCATGAACTGCATATCAAAGACTGATCATTCTCCGGTGTTTATAATGCAGAGCATCTGTCTTACATGCTAACTTCTGAAATATTTCTCTGTGTGCTGATAATGTGATGGTAACTGTGGAATGCAGCTTTACTATTTTTGATGCTCTGTAACAAAAACATGAGCTCAGGGGTATATGAGTATGATAATACATTAACATAAAAGTACAACTTTTTCGTGAAAAAATAGGCATTCCTCCCACCCCAAGTGAAGAGAGAGGGAGAGAGAGGATATTTTCAGTGGAGGTTTGCATATTGTACTGCAAGTGTATTTTGACACTAGAAACTGAAGAAATGGGAAACTAGATATGTCTGGGGAGTAACTACTAATCTAAGTGTCAGGTTTGATACTGGCAGACTCTGTGGAACCAGTAGCTCAAATCTCTGGAGGGCTGGCGGAGCCCTTGACCTTTGCAGCAGCAGATGAGCTGTTGTTATTGCTGAGGCTTGATCCTGGAGAGAGGGATGGGCAAATCTCAAGCATGGAAGTGGAGCCTGTTTTGCATAGATAGAGGATGTCTCAGAGCACTCATGCATTGGAATGGTTTCCCCTGGTTTTCTTGGCTGTTTAAATAGTGCTGCCCGTTGGCTTTACTCCTCTCTGGAGATGGACACGTTTCACCCTCCTGTTCTGTGGTTGTAATATGGGCTTCTCTAGACAAAAAACATGGAGTGTCTGCTCTGGAATAATATTTTTTTGTAAATCAAATTTTCTGGTTGTTCAGGTTGTAGGAATAGTTTGTGGTGGAGCTCATTAAAATAAAAGTACCTGTTTCATATCACTGGTTATGTCATATAACAGTGACAAGTTTTTGCTCCCCAGAGGGCAGAGATCAGCTGTAGACTTTTGAGCACAAGATGCATGTCCATCAAAGCTGGCCAGCAGTCCTATTGACAGACTAGAGGGAGCATAGCAAGTTCATTTCAGAGCTATCTTACTGCTGGTAGCCACAGAGTGAGGCTGAGGGAATTAGGAGAGAGAGGAGAAGACAACAGAGATGTCACCACTGGGGGGGTTTGAGACAATTGAGCCAAACTCTTCTCAGAGGGGAGCAGAGGCTCTCACCTGGGAGAGGAATTCCTGCCAGGAACTTCCAGGGTAAAACACCCCTGCCCCAGGCAGCTGTCAGCAGGGGCAGACAGAGGCACGGTGGGACAGGCAGTGGAGGGTACAGCGATGGTCCCGCTACAGCGCTGGGAGGAGGGACCTGCCCTCCTCTGGTGTGCCTGAGGGACCTGCTTGGGGGTGGAGGCGGATTTCAGCTGCCCTAGGTTTGGGAGTGAAGTGAAAATAAGGCTGAACCTCCATAAAAAGTGAGAAGTCTCTGGAGAAGTCTTCTGCTGTTTAATTCTCTGAAAGCAGAGTGGCAATTGCACACCCGGCAGTTGCTGTGAAATTGCTGCTACAGATAACCAAAAATGGGATAGATTTTTTTACTTGGACTTCAGGGTGCCTGAAATGCAGATATCTATTCTTTCTCACCCAATTTCTGTTTGTAAGCAGTTCAGTTAAGGACCCAAATGGATCTTGAGCTTTGGAAATCCTCATTCACACACTTGCATTAGGTATTAAATCTGGAGCAGGTGTTGTTTTTCCTTATCAGACTTTTGGTTTAGTGTGAATTAGGAATAAGTACACTGGTGGGCCATGAAGATGAAGCAAAGTAAATTGAGATTTCTATATGCACATTACCACTTCAAATACTGTTGGCACTCAAAAAAAAAAAAAAAAAGGACCTCCTAGCACTTGAAGTAACAAATTACTCATCTCACGCTTTGCTGTGGCAGATCATGGCTTGCTTTAAAGTAACATTCTTTTTTCCTGCGCTTAGATAATTTAGACAGTGCTCTGAAAGGAGGTGCTGCATGGAGTGCAGTAGAGTTGAGGTAGGTTGGAGAAAAGGATTACAGTTTGCATGTGGAGGCAATGATTGTAGGCTGCAGATAAACGACACGGGTTTAGAGCGATCATTGCTGTTGCAGGTTGATTATTTTTCTCAGGGACAGGCGCTGGCTCTCTTACTTTGAAGAACTACAGTACTCAGGCCTGCACCATATTTCCTATAACATTTGTGCTGTCTTCTGTTCCTCCACTACCTATCCACCTTCCTTTCTCACCCTAAAGCAGGATGCTGCCACCGTGGAACTTCTGAGCCTTCACTATGCAGCAGGTTGTGACAAGGGCACCCTATGGCCTATCCAAATACCCATAGCATGCACTTCGTGCATATAAAAGCATCTGCTCCAGAGCTTTAACAAACGAGGGTTGAGAGAAACTAATGTGGCTTTGGGAGCAGTCAGAGCTAGGAATAATGTAGGGTTGTTCTTTAGGTTACCAGGTTCTTCTTTAGGAGCTTCTTTAGGTTAATGAGCAAATGCTGGAAGCTGTTTCCTCACTGAAAGGTGTGCCGAGAGCCAGCTGGGTTTGCCTGGCCTGGGAGGTAGAGGAGAGCATGGCAGGGCTGGATGTGTGTGCTGGGAAACCAAGCCTTGGGTCCTGTGTGCCAGCTAGGCTATATTTCTCCAGGTCTACATCTGCTTTATGAACAGGCAAGGCAGGGAAAGAAAGAACATAATATGACGTGGAAGTAGTAAGGTGGACTTTGCAACAGCCTTGCCCTTAATTACTTTTTATTTTCACAAACCTGGTTTATAGATACTTATAGTCAGTGAACTTTTTTCTCAAAATATCAAAATATTTGTAGCTTTTTTCTTTCGAGGGGCAGTAAATTATGTGGTGTCGTTTGGCACTGGTGGATCTGTTCCTTTCTTTGATACAGAGCAAATTAGCTTTAGATTCAGTTTCTTGAACTCATAGAAAAATTGTATAGCATTGAAACACTAGGAATTAATCTAAATAGCCAGTGTGAGGTGAAAATGCTCCCTATGCTTTAATTGGAATGGCCTGGTGAAAGCCAGTTCCCAGGCTGCCTCCCTCACTAACTGCCCACCTTGTGGCAGATTGACATAATTCCCCCGTCCCTCAGGAACCATAATAGAGCACTCCCTGAAGTGCTCAAAATCCCAAAGGGAAATAAGGATTTTATTTTTCCCCCTTTCCCCTTTTTTTTTTTTTTTTTAAGTTTTTTTAATGGGGTTTCTGGAGTGCTTATGTTCATCCAGAGGATTGTGGCTATTAAATAGAGGGGGTTTTAAAGGTTTTTCTAATTGCCACACTTCCTCTCTCTTCCCCCTGTTAAGTGGCTTTGGACAGTTGCAGAACTTTGATTTCAGATTTGTCTAATCTCTTGAAATATCTAGGCAGGGAAAACTATTGTAGCTGAAAATGGCTCTGATTTTTTTTTTCCCCTTTCTTCCATTTTAATAGATATGTTTAGTCTACTTTAAAAGCTTTCTGGAGAACCTTTTCTAAATGGCTAATTTAAGCTTGTCAGGTTTTAATTATAATCTCTCTATACACAAGTTAAGATGCTTAATGCTAGTGAAAAGTTCTGAATACAAAGCAAACCTGTGTCAAATTGCAGAGCACTCTTACCCATCTTAATTGCTTCTGGTCTGAACTTTAACCTTAACTCTCCCATCTGTCTTACAAATTCTCTTCTCTCATCACAACCACTTTCTTTTCTGTGGAGTGCTGAGGATCTGTCTTAATTCGGCAGGAGTTTCAGTCTGGAAAAAAACTGCCATGAGGCTGTTGATGTTCAGCTCTTCCTTTATCCCAGTGCAGCACGATGCCTGTTCCTGGAGCGCAGCCCTGCTCTCCTGGACACCCCAGAGCATTTCCTTACCCCTGCTAGAATGGAACTGCTTGTGGGAGATGGGTACCTCAGCTACAGCAGGAAGTGCCCTGGGTTCCAAATATCCTCACAGCTTCTGGCCTCAGTTAAAATCTCTTCCCAACAGAGTCAGTATGGCCTTTTGTTGTTGTTGTTGTTGTTGTTAGCAGTTTTATGGATGTGTAGTTAGGCAGTTTATTCCTTTCTAGGACTGTTGTCTGCCTCGTTTTCTAGCTGTGACCCAGTCTTTGTGGCAAAGGTTAGTTGCATCTTTTTCTTAGATAAGAATGAGTTTCACTCAAGCTTAGAAAATTAGCCTTGAAAATACTCAGTCAGTGCAGATTCCTTCTGGAGAGTGCATTTAAAAGTTTAAATCCAAAATTGATTTGGAAGTGCTCTAATCTAAAATAACCCTGATGTTAGCATTGTTGTCTGCAACTCCTGCTAGCCCTGGCGTTCCGGTTCAGCGCGTTGGCACACGGTTCCCTGATGCTGTGAAATTGAGACTCATCTGGAGATACAGCCTTTTCTAAAAAGGATTGCAGGGCACTTAAGACTCCTTATTTCATTAGTTCAGTGAAGGAGTTCTTTTCAGCAGTCAGGAGTCTCATGATGAGGTGGGCGAAAACTGAGCAAATCAAGCAGCGGACACTCCCACGGCAATGGAGCGGAGGAAAAGCTGCTCAGTGAGTTTTTTGGCCCAGAAGTGTGGCATTTTTGGAGCTGAAGGTTTAGAATTTCTTTTTAGTTCAAGGTTTCAGGCAAAGCATTAGTAGCTACATATCTGGGCCAGACTTCAGGAGGTACATTTCAGGAGGCTTTCAGTTCTGCACACTGGGTTGGGCTATGTGATTATTATGTTTTTTCATCGTTTCTGGCCAAGTGTAACCACTGTCATCTTCACGTGTGTTGGTGAGAATTAAATGGAGCATAAAGGACTGAATTGAAGAGCAGGCTTCCACTTTAAGGGGATGGGTTGCTGCATGAAGCAGTGGTAATGATCCAGAGGAGCAGGATGCATCGAGGAAGAGAGTGAAGTGTGAGCACTGTCCAAAGTGCAGGCAGCAGGTCATAAATTCTTGTAGTGGTGGTGGTCTGAAATTCAAGGAATAGGATTAGAGAGCTACAGTAGGTTAATGAAAATGGCTCCCTCAGGATCAGCTTGAATTCAACTCAGTGGTCAGTCGTAAGAGGAGGAATGTCTTGTGCAATTCCAACTTCTCATCCATATTCTGAATACTGTGGTGCTCCTGAATGCTTAATAGAGTAGAATATGCTCTGTTATGATATACTTCATGTGACTTCTAGGATGCTTTAATGCAAACTAAATGTCATGCTAACTTGCACCAAACCCGTAGTGCTCACTTTATTCTGGAGTATATGAATTGCAGCAGGGTTTTCAAAGCCTTGCTTGGACATGTCAAAAAAAAAAAAAAAAGAACAAATGAAGAAAGTCTTGCAGTTTTACTTGTGTCTTTCCTGTTGTCCAGGGTAATAGTGCTCAAATCCTGCCTCTATACGTCATCTCAAAGGAATTCATTATAGAATGAGTATACAACAGCCAAGAAACCACTTTTCATTCTTATCAGCTTATTTTCTTGTAAAGAAGGGTAGTATTAATGGCCAGCTGTGGCTTGTGAGCCCTGACTCAATCAGAAGTGAATAATAAAAATTAATTTGAGGCATATAGTTGCTAGCCAACTGCAGCTATAACAAATGTTTAATGAACAGCCTTGCACTGGGGTCTGCATACCTTTTCCTGGGAATGAAAAGGGAAATGTCCAAGAGCGAGACTTTCTCTGTCCTAATTGCAGTAGCAAAATGGGGTAGAGTAAAATCTGACTGTGGAAGTAAACTGTGGCTCAGTAAGGCTTAAGTTAGACCTCAGTAAACAGAAGAACAGGGGCAATGAAGTATTTAGCCTCTGCTTTCTCTGCCTCCTCTGTCTTCATGGCGTTAAGAGAGCAACAGCTTTGGTTGGTATTATTTGCAAGGTACAGCAAATTCTTTCTGACAAACATCACCCTGCCCCTTATCTAGTCTTGAAGTATTAAACTGCTTTGCCAGAGCCATCAAGAGGGGCATTGTGCTCTCTGGGGTCAGCACTGGGAGAGGAAGGATTGGTTGTTGGTGGGCTATACTTTGTATATACATCTTGGGTCTTTGTCAAACTGTTTGCAAACCCAGGATATCCACTACCTCCTGTAGTCGAGTGTCTGCACCATACAAGTCATGGGCTTCTGTCTGGTCCTTCTCAGACAGCAGCTGTACCTGAGCAAAATGCACTCTGCTCCTCTGTCTGGCTTCTGCTGCAAAGGACAAAGCAGTTCTGGCTCTCCATCCCACTCGAGCTCTCCTCTGCCTCCCAGCCACCTCTGGGTGCACCAAGAAGCTTGGAAAGGAGCAAGGCAAATCCTGTAGGAGCTGGTAGTAGGACTTTCAAGGTAATTTCAAGCCCCTGGAGTCTGACTGAGCATTTTTATGTTGAGTGCAGATGTGGATAAAACCAGTAAAGCTGTATGAGATGTGAACCATTTTTGGCACCTCTTCTGTGACTTGCTCTTGTGCAGCTGAAGTTTATCAAAGCAGCTCCACAAATTCTGTGGCCTTTCAGAAGATTGTGTAGTGTCACTCAAAACTTCAGGGCATGCAAAAAGTTAGGATATTATTTATATCTACAGTGATACAAACTCCACTTTCTACATCAGTATTTATTTATTTATTGGCTAACTTGCACAGTGCTCACCAATGCGCAGCTGAGACTGAGAGTGTCCACACACAGGCACTTGGAACTGTGACCACCTCAGCCTCTCTCACACAACAGGAAAAACACGCCACTTGGATGTAATTGAGGGGGAGGAAGAGATGGGATGCTCTCTTAACCTTGGTTTTCTTTTGCTACTTTCATGAGACAAAATTCCAGTCTGCTTTATTTTTTAAGTCAGCGAACTGATTATATATTGTAAAAGATCAGTGTTTTCATGGGTGAGTAGTAATTACTGAGTAATGGCTTAAAACATTTCCTGAAGGAACATAAAGCTGTTTTTAAAAGTCAAGAGTACATTAAAAGGATTACCATGTAGATTTGATTTTTAGATAACACTAAAATGGATCCCAAATGGACTTATGAAAAGGGATGCTATCTCTTTAATGGAAAGTGCATGGTCTGACAGCTCAGCATGCAAATGGTCCTGCAAAGGACTGTCTGTTGTGTTTTTTCCTTTCAACAAGAAGACAAGGAAATAGCTTGCCCTTCTCCTTTCAACTTTTAATAGCAGATGCGTTACTCTGGTTTTGCTAGGAAAAGGAGAAGAGGATAGGTTTGGTGGATAACTGCATCTTTCTAAATCACTGGGGAAGTGTATTTCACGACTTCTGGAAGGTCAGTCAACAGCAATTGTATCTCTTACACAGATTGCATTAAGTAGATAGATTCCCTCTGCATTCTCCATAGGCAAACCTCTCCTTGCCTCTTATATGCAAATAAATTTTAGTCCCAGTATATTTATTACACTAATCTTGTGCAGAGCATGAACATCAGTGCTTGGCTTGGCAGTAAGTTTGGACAGGGGCAGGAGGGGCTGTTATATTCTTACAACAATAACTTGCAATCACTATAGCATTTTCTATTTCAGAGTTGCCAGCACAACTTTCTGGTGATTGATGGCATAAACTATGCTTTTGGCCTGAGTAGGATTTCTTCTAGAAACATTTAAAGGAGTATATTCATATTTCATTAAATACAGAGTGCACCAGGATTCCAAATTCTTTTGTGGTATTGCACAAACTATTATAGGCTCCAAAAGTCTTGAGAAATTTCTATAAGCTTGTGAAAGCTTTAGATTGGATAGTCATCATTGCCTGCATTAAGAGCTGTGACAGATTGCTTCATCAGTGTACACAGAGCAGAACATCAAATGGCCATTTGGCAGTGGGCACCGAAATTCTATTAAGGTTGCCGAAAGCTTAGGTTGACATTGTATATGTCTGCAAAGAGGCAGAAGAAAAGATGATGATGATTGTGCAATGATATAGTTCTATTCTCCTTAAAATATTCACACATATGGCATGCCAGATCTGTCAGGGTGATGTTAATGTTTCACTGCTAAACCTGAGCCCTGTTGCACCGCACATCTTTGCTCATGTCTCAAACCTCAGTATGTTTGTTAAACAGGCCATTTTAACTGGGAGGTGAGAATTGTGTAGTATCACACATGAGCCTGGAAATAACTGAGGAGTTTCCACTTCTCAAACACTTTTTGGGATATTTAACTTGATAGAGGATTTTTCCATTTGATTTTCTTGCCTTTTGGGAAAGGGGAGGGAAACATACCCTGCCTTGTATTTAATTTTGGTACACAGGCCATTCTTAAAAGAGCTGAAAAGTGAGGGATGAATTCTTACCTTTGTGACCATTTGACTCAAAGACTCTTCTTCCACTGCTTTTCTCTAACACCCAAACACACTAGACAACTTCTGAGCTTAGTGTCTTTTCAATCGTCACCTGCAAATTGATATTGGAGTATTGAGGAATATGGGATGAATTTCAGGCCAGTCATCCCTAATAATAGTTTTCTCATCTGTTTCTCATCCCTAATAATACTTTTCTCATTCCTATACTGCTGAAAAGGTGGTTTGGGGGTAGTCACTCCATTGCCAGACTTTTTTCTGCTACAGTCACTGAAGGAGGGGACTGGCCACCTGAAATCAGGACCTTTGCCAGACTGCAATATGCTAAATTTTGACTAATGGAGAAAACTTGATCAGAATGTTCTCGAATTAGGTTGAAAGTAGAAGAAATCTGCATGTCTTTGTACTGCTTCCAGGGCTTCAAACAGTAAAAATGGATTTTACTGAAACACTAGATGTGCTAAGAATAAACTTTGGACGTGTGCCAATTACAAAAAATTAAAGCTCAAACAAACATATTTTATGAGCACAGGGAAAACATTGCTTCCTGAAATGATTTATAGAAACTGTCTTGCAGCAACAATTATTATGGTTTGTGTTTAGTCCTGCTGCCATGTGTTTCTTTATAGCTACAGGTTGGCCTCTGGTAGGAGCAACTCTGTAATTGAAAGAGGCTAAAAGCAGGTACTGGAAGACTCAAAACTTGTGGAGAAAATGAAAATCTGGATTCTAACCCTAAACCTCATGTCCTGGATCAGGACCTACATAGTTACAGATTCAAATGATGCCAATAATTATTTTGGATAATTTCAAGCCAATGGCTTGAAAACAGGGTCCCTACATGTGAAATTGGAAGGGGGTTTAAGCCACTCATGAAGCTTTGGGTCACTTTTAGGCAGGTGAAACTACCAGGAGACACTAGACTCTAAAATATGTTTCTCTACAGCTTGCCATGAAGTGTATGGACAAAAAAAAGTTGCTGTGTTATTGGGTAGAGGACTATAGAATAGTTAAAATAGAAGTGGTGATCAAAATATTGTTTCTCCCATTAACTGCCCTTTCCAACTACTTTTTTACCATGCTTGGGAAATTTGTTCAGTAATGATTCAGAAGAAAGAACACCCTAAATGAATTGCTAAAGCCACTGTAAAAATCACCAGCGGCATATTGCAGCATGAAACTGGAAATGAAAAAAGATTGTGGTTTCTCATTGAATAATTTTGATGAATGGTCTAAGGCTTACTCATCAGCATTTAGTTACAAGTACTTGGTGTTCCAAATGTAACGTTTTAATTGGATGTACAGATGACATGATGAGTTTCACCTTGCTGGCTATAATTCTTCCCATGAAATTCTTGGTGAAGATGCCCGAGACAGCATACTCTCCATTCAGTGGGAGTGCAAGGTCTGACTTGTTTCACAGGCTGCAATATTCATAGAAGGTGAGTAATACAATACTGGGAACACAAAGTGAGTTTCTTTTTAAGGGAATGAAATTCACTGCATCTTTTTGGCAATGACTGTCTGCATTTACTTAAATGGGTGATGCAGGGCTCTAATGCTTTTAAATGATATCAGATCCTCTGATAAAAGACATAAGACTGCAGCCTATTTATTGTGATTAGACAGGAGTTAATAAGATTACTCCTACTCTTCAGTTACTTTTTCATCTTTTGCAGCCAAATGCTGGGGTTTTAGTTAGCAGGCAAAAGGAGGTCAGTTCATTTAAAGGGTGTTGATGCTGGAAATAGACATTTTTTTCCCTCAAGTGGAACTCTGAAACCTAGGCTCAATTGCCTGACTGCCAAACCCCTGGTCTTTAAACCAGAATTGCTTTTAGCACTGGAATGCTGCATCCTTATAATAATCACTCATATAAATTTTAAAAAAGTTAATAATAAAGAAGAATAAGTGTAATGTAAACCCGCAATAACTGTGGTGTTGGGCAGAAGAAATTTCAGAAATGTGGTAGCAGTGTCTGAAGGCACTGCTTAAGGAAGAATTTTAGCTGAAGAATAAAAACATAATTCCAGTGCTGTGTTGTGCAAGGTACTGTACCACAGGGAGTGATTGTCACGAACTCTTTGGAGAGTAGAAATATTGTGTGTATGTGTGTGTATGTGCATAGTTATTTGCTTTGTTGTTGAGCAAGCTTTTGCTCTTAAAGTAACTGCTCTGAGAAAAAGTTTTGGGGTTTTTAAAAAAGAAAAACAAAATAACAAAAAAAAAAAACCAAACAAAAGCCCCAACAACACCAAAAACTTGTCGAGGGAAAGAGTTAAAGCCATCTGCCTGAAAGCATTGTGTAAAACATACACACAATGTTGGGGAAATAAGCCAATTATGTGTGCTTCACAGGAGGTGGGGGACTGACCTTTGTGTATAATTAGTTCTTTTATTTAAAGCAAAGATTTTGAATAGAATAACTAATTAGCTGTCATAAATGGCAAATTGAAGATTTTGGCCAGATTCCTTGGGGAGAGTGGGAGGACGTCCCTCCTCCCAGCCCGTACTGTAGGCTCGGGCTCTGCTCATTAGGGTTGTTTTTAGTTCTCCGCAGTGGTAATGAGGAGTGCAGCGGCGGCACTTCTCGGAGCCCCCTCTAATAAGGCATGAAATGCAGGTGGAACAGAGCTGCCTTCAGCCCCTGCTGCCTGCTCCCCGCACATGTGGGTGTAGCCGAGGGCTGAGGGGGGCAGCCTGGAGTGGAGGGGGGTCTGAGAAGTCCTGGTGATATCACCTGTGTTTTATGCTCTGGACTCGACTGTATAAAATACAGGCAAGCTGCAAAGCCTTGAGGCATATATCATTAGCTAGCAGGCCCCCATTACTCTTTCAGACCAATTAACCTTTAGAGTTGCATTAGAGAAATTAGGTGGTGAACTTCCCTGCTTTCAGAGGGGACCTCTAGCTCTCTTGCAGACCAGAGCACCGTGGAGCCGTGCACCGTAGGACCAGTGCAGATAACTGTTATTTAAAAGGTCTGCCATTTATGAAAAGTTCCCAGGCTCTCTTGGAAAGGAGGCTTTATGAACGGTGCCCTTAGAGAAACTGCAGCTGATTGCCATGTGAATAGAAATATCAGTAAAATGGCTTAGAAAAATTTAGAGGTGTACTTAGTGGACACTTGTGTTATAAAGCCAGCTGAATCATTTTACAGAAAGACTCCGACTGAGCAGATACGGGCTGATTAAAGCTTGTTTGTCTGGCTGTGAATAGAGGTAAAGTTTGGATTACTCACTACAGTAACAGCCTCTTTAGACACAGACATAAATTTCAGTATGTCCAAAGGTGGTGTCTATAATTTTTTAATGTGTATTGGAGCTCTGAGCACTCAGAGCGGGTTTAGTTTTGTATTTACCAGCAGCAAGTCTATTAAGCTGTAAAGGGCAAAGAAGGGAGTGTAGGTAGCCAGAAATAGAAAGGATTCATCTACTGTTTCTAAGAAAAGAGAGCACTGGATGTCTAGCAACAGGAGAGGAGAGAGCAACTTGATGGTACTTTCAGAATTTGCCAATAATCAGTGTTCCCTTGTGATCACATATTTACATATGTGAGCATCCAGCTGTTAATTTTTCTAGTTCTGCAGCCCTACTTCTCATTTTCTTATCCTTACCCACAGAGCACATGTGGAATTTGTCGAAGGTGACCCCTTTGTTTCTTGACAGCCCCTTACCAAATTGAACTGGGTATCTTGACATTTTTTGCCAAGTACTGGGGGGAAATACACAGAGAGAAATGAAGCAGTATCTCATTCTTGCAGTGGAGAAATTACCAAAAAGAAAGAGCAGTTCTCTAGGTGGTTTCTGCCTGCAGAGCCCAGGCTGCCTCAGGTCTGCTGGAAGGGGGAGGCAGGAGGAGGAAAGCGGGGTTTGGTGTTGGTTGTGTCCTCTCTGTGCAAGCCTCTGCCTGTGAAAAGGGTTAAGCTTCTGAGATGCTTCTCTCTTGTTGCTTAGAAATGACATGGCAAGTGTTCCAGGAACCCTTGCTGATCAAGTTTGGCAGTTTTTGAAATTTTGTTTCACGCCTTGCCTGCTGTGTCAACTCACCAGCTAATTGCAGCTGCAACTTTCTGTAGTGGCTTGTGTGCTCCGTGCAGACAGGTTGGTTGGGATGTCGAAGGGAAACCTCACAGCCCAAAATGTAATTTCAAAACACTGAACCTGACCAGCAGAGGCTGACCTTGCTCGTTATTATCTGAGTGGGAATAGCAGCTTTGAACATCATATGATCTCTGAAATGGTACCTTTTTTCATTAGAAAGCCCCCTGCTGAACACTGACCAAATACATAGCTTTTTCCCTTGCTTAAGGTACTGCCTAAAAATGTATCTGTATCTGTTCCTTTGCTGGTTATTAGAAGCAAATCAAAGTGTTACATTCCCCTTACTTGTAGAAACCTCTCAAGACAGCGGTGCTCTCGCAATAGCAAGGAGCTCGGATGGCTGCAAAGAGCGAGGGCTGCCAGGGCCACAGCTGGAACAAGAACTGCCCCTGCAGTCAGCCCTCAGCCATCCAGGCCTGCTTGCCACAGGAGACCCTCCTAACCTGCCCTAAATGATCAAACCGGCTTCTCCTAATGGTCCAGCCAGGGTTTTATCCCTGCACCACTGCCCTTGTGTTGACAATGCTGCTGCTGCTGCTGCATTGGAACCCTCTCTCTGGGTGAGGGCAGCTGTACCTCTGAAAGGGCACTACTTTCAAAAGTGGGGCCTTGGGAAGTCCCATCTGGCTGGGGATCTTGTATTTATGAACCACAGAGCTGATCTCAAACCCCACCCATGCAGCAGCTCTCTTGAGTTTAAGGTATGCTGGTTATCTGGAATCTGTATTTCCAGCTGCAGGATCCTCGTGTTACCTACACAAACCTTGCAAAAGAATTGTATGATAACCCCCCTGCTTGTGAGAAATCCTCCTCTGCCTCTAAGGGTGTACATTTATAGAGCTTGTTTGGGGGGTGAATAATGACTTGCTTGTGTCTGGGGCTCCTATCTAAAAACATAATTCGCACATCTAGGTCCTAGTTTTCATAGGTGCGAACTATTTTCTTTCATCACTGGTACTGATCTTACACAGCTTGCAAATGCAAATTCACGTGCTCGCCCTTCTCTGCCTCACAACAAGGCAGCCTCTTCTCACAGTGTGCAGTTTTCCTGGCCTGGAGTCGGGAAGAGAATGGAAATTACTCAAAAATTGAAGCTTCCCTTTGCTACTACCATGCGTTTTGGATTAAAAAAACAAACAAAAAGCAAACAAACAAAAAAAGGTGTAGCTAGAACCTCGGGGCCGCTTCCCTTGTTCTTGTCTCACCAGGCACACAAGACTTCTGCAGTCTGACCTCTGGCACCTGCAGTATAATCCACTTGTGATGCTTCCCTGTCTTCTCCCTCTTCCCAAACGTGTGTGTGCGTTTCTCTGTGGCTTTGTAGGTAGAATTTCTCTCAGGAGCTTTACAGGTGCACATGTGGCAGTCTAATACAGATAGAGGTTTTCACTTAATTATTGCAGATTTGTCACTGGTGTCAAAGTTTACTTGTAGAGACTTGACAAGCGGGTTTTGAGTGTGCTGCAGCAGAGGACAGGAGGCTTCTTTAAGCCCTTAGGGTTTTTGGATGTTTCTTGGTCTGTCTCTGTGCTGCTGAGACCACTTTGATTACAGATGGATCAATACCTCGCTGTTTGTGTAGAGGTGTCTTAAGTGCTATTGTCGTCTGCTCGCAGCTCTGACAAAGCAATTATTACTGTGGGAGTGGTGGGTTTACGTGTGCTGACCATTAGGCACTCTCAGGTCACCTTGGCTTTTAAGGAAAGCAGCAAATGTCACTTACTGCAGTGGCACTGGCTTGGTCCTCTGTGGTTAAGGGACTGTTAATAATTGTATTATCAAGCTGCTGCTTTCTGGGACATCCAGTGCTTCCTAGAGAAAGGGTGGATTAACTTTGTGTAAGAGTATATAACCAGTGACACCTGCTGCTGTGCCAGAGTGGCCCTTCTCATCGTCTCTGCAATGGTTAAGCCCACAGTGTGCTTGTTACAGGCCCAGCATTGTCATTTTTAGTGACTGACACCAGTAAAAATAAAAATCATAGCAAATTAAATCAAGGCTCTGGAGCAAATGGAATTCTAGTGTCTCAGTGAGTTAATTTCTTCTTTCATTATTTCCTGTCCTGTCCCTCACCCACAGTACAATCCTTGTTTATTTTTCCACCTTGCCTATTGATTCCATAAAGTCCTTTCCTGCCTGGCTGTTAAACTGAGACAGGTGATGGGTATCACAGCCGTGTCAGTGCTCACCATGGCAGACACTGGCTGCTTGGAGAAAAAAAGCTGGAGGCAGCACTGAGAGGAAGGTGGCCACAGCAAGTCTGCCCCAGCCTCCTGACCTGAGTATGCTGTCAGCACCTCATACCCAGCTGTCTCATGCTCGCCTTGCAGTCCCAGCAGGGGTTTCCAGGGAGGAGGAAACTCCTGGCTTTTGGCTACCTTCTCCAGTGATACAAGAGATGGAAGAAGTTCTGCTTTTCTTAAAAAGTGTGGCTTCACTAGTGGCAGAGGGGCACTGGTGAGCAGTCCTCAAGGGCTTTTGAATCACATTTTTCTTGGAGCAGTCCCTGGCCTGCTCTGGCTTTCAGTCAGGCCTGTGCCACCAACAGGATTCACAGGAGAGGAAAAACAGTGGCATACCACATCTTTTTATACCCACTCCTCTCTCTTCCCCATCAAACGTGATTCAGCCAAGATGCTGGGGCGGGGTACATACAGTGATGGCCCTTCTGCTCTTTTTAATTGCCTGTGGCAGGTAATTAACAACACAAGGGTACTGGTAATGAGGGGAAAAAACAAATGTTGAAATTGCAGCCAGTTTATTCTGCTGCAAGTTGTTGGCTAGAAAGAGTCTGGTGCGTTGTGTCAGTCCCACCCTTAGGAAAAAAGGGTTGCGTTCCTGCAAGTGTCACACTCCCTCTTAGCCTGCGACAGCAAGTGAAGTTTGAATTCCTTTTGAGTGTCAGCTCCATGCAAGGTGGGCTCCTTGTAACGGCAGCAGCAGCAGTGTTTGCCCCCGGATCTGCCCCAAATGCTGTCAGCCTGCCCGAGCTGTTTGGGTGTCCCCTAAAGGAGGTACTGTGTTTGCCTTGCAGGTGTGCCCATGTTATCCGTACAACCCAAAGGGAAGCAGAAGGGCTGCGCCGGCTGCAACCGAAAGATCAAGGACCGGTACCTGCTGAAGGCTCTGGATAAGTATTGGCATGAAGACTGCCTAAAGTGTGCCTGCTGTGACTGTCGTCTTGGAGAGGTTGGATCAACTCTTTACACAAAAGCAAATCTCATTCTCTGCCGCAGAGATTACCTGAGGTAAATAGAGGGACGAACTGTGGGCTCTTCCCGAAGCCTCTCCGCGTGCTGCTGGCTGGCTGGCTTCCTAAAGCTCTCCTGGGAAAACATGTGCTTGTGCATGGACAGCCCTGCCATGAGAGAGTGGAGTTTCTTCCACTGTCTTAGCAGGGCTTTTTGTTTGCACTTAGCATATTTTGTATTCAAGGAGGTGAAATCCTGTTTTTAGGTGAAGGTAGAAGGTGGAGGTCATGACTTTTTATTATTGTGGACCAGCAAGAACAAACTCTGCTTGCTGAGTAAATTAGGAAAAACTCCTAATTCTCCTTGTATATCTCTGATGCTATATTGCTGCATATTGACTGAGACCTGACCAAGCCTTTACCTTTTCTTTTTCAGTCATAGCTTTTAGACAGACTTCTAGTCTTGAGTAAGGTTCCTCCCAAGGGGCTCTTGTCTCTTCCCTAACTAAACAGAGCAAAACTCCAAAATTACAGATCAACTTCAAAAAATATTTCTGCCTGAGGAAGTCAGCAGAGACCATCACTAACTCAGAACCATCCTGTCAGTGTGTGTCTGCAATACATAACAACACATGGGATTTTTTGCCTGGTGTATATGGGGGTTTTGTGCAAAATACTTTATGCAAACATAAATGAATATTAATAAGACAGCAGGCCTAATGCAAACATTATTATGAGGGTCATACTGCAAAACACTCAGAGTTTTGCTTTGTTTTTCCTTTGGAAGAATGTACTTGATCTCTAGCTAATGTGTATGTTTTCTTTCATTTTTCCTCAAGCACTGATAGCATTTCCCAGGCAAGCTCAACCAGCAAAACATCTGAAGCAAAACAAACCCAACACGCTGTTGTAAGATAGGTAAAATGCCTTCTAACCTTGCAGTGTTCAGGGGCTGCCTAGATTAGTGTCAGTGCTCAGATGCTCAGTGTGTTTCAATGTAAAATGTATTTCTGAAAACCTTCAGTAAATATTTTCTTAGTAGACTTGAACAAAGAAGTTTCTCCTTCTAGGGACGAGAGATTAAGCGCTGAGCCAAACAGAAGGACTGAGTCTATCAGCTGCCATGTGGGAGCTGTCACCTTGCCCTCCAGCCCAGCAGTGCACAAGAGCATCCTGCCCACAGGAGGGTTTTAGAGCTGAAACTCCCCTGGGTACACATGAAATATCCCAGCTGAAATTCTGCCACACAGGCAGCAGTTGCAGCTCCACCTCTGAGTAGGTGGGGTGTGTCCCCAAAATCTAAGAGAGGAAGAGCTTGGGTAAGGGTGAACACATCTGAGGTAGAAAAGACAGGATAAGCAGCCTTTGGAAAAATGGAACAGGTGTGACGAGGAAAGAGTTAACTGTCTTCACTATAATTAAATAATTTTTGTACCTTCCTTAAATCTGAGTATTCAATAATGTCACAAGTTACTTGCTCTGGAAGCATCCTTAACCCTGTCTGTACTAAGCTAACAAAAAATGAGCTCCAGAAGGTTCAAATTCAACACAGAGATTTCCACCCCCAAATCAGAATTTTGGTTCTTCTTCTTCAGCTCAGCTACATTCTTTCTGTGTTGTGGACATAATTCTGATGTGTCACTGAAGAATATTTCAGTTCTTGATCTTCCCTTTTGAGGAAGCCTTTCATCACAGTATCACAATTGGGTCATGCTAGATACTATCAAAAGGACCCCCAAAATCTCTCTGGAGAGCTACTTCCAGGACTATTTTTCTTTTCAGGAAGAACAGCTGCATTATTTTCTGAAGTATTTGTTTGTACTTTATCTTGTTTATATATTATCTTTTCTTTATCTTGTTTGCACCAAGTTGCCAAGTGATCCAGGTCTCTCCATCTGTCATCCTCCACTTCATTATTTATCACTTGACTTTGTCATCTCTGGTCTTGAAAAAGTGTTGTGTTAATGATTTTTTTTTTAAATTTGAACCTAAAGATAGATATTCAGCTTTATTCTATGTGTTGCAGAACCCTGCTAGAAATACTAAGCTGGACAGCGTTTCCAATTTACATTTGCTCTCTGAGACCTATGAGCTACCCCATGTTTTGTCCATTTAATAAGCACCATATTGATTTTGGTTTATTCTAGTTTCATAACAAAAATAATGTGTGGCATCAAACCAGACATGTTAAAGTGCCAAAGGACAGCAGTATTGATGCTGTTAGGCTTAGAAGAACCTTTTTATCACTGGAGTTGTAGAGCACTTCTCTCTTTCCTTGGCTTATCCCGAGAATGCTGATTTGAGGTGGAAAAGCTTAATCTGTGATTTTGCGCCTGGCCCCTAGATGATGTGAATTTTCCAGGGCACACCAGAAGCCTGTGCTGGAGATGGAAAAGAAGGCAGGCATTGCAGACCCCAGGAAGTGGCCCATGTCCCAGCTTTAAGAAGAGAGGGCAATTCATGACATGAACCATGGAAGGCAGCAGCTGGGACTTGTGTTTGACCATGGCCATGCAGCTTCTGTCCCAGCACCAGTTAAATGTGGTCTCTGGAACAAACTTCTGGGCCTGAACGGGGTCTTGTAACACCTCTGTCTCCTTTTTCAGGTTGGAATAGTTCCTGGCCTGACAAGGGGGAAGTCTCTTACTATTTGTGCAGCATGGTTAAACTGCAATGATTTATGTGGCCTTTATATTAAATATTTTCCCGCTATCTGAATTTAGGGTGTTAGAGCTTTGACTGTTTTTGTTGGGAAGAAAAGTATAATTGTCATATCCTGGGAAATTTGACCAAGACTCAGCTAGGAAGGAATAACATTAATTCTGTAATAGCATTGTTAATTAGCCTTCAGTTGTTTAGGCAGCTTTATAGCTATCATGGCTTGTGCAATAAGAAAATTTAGTTTATACTGGGTTTTTTGGGGGGGTTCTGCTGAACTCCTGGAGTCTGTTCCCCTGATGCTAAGGAACCCTTTCAGGCTCCCAGGGTAGGAATATAGGCATTGCTAGGCAGTCCCATATTTATAGAAGTATAAAGCAATTTTTTTTTACTTTAAAACGTCTTGTGTTGGCTTCTACACACAGTATTTCTTTCTCTCTCAGTTTTAACTATTAGTTCTATTAATAGAAGGAGCTAAAGGTGCCATCACGATTTTCTCTACTGTCTGTTCCCTCCTGGTAATTTGAATTTTTCTTCTTGGAGAATTAACCATTCCCCCATCATTATATAAATTCCTTCACATTAGTAGTTTTAGAGTCTCTAGCCACATTTCTTTTTTCTTTGTTAAACAACTGACGGTGTTTGGTCTACCAGTCAAACTTTAGCAGAATTCATTCCTAAAAATCAGTCTTCATACTTCACACCGTGGTTGCAGCATGAACCGAGCACTTTACATGGAGAACAGTCAGAGGAATTCAGTCAGAGGGCTCCTGGAATATTTTGTTGTCAGTTTGCAGCTCTGGGACCCTCCTGTGCCACCCCTGCTGGGGCAGGTGTCAGTGAGCCACGGCCACTGCAGGGACTGGGGCTAGGGATGGACTTGTGGCAGAGGGTTGGGACAGGAGCACAGCCAGCTCCTTGCCCGCTGTGGCAGCATTCCCTTGGAGCTGGCTTTGCCCCAGGCACTGGGAGCACGGTGACCTGCCAGCCCTGTGTGCTGATCCTCAGTGGGTTTTCAGCAGAAATCTCCCCGACGTGTTCCGGGAGCTGCCAGCAGACCATAGCCTGATCATTTGTTTCAAAAGATAAACTGTCGTCATTGCTTGTGAAGGAACATTTGTTAACCTTCACATTTCATAAAACACTTTCTTGCTCATTTTTTAATCATGAAAGATGAAATTGGATCTCGAGTTGTTATCCTTGTGGTATCACCTCAGTCTCCAGCTGTGTCTCGATGTATCTTTCAATACATTTCGTCTCAGCAAATAGATTTACCATTTGTTTCATAATCACAGTTCCAGCATTCCTACCTCTAATTATTTTTGATAAGCAAATGCTATTGAAGGAACTGCTTCTGGGACAGAGCAGCTTAGCATGCAGGCTCAGATGGCTCCTCGCAGCCCCCACGCAGCGATGTGTGTTTGTTCCGAGGCATAATTAAACATTCACCAAGCTCCGCTTCACAGGGACGGGCTGGGTGTTGCATCAGGATTTCCCGTGAGGCACTGACAACTTAAATTTCACTGTGAAGTGCTGATGAAGAACGTGATTTTTCCTTTTTACTCAGCATGGTGCCCTCACACGAGCAAAGGCGAGTCAGGCTCACTTTGAGAGGAGCAGAACTGTTGCTTCTGCGTGTTTGATATGCTGGTGTTGGGAAAGTTTTTCATCATGTAAACTGATTGGGGCCTTAATTAGACTCCAAAGAAAGCTCAAAACCTGCATTAAAAAATGATGGTGAATCAGTAAAAGAGAAGGGCTTTCCGGGAAACCCTGATGCTGTTCTCAGTGGGTTGCATGGCAGTTCTTTTCACTCCCTTTCCCACATGTTTGGATCAGGGCTGCAAACCCCGCATGGCATCACTCTGCACCTGGTGTTGGTACCTCCAGGGAGCAGAGCAGCCCTTTGCATCCCACCTGAGGGATGGGGACCTCCTGGCAGGACTGCCATCCCCTGTCACCCTTCAGCACTGTCTGTATCATGGAGGCTTGAGCTCCACCCTCAGCAGCTCCTACTTCAAATGACTCAGATGCTGAGTCCTGGGGTTTTTGCTCTACTCCAAAACTTTCCAGGGCGTTAATTTTGTCAGTGAATTGCTTCAGGAGCCTTTTAGGTGAAGTGTTCTATATCTGGCAAATGTGCAGAGTTTAATTTTCTTGTGGGATAAGAGCACAAACATGAGTGCCCTGCTCTGTTGGCACAGGAGGATGTGGACAAATTCCCTCCTCCTGATGGCCTTCCCCGAGTCAGTGACAACAGTCTTGAGCCAAACCACTAAACCAGAGCTGGGTGTGTAAGAACAAGCCTTTGGGAACCGAGAGGTGGGTGCCCCAACAGGCAGAATTTAAGTTAATCTCCCCAAAATATCGCTAATACACAGAATGTGGCTTTAACCTGCAGAAACTGCAGCACCTCTGAAGCAGGAAGGAGAGAATTTGGGATGTTTTTTTCCTCCAGAGAAGCACAGTGTGCATACATGCACCAGGAGCATGCCCTGCCGGATTTTCAAGGGACATATTTAGCGTGGGAAGGAGAGGTATAAATGCAGTGTGGCTGAACAAATGGTGTCTGCTCAGAGCCTAAAAATGTCACTAAACTGAAGTGCTGCTTTTGCCTCGCAATAGGGAGCATCTTGCATGCTGCATAGGACACCCTCACTTCTACGCTTGGTGTCTGTACAGATTAAGGAGGATTAATTAGGCTCAAAATACAATGTGTCTTGACAACATTGCTGGGCTTTGTGATGTTAAAGTACAGATTTTTTTTTTTTTCCTCTGCAGTAGCTGATCTAGGAGTTTCTCACAGCCTGTGCCTGTACTTTATTTGTTTGTTTGCTTTTTGCCCTTTTTTTCCAACTCCACAACTTCTCACTGAGGAGCAAAGCTAATGGGGAGTAATTCTGCCTGGCTGTGGTACACGAGCATGCCTGTAGCACTTTCAGCTTTGCAGTTTTCTGACTGCTGTATTTAAACTGTCCTAAGAGGACGTTGTTGCACTTGTGCTCAGCAGTGCCAGAGCAAAGATAGGTTTGAGGTCAGCAGCTTCAGTTATACCATGGGAAAGGCTGGGCAGGGGAGGAGGACTTGGACTTCTCCTACCTGCTCATGGTCCCAACCTCTCTGTAAATATCCACTGAAAATACAGAGGGAGAGGCCAAAGGAGTAAAAATAAGTGAACATTCAGATGTGTCCTTCAAGTGAAAACAGACTCCCTTGAGCAACCTTGAAGTTCAGGCCCAGTAATCTCTGAACCAGTGCGGTCACTTGGCCAGGGGCTGTTTTGTACTGGTTCAATTCCCGCTGCTATGCTGTCCTTGAATGCCAAACCCTTTGGCATGCAAGATGTAAATTCTTTGGGATTCAACTTGAAGGCTTCATGAGAGGACAGCTTGACCAACTTCATTAGTATCAAAATGCATTTCCTTTCCTTCAGCTGACATGACTTCCCACTGCAGCACTGACAACGGTGTCCTGGATAGGAGGGTGCACCAGCTGATATGTATTTACTGGGCTGAGTCTCCTGTCACCGAGGCTTTCTCTAATATTACACAAAGGCTGATTGCAGGAAAGTTGTCTGAAGTTGCTTTTAAGCTTACTCTTTTTATCTTTTTAAGTGGTGTTCAGGCTTTCCCCACATTTATTGGTAAATTCAATACTTCAGTCAAATCACAGTTGTAGCTCAGCATATTTCTAATATCCACAGATGGGAAAAATACTGATTGGAGTTCTTAAGTGCCATCCTCACTGAAAAACCAGTTGTTGGTTTGTTTCAAAAGGTACAGGCAAAACCTTTTCTTTTCATGATGATGAGTTTCAGGTACATAAAGCAAGTCTTGTTGTACAGCAGGTCCTGATGAAACTAAGAAATAAAAAGCAGCAGGCAAATAGGAAGGTGTGTGGGAAAACCTGTTTCACCTTCTAGCTGGAGAGGATATGAGTACAGAGTTCCGTAGCTTGTCTAAAACTTGTATATCCAGATAATCTGGATATATAAATATGTAGAAAAATATGCCGTTGTACACAATATCTGCAAATGTAGGTATTTATCTTTAAGTTAGTGTTTAGTCCTCCTTCAGTTCATAATTCTTATCTTTCAGCATTGACAAAACCTTTTTTTGGGGGGGGAATTATCAGTCTCCACTCAGCTGTTTGAATTTTGAACTAGTTTTGTTCTTGTGTTTACAAAAATCCAGTTGACACTGCCAACCTTGCCTTTCTGTACCATTCATTATTTATATGTGCCTGTCCTGCTTCTTCTTTTTTTGTCTCCTGTGAAGTCAACAGCTCCAAAAGTTTTATTCTTTCTGCAGAGGGAAGATTTTCTCCTTCTTTTTTGATTGCAAGCTGCTATCTAGTCAGACACCAGGCTAGAGGGGGCGAGAAGAAATGGGGACTCTCTCCTTGTAGGCAATGACTAAACCAGATTGTTGTTCCTAGTGGTGACAGAAATAGGCAAACAGGTTCTCGGTTTAGCCCCCCTGAACATCTTGGTTGAATGAAAAATCTGCTAAAAGGTGCTAAACTTAACGTTTTCATGTGAGAAGTTTCTTACTGTTTTCCCTACAGTAACAACCCTTTACCATTATTTTTCCCCCCCCAAAAAAAAAACCCCTGCAGGGTGCTGTGACATTACTCTAGTTTGAATTAACTTGAGGTGTACTCATGGAGCTGTTGAGGTCTGGATCACCATGCACAAGACTGCTCTTTAGCCCAGACAAGACTACATAAAACCCATCCTCTGACAGTTGCCTACTGCTTCCAGGAGCACTCCCTGCTTTTCCCATTAATTCATTTGCATGCAGGGCTGTTCCTGTATGCCAATTAGCTTTAATTTTTACTATACACACTGACATCAACGGCCAATGAGAACAGGGCATAGCGGGGTTTTTAGTGTGCCCATAAACTACAGAAAATTGTCCTTGGACAAACTCCTGCTTTTAGACTGGCTGACAACAATAGACATGGTTAAGTTCAGGCTAAGAGCCATTAAACATAATTACTACCACAGGGTAAAAGTTTAATTGTGCTAAATTTTAAATCTGCATAGTTTATGCTTATTTACAAGCTGGCTGGGTCTTCCTGTTACATAAAGGGGAATAAATCTGTACTTAAAAATGGTTGAAAGGGAAGGGAATAAATAGGGTTTTTTAGAAGAAGCAAAACAACCCCAAACTGAAAACTTTCTGTATTTCCAGCTTCTTTTATGCCAGTGGCTCTGAGCTGGTAAGTAGAGGCTAAACATCTTCTGACAGATTTTTCTAGTGCGCCTCAGCTTCGTGTGTGTGAATGTGTGAGAGAGTGTTGCATCTGTTAGGAAGGTGTTTGGGGGACAGAACGCTGATCAGTTTGTTCATGTGGGGTTATTTTAAATTTAACCACGGATGGGGCTTGGGGCAGGAGGTTTTTCCTCCTGCTCCATGTCTTCTCTCCCTCCTTCCAATAACGTTAATCTCCCCACTTCAGGAAGTTTCAGCTCAAGTAGCTTCTGCATCAGGAGATATCAGAGGTGGCAGGTTTTCTACAAGCAAACAAAAAAGGCAAAAGATTCTATTCATTTTGCGTTTTCTTCCAACAGATTAAAAAAAAGTCATGTTCACTGAGCTACAAGTTACAGCGTATTTTTAGAAGCATGGTGAATACATGGGGCTCTAAATCACTCCCCGAAAAGCAGATTAAAATTAGGAGGTGCTAGAATAAGTGTGAAATGTTCATCTGTTGGGAAAGGGAGGGTACGGAGGACTGTGAAACTTGATAGAAGAGAAAAAGATTAGCACGCTGACTCGCTGGAAGCCACGTTATGTAGACATTAGAAGGCAACACGATTTCAGCTGGACAGAACATAAGCTTCAGATCTTATGCAAACAGTCAAAGCTGTTTAACAATTGGTTTACCCCCAAAACCCCTGAAAGGAGACAGGTGAATATGATGCCAAATACATTTTTCATGTTTCTTAAGCTAACTGTTTAAATAGTTAAGTGAACATCTGTCCAAATTTCCCCATCATTTCCATTTAGAAAAGTCTCCTATTTGAAGGCTGAAGAAAAGCACCTGCTTAACAATGCAAATGGTGCTGTCTGGGGCCCCTTTATTTTGTTTAATCTAGATTGAGCTCCACACAACTGTGATGCTAATGAATAATGGATATTTTATACTTGTGCATGTAGCAGTGCTGGGCACAGAGCAAATCTAGGATTAACCTCCCAGTTTCCATGCCTAATGCATTTGACTCATTTTTTTGAGTTTGCTGTGACTTGGGTACTCTAAAAACGGATGCCTGGTTTTATGGGAAATGGGAAAATCCTGGCAAAAGCTGCCAGGCTTTGCTGTGCCCAAGTGGAGAGGGGCAGCTAGGCTGAGGAAGGGAGGGATGTCTGGAGTAATAGCTTGATTTGTGAGTGGGTGCTGAATGAGAGCCAGGGCGTTTCAAGGTGGAGACCTGGATGCTTTTCAGTGCTGCATTTTTCCGGTGCAGTCTGCTGGTGTTAGGTGGGCGAGGCCCGTGCCCAGCTGCCTCCCCTGCCTTGCCTGACTATGGGGGCAGGAGCAAGAGGGGTCAGCTTGCAGGGAGAAAGGGACTGCCTTTTCCTGGTGCAAATTATACAGCTGGGATTTCACTCTGCCTTTCAGCCTTCAGATGATGGAATCATAGGGGAAGGAATTCCAGTACACCCTTTGCAAATTTTCCATCCTGCACGAGTGTTTCTGGTTTGGTTTGCATGGTTTTTCTCTCAGGGAAAACATAGTGCTCTTTCTTCATATGAAGGCCTGGGGTTTTCCAGCCAGGCCTAATGAGAGACCACTGATACCACTTCTAAAGAAAAATAAGGGTAGGCTTTCTTACAGCTGGAGAGCGAGCTGACTTTGGGAGCACAGCACTGTAGGAGGGTGGGAGAGTTGTGTGGAGGTTTCTATAACACTGCCGGGTGTTTTAATTCACAATTACTGGCCAGTAATAATTAGTATTGATTAGCTTGGCAAATTGCAGGTTTAGAAATTGGTTATAGATTTTCCTGATGCTTCTCATCTGCGTGTTGTGGAATCAGCCAGAACCGATGGCTTGAAACAAACCGTGAGCCCAGATCTGTCGGCGGGCAGCGGCGCGTTGCGTGCACAGAGCTAATGGCCGACAGGGATCGTACGTCTTGAGGGTCATCCCCCCCAAAATACCATTTTTATCATCTTCTAGGCAAAGAAACTAACCACATGGCTATAGACCAGAGGCTGGGGTGAACCTTGGTTCTTTCAGCCCGTGGCTCAGTGCCCCCGGCCGGTCGGTGGCACCGTGCCCCTGGCACACACAGGGTCTGCAGGGACACCTCGGGCAAGGGGGCTGCGGGAAGGATGCCACAGCCTTGCTTGAGTCCCCCGGCGGGAGCTGTAACAGCAGCAGACATCTGGGGAGACAGATAGTGAAAGCCAAGATGGAAATGGCAAAGCTTCCAGTGCTGCAGGGCTGTCCTGGAGGAGCGGGGAGCTGAAGTGGAACGGCTGAGCATGCTGTTCAGGCCGCCGTGGAAGGGCTTAGCTGGCTCCCGGGGGGCAGCAGGAGGGGGGCACAGCCAGGGAGGAGGGCTCGCTCTCTGAGATGCCTGGTGAAATGCTGTGCACTCATTGCAAGAGAAGTAGTTCTTTTTCTTTTGAAACACCAGGTAAGTGAGGTTCTTCCTGAGCTCTGTTGCAACGCTGCCCGACAGGATTGGCAAAGCTTGCAGGACTTTCTGTGTCCTGCTGCCAGCCTATCCCCCTGTCAGGCTGTGGCCAAGCACAGCAAACCCATGTGGAGCAGGGTGGGCAGCTCCCAGCACCTACCCCACTGCTGCAGAGAGGCAGATAGTTTTTGACTGAAATTTTGTGAGCCCCAAAATAGTGCTCTAAGTGTTTAATGCTTTTCTCCATTAGACAGCAAATTAGCCCTAGGCTCACAAACCAAATGAAGTTTCATCTCGACGATCGGAGCCTGCTCACCAGGCAGTTTTATCCCAAGTTCCCGCACGCTGGTTGGTCAGTGAAATGGAGACTGCAGCTTCTATTTATTGGTGCAATACAGTATTTGATACTGCTAATTACACTTAATTAGTCCTTCCACCATTTAATTAAAATGGCTTCTAATGATTGTGCTTCTTTGGCAGGCTCTTTGGTACCACCGGGAATTGTGCTGCCTGCAGTAAACTGATCCCTGCCTTTGAGATGGTGATGAGGGCCAGAGATAATGTTTACCATTTGGACTGCTTTGCCTGTCAGCTCTGCAACCAGCGGTGAGGACACAGTTATTGTACACACAAACTAATTTATACCTTTGCCCACGAAGTAGGGGAAATGTTTGATGCACGCTGCCCGTCTTGGGCTCGCAGCCTGCTGGCAGGGCTCGGGCTGGGTTGCCGTGCTGACCTGGGGGATGCATGTAAGTACCTGTAGCCCTTTTACTGCAAATCCCCTTGGAGCTGGTGGGAGTTGGAGGGGCAAGGGGGAGGACACAGACACAGACTGTACAGCTGCTGCTGAATAAAACAAACAGCTCCACAGCATCCTTTCAGAGTCTGCCCTCTTTGCAGAAGGCAGACGATGGAGAATGGACCTCCCCTGGCAAACTGACGTTATCTCGCTTAAATCATGTTTCTGACACGCTCAAAACTGGGGATGGAGAAAAAGAAGGATAAAGAGAAGGGACAGGAAGGAGAAAAACACTCTGACTAAGCCCTTTCCAGCACTAGGAACAAATCCCTTTAGTCGTTGTGTCATTAATAGGGGATCTTGGTGGAATAATTTTGAGTGAGGCTTATGTGTTTCTGCTGGGTTTTACCCAGTGGAAGATGCATATCAGGGAGTATGATAAAGCACCACACACAGTGTTTTCACTTGGACTACCTGTAACCAGTTCAATTTGAGAGGGCGGTGAAAAATCTTCCCAGCACCATGTTTGCTGATCATCGTAGGCAGAATGGAAGCCCACAGAACCAGATGTGATACTGTGTCACCTTCTGATGCATCCATCTGTCCATCCTGGTCTAAGATAGACCTGAAACTGCTTGCTGTTCTTACTGCTTGCTTAGTCAGGCTTTAGTGGCCCAGGGTCCACGGGCAGTGTTGGTGTTCCTGTTCTGGATCTGTGGTTGTGTTTCCCAAAGATGAAACTAGGATGCAATGCCTCATCCCATGGGAAAGTGTGACAGAGATGACAAAACTTTGGGAAGATGGAGAACCCAGTTCTGTAAAAGTCAAGCTAGAAGCTTGACTTAAACATTCCTTGCTCACTCTAGAAAAGAGTCACAGTGGGATCTCTCATGAAGCAGCCCTACATGTTATGTGTGTGAATGGAAACTTCCCCCTGGACTTGGGAGATCCTGTCCGATTCTGCTCTCGCACCCTCGGACAGCGGCTCAGCCCTAGAGATGAATGTGGTGTCATGTGGTTGGTACCAGAGCACAGAGGAGGCGGACGAGGTGGCTTTACTGAGGGCGGGGAGGGTGTTTATTCGAGGTACAAAACTCGCATTGCCACTGTCGCCTGCCCGGGCGCGGTGGCAGTGCCGGGGCGGCAGTGACATCTAGTGGCTCCTGGCCTTGGGCTCGCTGCGGGAGCCACGCGGGACCTTCCAGCTGCCCCGTCTTGTTTTGTGACTCTTGAACACGGAGCTGATCCCCTCATGCCCCGAGATGGTCCTTCCACACTGTGACAATCACCAGTCGGTTCTGGGATTTGCCTCCAGACTCGAGAGCGTTGCAGGCTCAGCCCTCAGGGTCAGCTCTTTTCAGCCTCCTGGTGACTCCCAAGCTGGAGAGGGTTGCTCCCAAACTCCACGTGGAACCTAGGGCTGGAGCATTATAAATGTCCCTTCAGGCAGCTCTGGGCTGCACAGGCAGGAGTGCTGGTTGGCCTCGGAGTCTGCAGGATGAATATCTCTCATCAAACCCCTACTTCACCCTTCTTCTCTCCCAGAAAATCCTAGTGCTGCCTAGTTTTCATTTTCAGTAATTGCTTTTAAATTTCACCCTTTGTTCCAAAGGCTCCAAAGCACCTCTCTCCCTCCTTTCCCTCTTCAATTGCCAGTGTGGTCAACTCTGTCCTTCAGACAACCTTCAGTGCAGGTAATCCCCCCGTTCTGGCAGAGTTGATCTGTGATGCACGAGGGATTTGCTCAGTTTGTGAGGGGCTGAGTTGTTCTGAAAGGTGGGCTATATGTAGATTCTTACTTTTGGCTGAGGTCAGAGGGCTACAGATTTTTATGACTTACTCTCTAGAGATTTTGGTTTGAGAGGGCAGAATGGAAGTGATCCTGCGTCAGATAGCACTGGATGCTGAACTGAGAGCAGTGAGATTAAGTAACCCTAAAGTCAAAATTGCACAGGTGGATGCCTGTTCTGGTTCTGAATTGGAAACCTCACCTGAAACCCCATCTTGTTCTTCAGCTCTGAAAAGATTTGATGATGATCTTTCCTTAGTGCTCTTCCAGCTTGCTTGCTCTTCTATAGCTGGACTCTGTACAGAGTGCTAAATCTATCACAGCAAAATCTCTAAATATGTTTACCAACTGTACACTGTTTTCATTAGTTTAATTCCCTAAAACATCAAGTTTGCAGCAAGTCCTGCACTAGCACTCAGCCTACCATGCTTTAAACTGTTCTAAAGTGATCATGGTCATTGTAGTGCTGAGTAAAAGCTGGTCACTGCTGTAACTGGCTGATAGGTCAGTGTTACAAGGGCTGCAGGAAATCCAGCTGCTTCTCTTGGCAATATCTGAAGTGTGGGTTTGCTCAGAAGAAAATCACTCTCTAAGAAATGGCAGAGTAGGTTCAGCACCTATTTCTCACTGCTGCTGGCTGGAATTTGATCACCCAGTTGGGCTCTGCAACATCCCAGCTCTGAGCACGGGGGCTGGCAGTGTGAAACGGGAACCTGAGGTCACCCAGTTTACGGGTGGGTTTGCAGGACTGGCAGATAGAAAGAGTTGCCTTTCCAGTGAATCAAACCCTTCACCCAAAACTTCACATCACGTTAGGGTACTCCTGCAGAGCATTTCAGCTCCCATGTGCTTGTACACACCCCCACACCTTCCAACTCCCAAATTCTCCAGCTCCTCCAGACCCAGAACCAGGTTTAACAAGAGACAGCTGTTGATGATGCTGGTGGAAAGAGTAATTTTTGCATCTCTCTTCCTGGAGATTTATATGGCACTTAAGGGTGGGGATAAGTAGTGAAAAGCAAACAGCTGTGTCTGTTATTTATTGTGAGTAAACCTGCTGCTGGGGAAGGTGGTGTTAAGGAATAATTTTTATCTTTTTGATATACAGAAAAGTTTACATTTCACAACTACTAGAGCATGTGCCACAGAGGGAAGAAGATGGAAGGTCTTCAGTGAAATCCTATAAAATGTGAACCAATGTCCAGTTCTCTCTGTACCAACTTGGCAAATTAATTAGATTATTTGCAGGTGTCCAGTTGGAGAAAACTTGTGCCTGTGTTGGGCCTATAAAGGAGCTCTAAAATTATCAGTCCTGTTCTTTTAGCAGGAAATACTCTGTTTTATGCAGATGCTTGCCTGAAGTTGCCCGAGTTACAGATAATGAAAGCACTTTAGACAAGGAGTAGGAAGCGCCAAAGCTCTGCCTGGGAGCAGGGGAAATGGGCATTCGAGGTCTGCTAAGTCTCCTGAGGATGGAGTCACCTCCAATAATCTTCCTTCAAAGCCCAGTGGATATTTGGCCTTGCCAGAGGCCGGTACCTACCCCTTCCTCTCAGTGCAGAGCTGCCTTGAGGCACAATGCCTGACCCAGGGTGTCTCTCTGCTTTAGGGACCTGGGGCTGATTTCAGACTCAGCTCTTGAGGCAGCCTGTGCTCCAGTCTGTCATTGCCCTGCCAGTGTGATGGACAAAAAACAGCCCCTGAATTGGGTGCAGAGAACATTATTTGTTATCTTAAGAAGTAAAGATTAGCTTCTGACTCCTGAGCAAGCAGGCAGGGAGGGAAAAGCTATTGGCTGTCAATTCACACCTCTCCGATCTTATATGTGGAACTTTTTTGACCTTAATGGTCAAATAAAATTGTTAAATATCACAAGCTTCTCTGTCAACTTCAAGACAAACAGAACAATTTACATGGTATATAGAGAGCAGTGCCCTTCGCTCAATGAAGATAAAGGTTAGGAGTCCAGCCACCGAGAAATTTCTATTTATTGTTCAGCACTGTACACAAGGGGGTGAGGGAGGACTTAATAGCCAGTCCTTGCCTGGAAATTAGTGTAAATACTGCTTCACCCGAGGGAACTGTGAAAATGTGGATACCAGCAAAAACTTCAAATAGGCTCTGTGTAATATCGCCCGCCTGATTTCCTGGTTGGAGAGCCAACATCCCTTGTCTGCAGGGACAAATCCCTTAACTGCTCCCAACCTCCTCCTGCAGCTGGCACGGGACCCTGCAGAGAGTGGGACCTGCTTCCCGAGCTGCTCCCTGTGGCCTGGAGCCAAGCACGGATGTGCCAGGGAGAGGGACAGTAAAACCTCGCTGGGATGGCGAGGAGAGAAGCACTGGCAGAGCTGGAAATCAGACTCTGCTCACCAGAGTCTCCTTCGGACCCAAACTGCCTGAAATTCCCCCCGTCCTAACCTCTGTTCATACACACGCTCACTAATTCTTTTTTATCTTCCAGGTTCTGCGTGGGAGACAAATTTTTCCTGAAGAACAACATGATCTTGTGTCAGATGGACTATGAGGAAGGGCAGCTGAACGGGAGCTTCGAGTCCCAGGTTCAATAACAGCCCCTGCTTCGCTGGAGCACTGTGGGATGGGCGCTCGGCCGCACGAGCAGCGAGGGCGTCTGTCAGCTTGCCTGCAATATTTTTTTAATTCTTGGTCCAGAGAGGACTATATACATTGTAGTACTTTTCCCCCCCAACACAAAGCAGTTACAATTTTAGATGTACAGTTGTGCCTGCTTAGCTGAGCACTGCATTGCCTGTATGTTTGTGAGTTTTTGGGGTCTGGGGGAGGGCTCTGTACAGTCTGTTTTCTGTATATAAACTGGAACATTTATTTTATGAAAAATGTAATGCAATTTTATTACTGGTGTGAATTAAAAACTATGAATGTTTCCTGGTCATCTTTGCCGTGGTTTCTTCCCCTTGTGGCAAAAGCCTGTATTTCCTGTGCTTTAGCTGAGCAGACTATTGGAAATGTGTACGTGGATCACAGCAGAGTCAGGCTCTCTCATAATAACTGGGGGGAAGGTTGCTGCAGGGCTACGGAGACTTCCATCCAACCACCTGCTTCCCTGTATAATGGGAGGGAGTGAGCTGGGGGCAGGTGATGGCTGGGAACCGTCGGCCTTGCTGGCAGGGTCCCACCGAGGCTGCTGTGCCCTGCTGAGCTGCTGGCTGAGAGGCTCCTTGTGGATTCAGACAGAGCATTGCCACGGAATTCCTGCTGGCTGGCTGATCCGGTGCCTCCCGTCTGGCCTGCAAGGAACAGGCTCCCTTCAGCTCTGCCAACAGGTGCCTGGGCATTGATCAGAATATTAATTTCAAGGCTTTGCTAGGCAGTGGGATTTTCCCCTGGGGCATCACTTGTCCAGGTCAGAGCTGCTGCGAGAGCTGATGTCAGGGCTGGGACGTGGCCGGGCGCTGATGCAGCAGATCCCTGCTCCCAGCCCTTTTTGCTTACTCTGTGCCAGGTGCTTTGACCTCCCATGCAATAAAAGCCATCAGATTTGAAGCATCTCCCGGAGAAAAAATTCTGAACTGTGTTCCTGCTGCGATGCTTTGTGCAATGATTTTCAAGGTTATGCAATTCATGTGCAACCCACTGGACTGTATCAAACACATTTCTTTGTATAGTGAGTGTCACTTTAATATAGTGCACCAGTAGCTGTAAAGGATGGCTGCAATTCTATTTATTTTGTCTCCTTGCTTTTTCTTAGATTTACCCCCCTTTCCTTTAATAAATAGACACCGAGTACTTTTTTTCTGATGTGACTTAATTGGTTGCTGGTCCTGGGTCGCTTGTGTGTGTTCTCTGAATTGCAAATGCCAGATGCAGTGCAGCTTGGTGCTGCTCTGCCTGTTGCATGAAATGCTTTTATGTACAGGTGTATGAATAATGGCTAAGCAGAAGCAAAACACCACCAGACACTTAGCATGCTTCAAAATATTGCCTGGCATCAAGAGCTACCTCAGACATGTGGATTAATTGAGTTATTTTTCTTCACAAACGGATGTTTTGGGTTGGGAGACCCAGCATAAAATGCGTGGCCTCATCTCTTTTTATTCCCATAGACATGGAATAGCAATTAAAGAGTCATTTATAGCTGCCTATGGATATGTGGTGTTTAAACTGCTGTTCCTTTTTAGTGCTTCTTGGGGTGGGGGGAGGTTATTTTTTGAGAAACCACATGTGGATGTGATGCTCTTTTTGCAGAGGCTGTTGGAGGCAGCAACCCTGGGGCTACGGAAGGAGCAGCTTGTTGCCCAAATGTTTCGATTCCTTGCTTTGAAAGGGGCTGCCAGACAGCCACTGCCTTTGCCTGCACTCTGGGTTGATGGCTCCCTGCCTGCCTGCCTGCCCATGGGATTTGCTGCAATTCAGCACACAATGGCAGGGCAATGCTGCTGTCCTGTGGTGAGGAAGGGAGCAGTGAAACCAAACTAAAACCACTCACCAAACAAGCTGGTGGGGCTGTTCAGTTTTGGTTCGGTTCTTAAGGAGGATTTTGGTACCAGTTTTGGTAAAAAATGGAGTCCTTCAGAGAAAGGTCCTTGAGTTACACCATGGGCCGTGACTCAGGTGGGAGGAAAGCCTGGGGCAGGACACAACTTCTGACTGCTGAATGGGGTGTGGCATATGTCCAATTGTCTTCTATTTAAAAAAAAATACAAGGGAGAAATTGTGCAGCATCTGTATCCCTCTTTTCTGTGTCTGCACAGCAGACAAGGCCTACCTGCCACAGCCCGTGCCCCAAAGAGTGTTGGAGGTGGGATGCCTTTAAAAATAAAAATCCCAGGAGGACAATGCAATCATGAATTCTTGTCTGAATGCTGCAAATTTGCTTAATAGAAACAAGTGCTGGAGTGCAGACCTGCTGTTGAATAATCGCTTCCACTCTATGGAGCAGAGCACAGAAACCTTTTGATGGTGTTATAGTCATCACTTGGCATAAATATTCATTCAAGGAATCAGAGCAGAGTAAATGGCATTTTAGCTGCTAATCATTTAGTGTTAGCAGATAGCCTTTTTACTGCTAAAGATAACCACTGCTTAATCAGTTTAGTGACCACTGGCATATAGTATGACATTTAAGCCTGTGCCTCAGTCCCTGCGTTGAGGACACGGCTGCCGGTGACCCCTCTGCCCGAGCCTCCATCGTTCCCAACGTCAGCCCCAGCTGCCAACTGCACTCAACTGGCTTTAACTTCTGCATTATCTGCCATTTGCCTCCTTATCTTAGATCAAAGAGGAATTTTAAGTTCATACTGCAAATGTTAAAACCTAGGATCTTCTGTCTCTTTCTCTTTTTGCGGTTGGGGCTAATGGCTGATCACAGCACAGTCTGATTTTGAGATTAAAAAACAAGCCACTGTTTAAAGGCAATCAAAATCTTAGGCTTCGTCTCCATTCATCTTTAATGCTGGTGTAATTGCTGCACAGATTCTGGCTCTTTCTGCAGACTTAATTTATTTTATTTTTGGAGCATGCCCCTGTCTGTCAGAGGGATGTTATACTTCCCTGAGCAGCATCAGCGCTATTGAGCACTGCGCCACCGGCAATCCAGCTCGCCCCATTTCATATCTTGCCAAACAAGTTAATCTAATATTAACAGCAGTTTGTTACCTCGTTGTTAGCTTAATTTACTTTACAAGAAATGCTATATTTGCACTTCATCCCTCTGTCATTGGCTTGTGAGCCGTGCTTCCCAAGGCCAAGAAGGGATGGTTCGTGCCACTCGGCGCCAGCCCCACGGCGCGGCGCTGCCACACGGGGGAGGGGGCCATCACCCCCACCAGCCATCTTCCCTAATTGGCCAGGGGGGATGTGGGGAGTTGGGAGGAGGATTTAGAAAGCCACAGAGCAGGTCCTGGAAATGCAATATTGAGAGTAGCACAAACGCCGCCGCTGCTCTTCCAGTAATAGAGCTGAGCCGTAGACAGCAGCTTTCCCTGGCGGAGAACATATACAGTAAATGTCTTTAGTATGGAAATCAGCAGACGTATGGGCACAGGGGCAGACGGCTGCTACACCAGCAGCTTCCTCAGGCTCTCAGGGAGTGCTCCCACGCCAGCCCCTGCCATGTGCCAGGTCTGTCCCCAAGGTCTGTCTGTCCGCCAGCACGGTCAGGGCCCCACATCTCACTCCCAAATGGCTGGGGTGGGGGAGGCGTGAGCAAAGTCCTCCAAGCAATCCCTCAAAAGCCACTTCCCCAAGTGATCCAGCAGCCCCGTGGAGCCGTGCCAGCTCCTGTGCTTGAGGGGTGGTGGGATGGAGCTGGGGATGCCCCACGGTGGCCGTGGGTGATGTCAGTGATTGGGTACCTAGAGCTGTTCCTGCTAGGTCGGGGAATGTGGAGTTGTTGGAGGTGGAAATGGCTTTCCAGTGATAACTTCTGATTTAATTCTTCATTAGCTCACTCTGTGTCCCATTGTCAAACCCTGTCCTTGCTTATGGGGCCCTGGCTTCCCACCTGCTCCAGCAGCTGCTCCTTACAGGAAGAGAATGACTCCACATGGGTGTCTTGCTCTGGTTTTAATAGCAAAATTCCAAAGGGTGCCAAGAGCAACTCTGGCCAGGCTGAGACATCTGGCAGGGCAGTTTTGTGGTGCTGAAGGTTTTTAGTGAAGGTCTGATAAAAAGCAGGGCTGGAAGGACCAAACCCAGAGAAACAGCAGGAGACGGAGTGGTGGAATGAAGAAGGGGATCAGCTGCAGATGAAACTACCAAATATTGGTAGATTATTTTGAGCAGTTGGAGGGCAAGTGCCCAAAACAGAGGTCAGTTTTGCCACAGAAGCCCTATGAAGTCCCTCATAAGTGATGTAAACAGTGGAAGTGTAAATAAAAATGCACATCCAGGCTCCACTGCTGACCAGCCACATGAACCTGAAGTTGCAGGAGCTTCCCAGAAGGAATGTTTCACTACTAGCTTAAATTATTTGAGGAGAGGAAGAAGATGCTGCCTGCTGCCTCCTTGAAGGGGAGCAGAGGGGCCAGCTGTCTGTTATCGTCCTTGATAATAACACTGCTGGAAAGAAACGTTGCTAATGCAACCTGAGCTTTTATGGGTGATTTTACTTAGAAAATTACCTTGAGAATAGCTTTGTTATTATTGCATAGAATCAGGTATTTTCTTAAAGGTCTTGACATCCCTGAAGAAACTGTAGAAAATTGTGATTTTTATTTAATGAAAATATTGTTGTTCAAAACCTGTTTCGCTCTGGGGCTTATTCTGCAGGCCCATGTGCATCCCAGCACTGGAAAAGCATTGATTTCCTCTGGTCTGCCTCTCCCTCTGCAGCTACCTGGGGTGTTTCCACCCTCAAAATGCTTCTCTGTGCACTTTGCCATCCATGTGCATCCCGGTGGAGTTACATATAAGCCTGTTAGTGGTAACAGAGTGGCCATCAATGCTGCTCAGAAAGGCCTGCCACCCTCCAAGGACAAACCCTGGTCACATCCACCCTGGGAGCTGCTGGATCGCTCTTTTCCCCTTGGCTTCGGGTCCCATCACAGCAGTGAATCCTCAAGCCGTGGCCTCCGGTAGGTGGCTCAAGGGCAGTGGATGTCCAAAACATTGCCCAAGGTGTCCCTGGCCCCATCCTCCAGCAGCAGCTACAGAAAGGGCCCCAGTCTTCCAGAATGGCTTTTCAGGGAGTCTGATATTTAACCTAAGTAACCCCTCTAATGTTCAGGACTTGGGTTCAGAAGGAGGGACTTCTGTCTGCAGTTTCGTTTTCTGAGAAGAGCATATCTCTGTCATCACTTAGGGGTTTTTCAATTATTATTTCTTAAAATTCCTGCTGAACAGAGCCCAGAGATGCAGTGAAGCATCTTGCTTTGGCAGCACGCACAGCACAGTCACAGGAGCCCGGAGGGGCTGAGGCAGTGACCTCTGCCAGAGGAGGAGGAGGAGGAGGAGGAGGAAGAGGAAAGGTACCCCAAAGTCTCAGCTGGAACACAAAGATTCAGGACACAACATCCTCCAGAGCAGGATGCCTTCCTTGCCTTTGCACCTCAGAGGAAGCTCTAGGAAATGCCATCCTTTGGCAAGATACAAATATCAACATTGTAGCTATGCCGTGGCCACAGTGACAGCCCAGGGGCTGCTCCTGGCTGCCCTGAGCCGGGTCCCCTCACCCCACCGGGGAGCAGCAGCCTCATAAATAATTCCTCAATGCAATGGCAGTGTTGTAAAACATGAATATTTAGTGCATGCATAATAGTTGTTTATTCATTCTTAAATGTCAGCTGATGAAAACATATTTAAAAGGCTCCATTTCCCGGGGAGGCACAGGCAGCTGGAGGAGACGGGATGCAAAGTCACACTGTTTCTTGCCGCACTGAAACCCAGGGCAGCACTGATGGGTCGCTGCACTCTCCAGCTGCAACATATTCCTGCTCCCTGGGTGCCAGACCTGCGGGAGCCAGCGCTGTCACGCTCTTAACACATCCACCTCCCACCAAGGGAGGGTTCCACATCTGTGACAGAGCTGAGTTTGGCTAAAGCTCTGCCAGCGTGGGGTGTGCACTCCCAGCACGGGCGATGGGGTGGCCAGCACTTTGCAGGACAGGGATGCTGTGTGGATGCAGGGATGCGGCCAAGGATGCAGGCAGGCGGTCCCCCCCCCCCGTCCTGCCTGTCCCCTGCCCACTCCCGCTCTCCAGCACGGATGCTCAGCACTTGGGAAGGGGGGGAAAAAAAATAAAAAGAGAAAGGAATGAATTATCTGTAAAGTAAAGAAACACAAACTTATGAAGGACAATTTTTTTTTGCTGTCAATACACACAAAGAGACAAAAATTGGAAGCTTTTGAGGAAAAGAAATGCGTCTGAACTTCTGAGCGAGCGAGAAAGTACTCAAAAGCCCTGCCATGCCGAGCTCCTCTGAGGTAACTTCTGTGCTTGGAAAGAATATTTCAGAAGACATTTTATTCTTTAGAAGATGCCAAAAATGCAAGACTTGGCACTTTAACAAAACAGAAAGAGGAAAACACATAATCTTCTTAACTAGTAAGTCTTTGAGCCCAGGATCACATTGTTGCCATATAATAAAAAGGGATGTTATGCAGTAAATTGGGCAGTTAAGAATTCTGTGCATACTCAAAATCATGACATTTCAAGGACAATAAAGTTGGCTGGCTCGTGGCCATTGGCCATACGAACAGAAAACAAAAAAACGGATTGTCAGCTGGTTATTCATACTGCATTACAAAACAAGTCTCCCAACAGGCAAACACTCTTTATTGCTTGTGTTTTTGCTCCAGAAATATATTTTTTAATTAAAAAAAAACAAAAAAAAGAGTTCTCTCAGCATTCATCTTACAAATGTTAACCCCTTAAAAGACAATTCTAACATGCTCTGCCGCTGGCTTTTCCACTTTATAAATGTTCTACAGACAAGGAGAAAATCTGGAGGAAAAATTTATTTCTCACATGGCGTAAGTGTCTGTTTCTGGGGGACAAGAAAAAAAAGAATCAAGGCATTCGAGACAGCTTTTATGCTATTAATCATGTGGGATGCAATTACTCATGTGGGATTAATCTGTTTTGATTTTTGGGGCGTCTGACTTGAAATCATCCCCGGGGAGTTGTTTTCCAGAGCAAACATACAGGATCTGTGAGCGTGTGCCAGGTGGCATCCCCAGAGCTGCGGCGGGGGCAGAGGATGGTCCCAGTTCGGTGCTGGGCTGCGGAGTGGGGATGTGCTGGCTCAGGGAAGGACACTGGGCCAGGGCAGTGCTTTGGGCTGTGGCTGTGTAACTTCGGCGTGTGTGTCACTTTACCCTGACCTGCGGGGCCGGGCAGGCTCCCCGAGGGCGGTGTTGTTGTTACACACTGTGCACAAACCATGATTCCTGTCTCCTCCGTGGTCGCATTACGCACTGGCAGCACCCCGTGCTGTCTGCAGGCCCTGGCTCAGCCCAGGCTCAGCCAGGAGCTGGGAATGCCAGACTCTGAGGCACATCCTGCAGGTTTCTGACACTCTGCGGCTGCTATGTCCTTCCTCTGTCTCTTTAATTGTCCCAGGGGGTTGTGCTGGGACAGCTGCAGGTGGTTTGCAGCAAGATGATCAGGGCTACACCCTCTGCAGGTGCTGGGGGAGCTGGCTTGGTGTGAGATGCTGGGAGTATCTGCTTGGAACAGGTAGGGCACTGAGCTTTTCTGGGCTTTTGTTTGGACTGCAGAAGGTGCAGGATGTGCCTGCACATCCTGGGGGATGGGATGAGCCTTTTGAGGGGGGAAGAGATGGGCGTGTGGTTTGTGCTGGTGCTGTGTTGTTCTGACTTCTTGCTAAGAGCTGCAGTAGTATGTAAGGAAAGGAATGTCAAATCACTGGTTAAGTCAAATCCCCCTGGCTGAAGGACAGGTCTTTGCTGTGGCAGGTATGATGCCCCTGTTTGGTCACAAAGCTCCCACAAAATTGACTGCTGGGTTATGGGAGGGAGACTGAGTCAGGCTGTTGTGGTGAGAGTTTCTTCCCTCTGCCATTTAAGTAAATCTGTCCTGACCACAACTTAGGGGAGAGGCTTGGTCAAAAAAACTTCTGTAAGTGTTTTTTGTGAAGTGCTGGTTGTTTGTTTGTAGAAATGGCACGGGGCTAGATTCCAAACTGATGCAAATAAATTTGTTGCCTGTCAAGGCACTGTATTTCTCTCATCCTCTGAGTCCTGGGTCAGCTCCCTGCTCTTCCACAACAGCTTCCACTTTCTGTGCCACTGGTTTCCACACAGTGTCCTTGCTTGGTCCTTCTGCTTCTCCCTCTCCTCCCAACTTCTTGAGCATCTTTTTTTGCAGTGTGATTTGCTCAACCTCTGTTTTGTGTTTTAATCCACTTTTGTCTCTCCCCTGGCTCTGCCTATATGTGTTGTTTCCCGTATTTACCTTGTTTTGATTGCACAATCTGCGGGACAAAGCACAATGATGCCATTTTGTGGATAATTAAATCCTCCTGGTTGTGGTCCAGCCACTGGGACAACTCATGCAGGAGGGTATAAACTGCCTGGATTTGCATGCAGAGCCTGTCATCTGCTGTGAATCATTTTGGGATGCTTTTGCATGAGCAAAGCTGTTTAAAAATAAATTGTATTGTATTAGACTAATGGAAGATAATAAATTCGGCTGGTCTTTTAGCTTAAAATTCATCACTGTCTGGAGCTGGAATGGGGGGAAGGAGCTGGAGGACATCGAGCCATACGGCAATTAATGGCCAGGAGCTCAGCTCTTGCCAGGCTGCCATGAGGCTCAGCAGTGTCACACTGCTCTGGAAGCTTGAGGACAGCACAAGCACTAAACCCCTCCTAAAAAGGCAAAAGCTACAAAAAAACCAAAAACAAAAACCTCCTTCTTTTAAATGTCAATTAGCAAGATATCCTTTAGTCAAAGTCTGCTCCAAGTGGCACTGCACAGAGGGATTATTCCAAGATCAAGAACCTTTGAATTGTAGAAGCCTTTCAACCCTGATGACATTTGATGTCCCCGTACTAGAGCAGGGAGAGCCCCTTTTTGGGGGTGTCATTTCCCCAAGATCAGAACATGTCGGCTCTGCTCTGATTTTGGCCAGCAGTGTGGGAGAGAGGTTGCAGACTCAAGCCCAAGGCTTGTGCAGATCGTCACTGGGCAATTTTGGGGAGAATAGCACACAGAGCTGTCTCTGTGCTGCCTCGCTGGTGTGTGACAGGGCTCCTGGGTCAGGGGGTGCCCTGTAGCCCCATCCTGGCTCTGGGGGTCCTGCAGGAAACAAATTTGCAGTGGGGACAATTCGCATCCCCAAAAAGCGAGCGGGCTGTGAAGTCAGCTTTGAGGTTATTTCTGTGCATCAGCACCCGTGCCCCGCTCCCCCATCCCCTCGTGTCCGTGTCCCCCAACGTGTGCTCCCGCTGCTTTCCTGCTGTTGCACTGCTGCAGACAGCCTGCGGCACCAGGTGGCTCCGGCTCAGCTCCAGGACAGCGTCCCTGTGCTGTGGCAGCCCCCTGATGCCAAGCCCTGGCTCTGGCAGAGGGGCCTCTCTCCCACTAAAATCCAGTAGCTTTTCCCCTCGGCCCCCCCTGCGTGGATGATGCCTTCTCATCCCAGTGCTGTTGGAAATTTGGGGTGATTCTGGTGACATTGCAGAACGAGGCCTGATGTAGGGGGAGGCTCTCACCTCCTACAAGCACATGGAGGGAAAGCAGCTTATTAGTACAGCAAATAACTCACAGTGAATAATTCCTTCAACAAGCACAACTCCTGTTTTTGAATGTCTGCAAAGGGGCTGTGCTCTTCTTGAAACTGTTGGTACTGAGAATTAATGGAGTTTGGGGGTTTTTTTCCCTTTTGGTTTGGGATGTGTGAGTGTGTTCTGGCTATGCTCCAGCTGTGCTGGCCAGCTGCAGTGGCTCACACCAGTTGCCACTCTGGTAGCCTGCCAGAGTACCCCAGCACTCTCTCTCTGCACAGCCAGGATTAAGGTCCTAGAAATGTCCTAATTCCCTGAAAATATGGTAAAAGCAAAGACTCGTGTGGACAGGATTAATATTCACCTAACACAGAAGGCTCTGTAGGCAAATCTTGCTCATTGATGGAAGATGAAGGCAAAAGGCCTCTAAGCAGGGCTGCTCATATTTATTCTCACCTGAGTGTTTGAGCAAGTGCCCTGGATGCATTTTTCTAGTAATTTTTATTTTCTTATGTTTGACCCAATAGAACTGTTAGTTTTCTTTCACATTTCCAGTGGTGATCTGCTAGGAAGTGAAGAGTATAATTTATGGAAGGAAAAGGTGCAGCAAATAGATGCTTTGGCCTCAATAAAATACTCCTGCCACTTAAGAAGCCATTTGATGGATGGAACCTTTGGTTGATGTCAATTGCTGGCTTTGTGAGCGGCTTCTCCCAAAGCCTTGCTTAGAGGAAAAGCAAATTTTAAAAAGACCATGTATGATCTGCAGTCTGCTGTTGCAAATGGTGAGGCTCAGGGTCCTGGAAACGCCACTTCCTTATTGCTGGTAACAGGATCAAGCAGCATCGTGGCAACTTCCCTCCCACACCCCTCCCCCAAAAAACATTGCATTTACAGCAGGAGGTAAAGGCCGTGAGAAAGTTGGAGGTGCAAACACGTCATGCTTTGAACCTTTGTTGTCTTTCCTTGCACACAGATCACTGGCAGGGCTGATCTGGCCAAAATTAACCCTTCCCATCAAAGTCCCAAGGGGGTAACTTGGCAGGGACTCTTTGAGCAGCAAGGTGTGATGGGCAGCACCTGCTTGGCTATGTGGTGAGGGCTGACTACCCCAGGAAAATAAGATAAGCTCAGGTTTTATCCCCATTAGCAATAGCTCAGAGCAGTACCCCCTTCCCACGGCTGGAGATGGTCTGACACAGGAGGAGGCTCCAGAGCTGCCTGCCTGCTGCAGGTGTGAGAGCTGGAATTTGGGATTAGGGCTGTTGTCCCTCAGCACCCTGCTCCAAGCCTGCCTCCTCTCACACTGCCAGCTCTGCCCTGAGCTGCGCAGGGATTTCTTGCAGAATCCCTCCTGGTGGCTGCTCTGTTGCAGGCCACCTCCAGCAGCAGGGCTGCTCCTCCCCAGTGCCACAGGAGCATTCCCAGAGCATGTATGGGGCACAGGAGCCACCCCTGGGGCTGTGCAGGTAACCCTGTACCTGCAGTGGCACCGCTGCCCTGGTAAACCACACTGCTCAGGAGTTCACTAGATCAGCTTTCTAGTCAGCCCCAGGCCTTCTTTTTTTTATTATCCAATTAAATGTACATGTTAATAAGAAATTTTCTTTTATATAAAACTGAGCAAATTTTTTTTCTCTGCCTGGAGTAACATAAATAGACCTTTTCATATACAGCTTCAGTGTCCTGGGACTGATTTGTGGATATATATTCCTGCTTAGAAAGGCTGTAATTTACAAGTGATTGTTTGGAGGACTTCAAATTACCACCACTCATATATATGGATATATAAACAAAAACTGAAGCTTCTTAGGACATTCTACATAAACAATTTTCTTGGGAAGAGAAAGGATTCTCAATAAAAATAATAATAATGAAGCCCAGGGTTTTTTTATATCTATGCCACTACATAAAGTAGGGGTAGATTACTTCAGTCCTTCATTTATATTTCAGCATTTCTGGACCATTTCCTTTAACATTTTATCTTTTTTTTTTTTTTTTCTTCCATCATATATAAATAAAATCCTCCTATATTCCATTCCTGATGGGTTTGGGGTCTGGAGGTAACAGAAACCTTGCTGCCCAGGCCTGCCTGCCTGTGCTGTATTTGAGAAGAATAGGGATGGGAAGGATTAGTTCCAGCTACCTTAATGAAATATCACTTCAGCTTCTGAGTCTCTCTCACAGAAAAGTACATACATGCACAAAGAGAAATGCTTTTGGAAGCTGCTCATGGTTTTTATGGCCCTGCTGCTGGGAGCTCCTGGCAGTGTCTGCTCTCAGCAGTCAGGTTGTTAAAGCCAGATACCCTAAAGTCCCTCTTTTACTTTGGAAGATATTTCTATAAGGATTTTTTGGCTTTCCTGGTCCAAGATAGAAAAAAGAACAAACCAAAACCCAGTAAACAGGGTCAGCAGGAGCAGCCAAGGGCACAGTTGCAAGAGGAGCCCTGTAGCAGCACCACTGAGCACCCAGGGCTGTGCATCTGCCCACAACCTTTGTCCAGCCTCCTGTGTCTGTGCTCAGGGGGCAGCTGTAAGGAGGTGCCATATTGTAACCTAAAGAGGCTTTTTGAGCTATTAATTTGACAAGTTGCTATTTATTTTATAATTTTTTTTTTTTTTAATTCTTGTGAACTTTGAGGCATTTAGAACACTTTTCATAGTTATGTGATTTTTTTTTTTTCAAAGTTACAAACAGGTTGATGCAAGTTTAGATGACTTTGTGTGACTGGAAAGTAGATCATTTAGTGGTAGTTAAGGCTCCTTGCCCATGAGAAACCAGGTCATTTTTAGTCCCTTTATTAAAGCAAGCAACACAATCTGCCTTCAGCTGTCAGCGTGCATTTCCGACGGAATGCAAGGGTTTAAAAACGAGCGCGACTTGAGTAGAGGGAAAGGGATCTCGATGTAAAAAAGAACATGCTTCTAATTGAGATTGGTTGATCCATATTCCATTAGCAAATCCCGTGGCATGGACACTGTTCCTGCACAGCAGGCAGGATTTATCAGCCCTGGTGCTCCCTTGTGCTGCTGCTCTCCCAGGGAGCCGCGGGGAGCGAGGCGGGACAGGCTGCTGTATATCACCCATCTCCTGCTCACCAAATGATGATTCAGATTCACACTGAGATCTATAAAAGTCAGTGCTTTATTGCTGTCTTGTATTTCTGTATTAACCACCTCATTATCATCCCAAATGGAGTATAAATCTGAGGGTATCCAGTTGCTCAAGCCCGAGCGCTTGCGCTCCCCCGCCTCCTGCCATATAAATCTCGGCTCTGGGTAACGGGAGGGACCCTGCGGTTTCCCAGCTCCGGAGGAGGCAGGGTTTATAAAGGACTTTATAAAGTTCCTCTGCTTGGGGCAGGCCTGGAAGTGCTCCATGCTCTCCTGACCGTGTGTCTCTGCTGCTTCCCGGGCACCCTGCGGACACAAAGCTGTGCCTGCTGCCAGGCCACGTCCCACCCCTGCGTGTTTAGGAGAGGTGCGGGTCCCTCGGAGAGCGGCCCTTGTCTTTGGGGTCCGGGGCTTTCTGTGTGCGGGGTGCTGGCTTTGGTCAGCCCTGGGGTGGCTGATATGAGGCCAGGTGCCGGGTGGCTGGAACCATTTGGGGACAGCCCCACGAACCCGACCACATGCCAGCCGCTTTGGGCGCTTGGTGTCTCGGTCTTGTGTTAGAAAAAACCCAAATAAACAAGGAGGCTGGACGAGGCTGGGTCGGACCCTGCTGGAAGCAGCCATGGCTAGGAACAGGATGCACCCTGAGGAGCATTCACTGCTCTGGAAAGCCCTGAGGATGGGCAGTGAAACCCCTCCAGTGCACTGAAACGAGATTTGATGCCATGTCTGTAGCTCACCACGTGTCAGAGTCAGAAATAATTGCAGGATTAGGCACATGATCTTTCGATCATGATTTCTCATCCCTGAGAACATGAGCCCTTAGCAGGAGACAACTTTTCCTGTAGTTCAAGGCTAACCATTTGTGCTTGCAATTGTTGATGAAGAATGCTATTCTTAGCAAAGAGGTGTAACTTTCCTAAAATAAACGGGGGGAAAAAAGTGTAATCTTTGGACCAAGATCTCCCAAAGGCAACAGATCTGTCCCCCTCAGCAGGGACACATGTTGCTTTTCTTTTTTGTTTGTCTCATTCATTTGGTGAGGGGAGACCAAATGAGTGACGGGGAAGGCAAAATAATTTTAAAATTATAATTATTTTCTGCTTCTGCATAATACAAAGCACTTCAGGAGCAGATGCCTCTTAAAACCTGTTCATCACTACCAGCTATTTTTGCTGTAAGTTCCCGTCCAATGCAACGTGATGAGTTCCCCAGAATTTGCTAAATTATACCCCTCCCTTGCAAATTACTGTCCTTCAGTCTTCCACCAGCTCTGGTCTTGACACATGGGCTGGAGAGGATAACAAGCTTTTAAACTTCATTTAATGCTCATTCCCAAGAGTTGCAGAGTTTTCTGGGTTTCTCAGAGGTTGTGCTTACTTCTCACATTCTCCATTAATGCTTTTTAAAGATGATTATTATTATTATTTTAATCACAATGCTGCTCCTCCTGAGCTGATTCAGGCACCCAGGTTATGTATATTCTAAAGCAAAGCTTTGGAGGAGGGAAAAAATGTCAGGCACAGATACATCAGGGACACAGTGAAGAGCCTGTTTGGTGCTATATTCTATGCTGAGACTGCCATGAGGATGCGTGGCTTTTATTCTTCTCTTTCTACTCCTCATCCATGAGCTGCTGAACTCCCCTCATTGCCTCCCCTCTGGCACCAGGTTCCCTTCCCTTTGCTCTTTGCTGTTAGCCACTGAAATATCATGTAGTTGCACAAGGTGGTTTGTCCTGTGCCTCTTATTTCCCTCTTCTGGGTCTCTTCTCCTCACAGAAACAAGAGGTTCTCATTTGGCATGTCCTGGGCTGTGGGCTCCAGGCAGGTTTTCCCTCATTAACCTCTGAAGATACATTGGTAAAATGTGTCACACTCCATCATGCAGTGAGAACTATTAAGTGCACATTGTTATTCCTGGATTCAGACCTACGCCGCCTCTTTGCCTCCCTGGGAGCCTCATGTAAAGATCAAATATGATGTTATGGATGATGGTTAGAGTGAGCAATCTTCCTTCCCCTCCTTTTTTTAAAATTTATTTCCCCCACTCTAGTTGATCTTTCCCACATTGCACCAAGCAAAAGCAGCTGGGACTGACAGCACAGTCTTTTGTGGTGTTTTTGGGGTGTGGTGGGAGAAGCAGCTGACAACTGCTGGGGGAAGACAAGATAATCCTGGTTTTGAGCCTCCTGAAGATGCCTGACACACAAAACTTCTGCACTGTCCTTCTGCAGAACACGACATTTAATTTGGAATTTTTTTCTGCAGAGAACTGTATCTTCTGCACCACTGCACTGCCTTTCTGGAATGCTTTTAGAATTCTGACAAAATATTTATCTCAGGAAGCCTATGGGCTCTCCAGCGAGGAATCCAAGCTATCAGCACACGAGTGTGAACTCGAGCACTTCCTTGTGTGCATACCCCTCATGCATGCAGGTGGTGAGAGGCAGGTTCCCTGGAAACATGCAGGGTATTGCACCCTCAGTGCTGATGGGCACAGCTGGCTGCTGGCCCTGACCAAAGTGTGGAGGCACTGGTTTGCTCAGTGGGAGGCAGAAATTCGTGCTCATGGGTACCATCTTCTCTTTTAAGCCCTGGTCTGTTTGCTGCAATGTAATTTTGGGCTCCTGAGGTAAGTCAGCACCAGGAGAGGATGAGAAGAAAGACATTTAATCAGAAAGGAAGCCATTTCCCCAAACTCCCATTCATTTTTTGGACATGCATTTGCTGGGGTGTCCCCATGAGCATGCTCAGCATTGCTCTGGTCACTGCAGACTCCTCCAGGCAAAGACGATTTACCCTGACTTTGGAGCTGCCACGAATGAAAGGCACTTAACAAATGCTTCTGAAAGAAGAAAACCTCTGTACTCCTCTCCTCGTCATTCGCTTTCAAATTGATAAGTTAAATACTGTACTCCAGCATAAACATTTCTCAGGGACAAAGTATAAACATTTCTAGTGGAGTGCACTTAATACAATTTTGTTTGCCAAGTGGTGCTGCCTCCTCCCAAGCTACGTCTATGAGAGGGTTTTATTTAAATGGAGATATAAATTAATTGCACTCAGCACAGCCTCTCATCCCAGCTCTCTCCTGCATCCGTACCCTTGGACTCTGTGAAGGGAAGGGCAGGTGGGAGCTGTGGCAGCTGAAATGCTGGCAGGACACCACTGCAGCCCTTCCCCTGCCAGCTGCCTTCCCAGCCTCCCTTGATGACTTTTTTTTCCATTGGAAGACACGTGACTGGATTTGCTTTAGTTAGACAGATGCAGATGCAATTCCATGAAAGATCTCCTTCCCAAGGCAGGGGTTAATGCAACGTTTTGTGACCTGGCTCTGCAGTGATGGGTGACACGAACTCTCAGACAGCTGGATTCGATTAATATATGTCAGATATTTTAAGGTTTTGTTCAGGAGAAAGCCTAATTTTAGACTTTGATTGAATGCCCGTCTTGGTAATAGCATGGGTAATTTCCTTTCAAAATTGGCAAAATTTAAGTTTTGATAATGTCTTGAACTGGGCCCAGATGTTAACAAACCTGAGTTTTCTGACACCTGTCTGTCCTTTCTCTACCTGAATTCCTGTTTAGATACAAATTATACAGAGACTGGTCAAACCTGACCTTCCTCCATTCTCTACTCATGTGTTTTGTTCATCCTTGAAATACTTTGGAGGAAAGTAAGGAGAAGTGTCACCCTTGTGAATGGAAATAAAGTTTGCCATCTAGACTAAAATTTACATGATTTGCAAAGGAAAACCACAGCAGGTACCAGAGCCAGCTGTTTTGATGGCTGTGGAACTTCTCTGCCGCCATTCAGAGGAAGGTGGGCAGTCACAAACTCATAGGATCAGAGAATAAGGGACCTCAAGGATGATCTGGTCCAACCTTTCTTGGCAAACGCATGGTCCCAGATTGGCCAGCAACTGTTCAGCTGAATCTTAGAAGTGTCCAAGGTTGCAGAATCCACCATTTCCCTGTGGAGATTATTCCAAAGGCTGATTGTTCGCATTGTGACAAAATTTCCTCTTGTGTCTAACTGGAATATCCCCAGGAGTAACCCATAGCCATTACTGCTCATCTTTTCCATATGAGAAAGGGAGTTTCTGTCCTTGCAGACAGGAGCTTATGAACTGTTTTGGGGTTTGTTTCCTTTTCTGTGAGATGCCAGAACAGCTATGTGGAGAATTTTGCCCGAGAGGTTCCTTCCACAGCAGCCTGACCTGCTCATTATGAATGTCAAGGGGAGGCTCAGGGCAGGTGGCTGGGGATGGAAACTTCAGTTCAAGTGCAAGGAGGTTCCATGGACCCTAACCTGCTCGAGGCTCCTCCAAAGCTCTGCCCAGCTCCTCCCTACCAGGAAATGCAATCTGTCAAGCCTGCAGAAACAAACCTGTTCTCATAAACCAGCAGTAATTTTATGGTATGAGAGGGGAAATGTACAGCCAGCGTCTTGCTGCTCATCAGAAAAACAGCAGCTACCTTTTGTACAACTCTTGGGCTTTTTCACTTTTTTTTTTTTTTTTTTTCCCTTTAAGATTAAAAACCTCCCGAAGAAGGCTTACAAGGTTTATGGCAGGGGTATGCAAGAAGCGAATTAAAATTCCATAAATATATTTGCTGGCTAAAATTTATATATATCTTGTATTCCTCGGGTATCTAATTAGATCCAAGAAGAAAATAGCCCTGCAAAGGATAGCATTTTGTTCAAATAATTTTTAAAAATTGAGCTAAATAATGGCCATTTTATACTGCACGCAATATAATTGTTCTTCTTGTATTGGGGAGCAGTTATAAATTATCTGGTATCCCATTCAGCCTCGTTGCCAGGCCGAGTACCAAACAATTGTGAATGTAGTTACTGGGCACGTAAATTCACGGTTTTCTGACAACTCCACCGTTACTGCCGCTGCTAACTAACATTCTGCATAAAAAATGCAAACCCTGGGAAAGAAGGAGCATTTATCTAAGTGCTGACATTGAAACATTCTGAATAACTCTTTGAATCATTTGTACTATTATGGGGAGAAAATGTAATTATTGTAATCAGCCTTGAGTCTGAGGCCATGTTGTTTAAAAAAAAAAAAAAAAGAAGGGAGAGGGGAGGGGGAAACCAGATCTGAACAACGAAAATGAACCTTGATAATGGAGCAGCCTTGAATTCTACTTCATTTATCACACTAATGGATGTCAAGATGACCTCAATCAAACATTTTGTTTTCCAGTTTTAAGCAATGGAAAATGTTTTTTTTTTCCTCTGGGAACAAAAAAAGAAAAAAAAAAAAAAAAGAAAAGTTATTTAAATTGTTCCTAGTAATTACATTAGAGTAGAAGGTCAAAGTCGATATGAAATAGTATCAACCAACCTTTTGATGAGTCTAGTCCAGGCTCTTTGCTGACACAGTTCAGACATCTCCATAAGCCTAGTGCAAGCTTTATGTTTCTCTTTCCCTATTCCTTGTGTTTTTATGCCTAAAGAGAAATTCCATTTTGTGGTGTTTGTATTAGGTTTTACTTGGAGCCCCAGTAGCATTTCATCTAACATTTTAAAGTAAATGGTCATGTGGTTTAAACACCACCTCCCTGTCTAGCATACTTCAGGACTGGGTATAGCGGTGAAAAAGGCAGAGAAATCTGAATAAGAAGAAGTTTAGTTCATGAAAATGTCTTGATTCAACCTAGGCCAGAGGGAAGCCTGATGAGGTTCAACAAGGGCAAGTGTAGGGCCCTGACTTGGGGAGGAATCACCCCAAGTACCAGCACAGGCTGGGGGCGACCTGCTGGAGAGCAGCTCTGCGGAGAAGGACCGGGAAGTCTTGGTGGGTGATGAGCTGACCGTGAGCTGGAACTGTGTCCTTGTGGCCAGGAGGGCCAGTGGGATCCTGGGGTGTGTTGGGAAGAGTGTGGCCAGCAGGCTGAGGGAGCTGATCCTGCCCTTCTAGTCAGCCACACTGAGGCCACATCTGGAGTGCTGGGTCTAGTTCTGAGCTCCTCTGTGCAAGAAAGACAAGGAGAGGGTCCAGCAGAGGCCACAAAGATGATTTGGGGTCTAGAGCACCTCTCTGATGAGGAGAGACTGCAGGAGCTGGGCCTGGTTGGCTGAGAGAAGAGAAGGCTGAGAGGGGATCTCATCAGTGCTTATAAATGTCTCCAAGGTGGGTGCCAGGAGGATGGTGCCTGGCTCTTTGCAGTGGTGTCCAGGGACAGGATGAGGAACAATGGCCATAAACTGAAACACAGAAACTTCCACCTCAACATGAGGAAGAACTTCTTTATGTTGAGGTGGGCAGAGCCTCGGAACAGGCTGTCCAGGGAGATCATGGAGTCTCCCTCTCTGCAGACGTTCAAACCCCTCTGAATGTGTTCCTGTGTCACCTGCTGGAGGTGACCCTGCCTTGGTGGGGGTCTTGGGCTGGATGATCTCCAGAGGTCCCTTCCAACCCTAACAATTCCATGATTCTGTGATCTGAATATTTCAGTTTAATAAATACCTCTGCACTGGACAAGACAACCCCAATACCTGCACCTCTCCCCATGACTGGTAAAACCGATGGTTGGATCCAAATTTAGGCAGGGTCCAGGGCTGCCTCTGCTGGCCTGTTGTTTTCTGGGTCATAGGGCTTAGTTCTGGACATTGAGTGAAAGTGTCAGTCCCCCCTCAGAAGTGGTGCAACAAACTGGTTTTTATGCTGCTGTGCAAGTATAGTCCATAATCTGCACCAGTGTCACCTGCAGCAGTCAAGACACTGGGTATATTTTAACTTCTTTAATTTGGCAGACCAGCATTTCTGTGGATCCAAAAAGTGTCTTGAGTTATCAAGGACCTGCTTCACAGGTTTCCAAACATGACTGCGAGCTGTAGAAATATGAATTGCTTAAAAGCTATGAATTAATTATTTCATTGGACACTGGCAGTTTTATTTATAAGAAAGAAAAATAACATAAAAATCATCAGTCTGAGAAAGGAACCAAGGAGGAACTCTGAGTCTTCACTATCTTTGCATCCCCTTGTAGCTGTGGCAGGTATAAACTTACCTCTCTTGTATGTCTTCTGTCTGTGGGGCATGAGGCAAATGCAGTTTCATTTTTTTAAGTGCCTAAGAGTCTTTCACATGTCCCTTCAGGGTGTCACTTTTTGTAGTTTTCAACCATAATATATAATTGTCTTGGTGGTCTTACATGATGGTCCTAGAGGGAAGATACATGCCCTAAAAGAAGGCACTGTTAGAAGATCCAGGTATAGGTTTTGAACCACATTTGCTACAGCAGATTTTGCAAATCCTGTGTTTGGACATCAGAAGTTGCCCTAAGTCCAGGTATATGGACCTGAGAGATCTGTACACCCTCTTGCACCATATCAATTGCAAGTTTTCTATTCTGTAATGCAAGATTATTCCTGTCTTTTCTACTTCTAACAGGATAATGATGTTCTCTGATGACATTATCCGCTACAGCTTGTAAGACTATAAGAACATCTACAATTTTTAATAGTGAAACTTTAAAAAGTGCTTATGTTAGTGTCTTTGAACAGCAAAAATATCATGGTTCATTTAAAATACATCTTTCTCCTTTAGAAAAAGATATGATGCAGTAACTGATCTGTAAGAAATTTATAACAACTCCTCCCCACCCTGACAAACAGCATCGTGTGGCACATCACTGTGGGTCCCTGCTCACTTCCATGTGAAGCTCTTGGAGCAGTCTGTGCTAAAAAAAACTTCTTTGAAATGGGCAGAAATCATCCATATGGTAAAACATCACTTTTCCTCTCTCCACCAATAATTCAGTATTTAGGAAAATACTTTGCAAAAAATGTGCATACAAGGGGCCCTACTGTAGGAAGGGCAGAGCCAGGCTGGCCCAAGTCCCCTGCCTTCCCCAGCTGGGCAGAAAGCATCTGCATGGTAGAAAAGAGCAGGAGCAAACAGGTAAGAGGAGAGGAAAGATGCTTAATGCCTAAAAGGATGAGTATGGAAGGCAGGGCATAGATCTCAGTGTCTTCTCTGGGAAAAAAAGTGCACTGTGTAGTAACCTCAGGCTAAAAGACAGACCAGTGAATCATAATAGGGAAAAAAATAAAAGTGTGGACATTTTTAAGTTAAGCTTTTAAGAATAAATAAATCTGTAGAACGTAACATCAATCAGCTGTGTCTTTCCCCCNAAAAAAAAAAAAAAGGGAAAGCTATAAGTGCTTTTCCTTTCTTTTTTTTGCCAAATCATGCAGAAGATGCTGGCAGCTGCAAAGATTCAATTATACACAATGCAAAAAATAATTTAAAAAAATAATGGCACTTGAAAAAAAATTGCCTCTCCAGAAATTGCGTGGAACAATAAATCTGTTAATTAGCTAATTAATATTCAATTGGGGTCAGTGGGCTTAATAGAACCTTTTTCTGAGACCCAAGAAATTTTCCAATCACAATGTTAAGTCTGCCCACTTTCATTATCATCTAAGCACAGGCAGCCCTTATCAGGCCGCCAGACGGCCGGGAACAATGCGGCACCATTATCATCCCGGCACAGCGGGTGCGGGCACCACACTCGGATGTTGCAGCCTGTGAAGTAAAAATGCTTGAGCATTTAGGGTAATTGATATATGGGTTCTGCTGTATTGTTTAGGGCTGTTTGTTTGCTCTAGTGGTATTTAAGGCAGCGGAGCATCAGAAGATTGATTTTCATTGGTTGCCATTTTTTATTTTTTTTAATTTTTTTTTCCAGCGGAATGGATGACAAGTTGTCAGTGCGGGACCCTGACCAATAGCATCTGGCAAGTGCTCCCCATGGCACGGGGGCTGCTGCTGGCCAGGCACGCACGGAAGTGCTGGGGCAGTGTGCTCCCCGTGCCTTCTGCCAAATCTTGCCCGGCAGAGCCGCTGTGGGAACGCTCCCCTCGGGGGGGGCAGACATTAAAACCCACATGGCTATAAAAAAGGACACGTTTAAACCTGCCTTGCTGTAAAAAATGACAAAATGCAAGACCTATGTTATGAGTGATGGTGGCTCCTTTTATTTATTTTTCCGAGGGACTGCAGTTTTCTGCTGTGAGGCCTGCTGTCCTTCCCCTCCCTTAATATCAAAATATGGAAGTGGGTCTGGTGGCTTTGGGTCTCCCCACTGCCCCCCCAGGTTAAGAGAGTGCTGTAGATTACAGATTTTGGAGCTCACTGGACTGAATATGGTTGTTTATGGTATTCCACAACATTTCGTAGACCAGTTTGCGAGTGAAATTACATTTGTTGTTTAGCTAGCAGTAAATCCTCCAGGTTAGCACGGAAAGGCCATCTAGGTCCAAGCAGTTTGACACAGGCTCCTTAAATCACTGTCCCAGGCCCCTGGCATGTACCACACTACTCTGATGATTAGGTTGTAAATGGAAAATACAGCTGGAGTTCCCTCTACAGAATGGGGACTTGATCTACAGGACCTACCTGTCCCTCCACTTCCTCACCAAGCTGCATCTCCACACACTGTTGCAAGTGACCAAAGAGGGTAAAAGTAGCCTGGATACTTTGCAGTTTAAGGTTTCTCCAAAACCTTGTCCATCAAGGGGCAACGCTGCTTTACCCCCTTGCCATGAGTCCCTCACCAGCCCCACGTTTGTCCTAGAGAGCAGCAAAAGAGGGAAAGAGATTTTTCACTGGAAATGTGGAGACTGGGAAATCCTGTTTCTTTCCTCCTTTCTGTTTCTCACAAAGGATTCCTGTAGCCAATATTCAAGGCAGACTATTATTACTTCACATAAAAATTGAGAGCTTTGTAAGTATTTCCCAGGTGAGGTGGCTGTTAGTTATTTGTCTACTTAACCTGACGCTAGAAACTCCTGGTTATGGATAGCTTATCCCCGAATCTGCTGGAAAAGAACATTTCAGGTGATTTTTTTGCCAGTGAAGCTATAGCTTAAATGGTTTACAGGTGTGGGCCTTTCATGATGGCAGCTCTTCTGCCTGGTACACCCCAAGGAAGTTTTCTCTTGGCGCTGCCAGGAGCATGCAGGTGTTTTTTGGACAGGGAGATTTCGGGAGGAGATGGGAAGGTGCTGTACCTGGGGGGACACCAAAATCCCTTCCCAGCTGCTGGTAAATGCTCGTAACTTTCCCTTCAGTCTTGCTGTGCTTTTTCCACTTAGCTTTTTGAGACCCACTTCACAGTGCTCACAGACTTTATTTCAGGGGCATGGACTGGGGAGGGGGAAATCAAATTTTTCCTTTCTCCTTCAACTTTCTTGCAAGTCACTGGACTTTCATATTTATTTCCCGGGTAGCCTATGTGCATTTATACTGATTAGATCCCTCTTGCCACTTCTCTGCTATAGCACACGTACCCTAAACCTTAAAAAGAAAATAAAAGCTGTTATTTCCTATTTTCATAAATGAAAAGATGTTTCAAGTATTGGGAGACACTGAAAGAAATTCAGCAGTTTGAAGATACTTCAACTTAACTACTAATTGCAGGGGACCAGTGGGCGTAATTTTGGCACTATATTAGCTTTGCCACTCCATGAATAATTTGCATACAAAATGCTTTATTTTGGCAATCTATTAAAGAGCTATACAGTATTTGTGGCTTATCACATTCACGCAGGAAGCAGGATCCTTGGCCATCTCGTTAAATTCTGTTGATGCATAACAATTTAAAGCATGGCACAAGCTGGTATGACATTTAAAGATGCCTTCACTTAATTATATTACACAAATATTGGGTTGTTTATCCTTGGGAATAAAGTCTTTTTGAAGTCAAAGTTGGCATGCGTATAAAGGAGTAAATTTTAACTGATCCCTCAAGTGGGCCTCCTAGCTGCAAATTGGGGTTCTTGCATTTTTTAAATTATTCGTGATAAGAAGCATTACACTTTGAATACAGCCACCGGAGTTTGTTTGCTACTCCCTCCCCTCTTCTTCCCTAATGGAAAATAAAGTCTTTAGCAATAAATCGGCACATGAAACCAGAGGGGTAACTGTAGGCTGGGGTGAGAAATGGGACAAACAGTGGCACTTGTAAGAGTCTGTGGCTGCAAAAAGCAAAAAGTCCTCACTTTGGTCTTCAGCAGGAGGGAAGAATTAATGTAAGGGGGTATATAGACTGTTTGCACAGACGCAATGGGGAAATTGGGGTAGAGGAAAAATCAACTTCTTTTTTTTTTTAATCCTCAGAAGGATAATCAGCACGAAGCCAAACTGGAGTTTAGGTTTCTCTGTAAAGAATAAATTGAAAGGCTGCAAATTTAAAATTCATATTGTTCAATTTAGTTGGCTGTTTACATTTTCTTTATATACATATATATCACATGCAGAAGCTGAAGGGATGAAGACTGAGAGTGGGCTGGGCAGAGAGGTCTCCAGCCCCATAAAAGGGAGAGATCCTAGATGAGGACACTGAAACCATTCATTTGCCAGTGTTGGGAACAAAGTGTGATCATTTTGCTCTGTCAATGACGTTAATAATAGAGAATTAATCAAATTTTGGCTCACTGGACAATAAAAGAGAAGATTACTGTGCGATAAAAACTCTGTCTTGGAGGAGCAGCCTTCCTTCATTTCCTGCCCCACTTTGACCAGGAGAAAAGGAAAAGGGCAAAACCCCACAAATTACTGAACAATCCTATCTATCCTTACTCATAAATGAGTGGGATGGCCTCCAGGTTATGGACAGATCATCACTTAGAGGGTTGTTGCACATCAATTTAATGGCTCCCTGTCCCTTTCTAGACTTATTTCAGAAGCAGAATGTGGTGGCTTGAAATGACTTTGTTTGTTGGGTTGGGTAATCAGTTCATTCACATTCAGTTCATCCAATTCTTGTGTAATGTAGGAAAAATATGGTATTTCACCAAAACCAGCCATAGAGAAGGCAGTCACTGAACACACCATAGAGTGCTTATCTGGATAATTATAATTAATGTTTTTCTCTGTTGGTTTAGTGAGATGCTCTCATAAAATAATTAATTTTATATCCCATTTCTCAGCATATTCATTCAGCTATTTGGAGGAGGTTCAAAAAATGGTACATGTGTGTATATATATTTTTTAATTCTGTACTTTTTCTTAGCCATTGATCTGTTGGCTGCAGCTCTGAGCTGTTGTTTACCCAGGAACTTTTTTGTCCCTAAAGATAAAGTCTCAGAAAGCTGAAGTGACAGGCTGGTCCTGGCATGGTGGCCACATCTCCTCCTCACCTGTCCTTTGCAAAATTGCATTGCTGTGAATAAGTATCTGGAAAAATACACAGACCAGTGGGAATTGGCACCACTGCACAAGAGCTGCTCCTTGTGCTCAAGGAGAAGTTTGGGTCCTCAGTCTACATTTGGCTTTGATGTGTGTGTCCTTCCTATAATTAAGTAATGAGCTGATATGAAGTAATTTTATATATCATGGACTATTGATAAAATCAGTGTTAAGTATATTAGCAATTAGGAAACTAAGAAGATGGTAGGAATCCTTACGTGCAATTAACTGCTCTGATTTAAATTACCGTCCTCCCATTATCCTCTGTTTCGATCTATAAACTGTCCCTTCCTGAAGATGGATGTGTATGGATGCACTCCTGGAGAAGCTGCACCACGTCTCGGACCGTGTGCCAGTGCAGCAGGATGGATCTGTGCTCTGGCACTGCATCCCACACCCCAACCAGCCAGGCAGACAGACTGAGGTGCCTGAATGGCCTCAAACACACAGGACTCCTTAGGCTAAATCCCACTGGGTTTTGGTAGGGTTTAAGAGACCTGGCTTTGCATTTCCAATGACTGAAGCACAGGTGAGCAACTCCCACAGAAGTATTTTTATGGATCAGAGAGGAAAAGTCTGCTTAAAGCAGTGCCTTGGAGCTGTGCAGTCAGGTCTCTTCCTGCAAATGCCTCTTACATGAATTAAACAGCAGTGAGGCCTACCCCTGCTAAACAGCATATTCTTAACTGTTTTACCAAGTGCTGACCTAATATTTTTCTTATGCTTTCTATTTGTTGTGAGATTCGGTTGAATTAAGTTCTTGCTTCATAAAAAACATCTCCCAGAGTTAATGGACCAGCAGAGAGGCTGCAGAGCTCCAGGCTGCACCAGCAATGCCAGCGACTCCCAGGGAATTATTTGCAGGTGCAGTTACTTGGCAATGCCAGGGTTTGCCAAATGTAAGCAGTAATGACTGGCATAAAAATTTTGGCTGGTGTGTTAGATGAGCTGGGCATGCTGCAGAGCTGTGGCTTGCAGATCTCCTGCCCCCAGTTCAGCAGCAGCTCCACCAGAGATCTGTCTGCCATCAGGAGAAAAGCCTTACTGCCGTAGTTGTAACGCAGGCTGTGGCACAATGTGATGGTCTGCTGCAAAGCCTAAGGATGTAACAGGGGAAAGTAAGGAAAACCTGTACCATCAGCTCATATCCATTAATAACTCTGGGATTTTTTAACTTTCTTTCATTTTTTCCTTTATATTTTTTCCTGCTGTCATCACTTGTCACTGCTGTGTGAGCCGACAGTCCCAGCCAAACAGTCCCTCACAGCCATCCCTACCCCAGAGGCAGGTGCCCGGCCTTCCCGGTTTTCAGTGGCAGTGGTGTCAGGCACATCCAGCCTTGGTCCTTGTGGGATCAACCAACTGCCTCTTCTCCAGGCATTTTTCACTGTGTAACTGCATGTGTGAGCAGAGCCATGAGCTTCAGAGTGGGCTGGCAGCAGAGCTGGAGGGAGCAGGGAGGACAGGCAAGAGGTGCTGAGGGGAGGGCAGGCAGGGAGACACACACAGGGTGAGTGCCACCCCACTCAGCTGGGCTCATCTTGTGTTCTTCAGGGGCTTTTTCATTTCAGTGGATGATGCCTGATTTGCAGACAGAATTTGGGCCTTTGAGTTAATTTTATTTAATCTTGCAAGATCTCCTGAGAGATTTTTAATGGGAACTCTGTATTAACTGTCCCTACAGCTGCACATCCAAAGATTATTTAAACTTGAATGTTTTCCTCAGCCAATTGCTGAAAATCACAAGCTATCACTTCTACCTTCTTTGACAAGCCCTTGATTCTTCCCTCATCCTGGTGCTGTTGTAGGCCCAGGGTCTCTCTTTGAGGCTGTCTCTTCAGTTTCTGAGACTGGGACTTTCTAAAACAAGCCATACTCGTGGCATTCTTCTTTTCCTCACTTGTGGGAAGCATCTGTCAGTAGCAGCAATAGTGGTGTGCCTAGAGGCTTCAACCAAGCCTTAAACATATAAAATGAGGACTACAGCTGAAGTCCTGGTAGCAATTGGAAGATTCCAACCAAGCAGAAATGAAAGACAAGAGAGGTTGAATGACTTCAATAAAGACATGTGGAAAGTAACTGTCCCAGAAATAACAAGTCCCCTGAGACCCTGGTTAATATTCTCTTCGATCTGCCTGTCCTTTGGTGACTAATCCTGCCTGGGGCTGCAGAGGGATGGATGTGCTGTATGGAGTTGGGCTGCACATGTATTTCTTGCATGAGAAGGGTGGCATTGAACCACATCCCAGAGCAAGTTGCAGTTGACCTTGTGTGAGAGGTGCACGTGCCTTCAAAGGTATAGGGCTTTACTTCTGAAAATTACCTTGGTGTCCGTGGATGACTATGAACCTGTTCTCAGTCTTTTTCATCTATTTTGCCTCCAGCTCCATCAGTTTTTTTGGGGGGGTGTGTTCTTCCAGGATCTGGTTGGAGTTTTACAGACAACATTTGCATGCTGTCAGGTATGTCCATGAGCAATGACAGGAATCTGCTGTGCTCTTTTGGCTGGTTATGGTGCCCCATACTCCACAAAGACCTGGCCTGTGTGGTGCTCATTGCTGTTCACATGTACAGAGCAACACCTCCAAATAACATGGTCTGTGACATCTGTGCTGGCACTGCTTGTACTACGTGACAACATTTCATTCAAGAATTAAATCCTGAGTGGATATAAACCAAGGTGGCTCTACTGATGTGCAGTTTCCAAGCCCTTCCCAGCCACCCTCTTACCCACCAGTACAGAGTCCATGACCATGACCTTCATGAGCTGGTGGAAGCACTGCTTAGTCAGAAATCAGGATGAGTGATAATTTCCTTTTCCTTAACATGACGGGTATCAGCCATAGGACCCAAGCTCCTGTTTGATTAGCTCTTAGTGTCACCCTGTCCTACTCATCTGATGCACAGTTTAATATGTGGAATGTTATATGTGAAAAAATTGCTATTGAAATACCTTATTTATGTGGGGGTTTTTTTTGTAAAGACTTAGCAGTAAATTAAAAGGGATAAAAAATAGGGAGATTTGCTGCAACGTACATTAATTTCCTGATGTTTTTATCATATATGTAATGCAAAGTACCACTACCAGTTACTTCACCATCATCATTAACAATGGAAATTAAAATTTACACATATAAAATGTTATTATGCCATGCCTTAATTTCCTTCTTGTATCTTACTTATGTCCATTATTACAAAATATCACTCTTTCCCACCAGCACCCCCCAGTGAAGTGGTGTTCCCACACAGTTTGGGACCTGGTTCAGCACCACCTGGGAGGGCTGCAAATTTATGAATATTTGTGCCTGTAAGGCTGTAAAGAGCTTGGAGGTGCTGCTGCTGTTCTAACAAATGAGACTGCTGTTGACATAGCTTTCCACGAATTCCTATGATTTGCAAAAGATGATGTTGAGCAGCCAATTATGTTATATTACTGCTGACTATGAAACAAGGATCTAATCTGAATCTCATTGATGCTAATGAACATTTTTACACCGACTTCAAAAGGTGCTGTTGGATCAAGCAGCAAATTATTTTCCTCCGGGGTATTTAAATTTTGATTGTGTCCCGCAGAACCAGAATCTCTTGGGTATAATGAGCAGTGTGTAACTCTTGTTACAAGGGAAATGTCGGGGCTGACATGGATGAAACAAGGGGGATCTTTCCTTCTGGCAGCTATTTGACAGTTGCAACAAATTGTCTTCTGCCGTGAGGTCCTACCGGAGACTCGGTCGTTGGTACGGGGGGCAGGGTCAGCAGCATAAACTTTCAGAGCTTCAAAAAAAGCCCCAACCACAAGGTGCTTCTATAAAGCACGTATTTCTGGCCTACTTGAATCCAGCTGTGTGACTTTCAGGTCAGGAAGAGGAATTACAATACAATCTTAGCTAACTTTTGATTCTCCACAAAAGGTCTTAACAAAATTGGATGAGTTTTATATGAATATGTTAGCAGGGTGTAGAATAACTCTTTGCTTGCCTTCTTCTCACTGAACTGGTAGGTAGCCTTTCTAGTGTGAATAGAGGCCTTTTTTTTTTTTTGTAATGAAAGACTTATGAAAATATAATAAGTGAATGGAAAGAGAAGCACAGTAAGTTCTGCATCTTTTCATTGATCTGTTATTTTTAGTAAATCACATGTAATCATAATACAAAGTCCTTGAAATATGATGTGACAAAAATAATCAGAAATCAAGCTCAACCTGAAAATTAAAGGCATCCGCTCACAGAGTTCATGAAAGCAAGAATATATTTTAGACAGTCTAGTTAGCATATTGCAATCTATTTAGCAATGTACTTAGCATACCACTGCATCTGGTGCAGAGCTCTGTTCCTTATTAATTTTCAATACATTTATTCACCTGCTTTATACTTCAGACTTGCCGGGTGCTGCCAGATGTGCTACAGCATTTCCTTGGATTGAATCCAGAGTTGGCTACCTACTTGCCTGATGCTGCAACTCTTGCAACACCTGCACTTGCCCCAGTCAGAGGAGATGGGTGTTAGGAGGGCTGTTCCACATCCAGAGTGAAAACGTGAGGTGAAAATTAATTATAGCATATACTATATGTGATAGAAATGAGTTACTGCCCAATTATGTCTTCTGTTTCCATTCAGATGAATTAATGCTTGTGGTGAGCCCTTGGGAATTCAGACACACTTTAAACTTGTAATGAGTGCTATCATTATTGCTTTTGACAGTCATTGAAGTATAATTATCTGATCATCTATTTTAAAAAAAAAATCAAAACTTGTCATATATGAGTTCGAAACTGGCAAATTACAGAACAGTCACCTTAGCAGCTCAGCAGCTCAGCTATTTTCTGTAGTGGCACTGCCATCTCCTGGAAAAACTGAAATTGTGCTTCCAAATTTTTCACCTTGAAAGAAAGTTTTCAAGAGCAAGAGAGAGGCTAAGTACAAAAGCCAAGAAGCTCTTAAATTTGAGGCTTTAGGTGTGGCTGAGATGCTTGGTTTTCGTGTAGAAGTGGCTGCATGGCTCTTTGTTATCAGAGACTTTTGCCGAGGAACAAGAATGGATGTGGCGTGTGGAGTGTTGTAGCCTGCTCCTATCAAAAGGAGATGGTGGGAATGACCAGGTGCTCCAGCAGTTTAGTGTTTCTTCACAACGCATAACCCCAAACACAAAAAGGGTTGCCCACCAAGGCATTTTGCAGGATCGCTTAATGCCCCCAGCAGTCAGCTACCCAGGAAGAGCCGCTTTCTCACCATGGGACTTTAGCACTGAAAAGGTTTCTATTACGGCTTTCATCTGAAAAGAGATGGCATCGTAGATTTTTGTCTGCTTTCCGGGCCTTTCCTGAGCTACCCTGTGATAATTAGCATTGACCATCCTACCATCTTATTAAGCAGTGGTTCTGGCTGTGCTGAAGGATTTCCCCTACCTCCAGGCACAATTCCCATGTTTCTAGGTGCTGGATTAGCTTTCTTATTCAAATTTTACCTTTTTCTGGGCCTTGTTTTCAGGATATTTTCATGTTTTCAATCAAAACCAAGTGGGTTTTTTTTACTCAAATTTCACTTCCAATTCCTGTCTCTCTGCTGGGCAGAAGCTATGTGTGAACTATTCATGTTTTACTACCCACACTCAGCTGGGCCCATTCCCATCTCCACAGTGCTGGAATACACACACAGCTCCAGCTGCACAACTCCTGTTCCCACCACACACAGGGATGCTGACCTCAGAGACATCCAAAAATTGCACAGTCTTTCACTAATCCTTTGGATTCTAATTTTTTTTTTTTTTTTTTTTTTTTTTTTT
>WEKY01012829.1:1854-55226 GCA_013390045.1 Picathartes gymnocephalus | reverse complement strand
ATACATATATATGTATATAAATCCTATATATATGTATATATATTTGCAGAAAAACCTGCAGAGATTGGTTCTTATTGTATTAAACTGTGTAGGTGGCAAAAAGGACCTGTTTCAAGGCATGGTAGCAGAAGGTTTAAAGTTATAATTCTGCTATGGAAGCAACAGAAATAGAATACAATATCATTTCAGGGTAGTGAGGTCCAGCAAAACTAATAATAATGATTTTGGATCATATGTTGCCAATATATCAGCACATGCTTTCTGATTGAATATGTGAAAATCTATACCTCAGCAGCATTTTTGTCTTTTGGAAAAAGTAACTTCTTTCAATAAATCATTGAGTTTTTGGTAGAGATTTTGTTATGCGAACCAAGAATCTTAGAAAGGGAGAACAATACGTTAAAAGAAATTTGTTCTGAAAAAGGAGTGCTTTGATACTGGAGACAAGCAGCACAGCAGGAGCTTAAACAAATGAAAACAACCTTGGTGTGTGCTATTCTTCTCTGGTGACAGCTTTGTGGAGGGCATCTAGCTGTTAGAGAGCAATTTAAGAGAAGGATCTGGCAGCATGTAGCATCATCGTATCACAACAAAGGAAGAAAATGAGATCTTGTTCTTTTTTTTCCCCATGAAATTCATACTGATAGTCTCTGTTTTCTATGTTGAATGCATTTATTTGGTGCATGTGTGCAGTGCTTTTACAATACTATGCATTAAATTTACACTCCAGAGAAGTTCCTGCCCTTCTGGAATTCTTTATATTGGTTTGGTTTTTCCGGAGTCACTCAATAAAGAATTTGTGGTTGGAAAGATTGAAAAGGAGAGATACATTTCCCAGTGAGGGAAAGTAGCTTCAGAGGCAGAGACACAATGTTCCTTCTTTTTACCCTGCAGCAAGAAACAGCGGATGACTCAGGGGAAATGGTGAAAACATGGGCGTATTTCTTACTGGAACACTAATAACATTCTCCCATTTTGCATCACTCATTTGCTTGATGACAGTTGTTTCTCCTCATGTGGTGCCAATCCTCCCTCTGCACAGGAGGACACAGTGTAATTCCCTGCAAGAAGCAGTTTATGAAATAGTAAGGATGAAATTCCTTCTCACCTCACAGTTTTTCATATGGTACCTTTCCAAGGTCTTTGCCACCAGGGACCTCTAGCATAATGCAATGCAGCAATGACTTTCTCCTCTCTTTCTGTCCCAAATATGTTACAAGTGTGCTGCTTTTCTTCCTGAACATTCACGATTTTCTTTCTTTCTTTTCTTCCTTGATTTCCTTCCTAGCTTGTTAGCAGCTGGTGTCACACTGCCCAAAGAATCATTAATCCTGAACAAACACATTTTTCCTTTAATACAAGGCAGCTGTGTCCCACTTCTATATTATAGTTAGAAAAAGAATTGTCATTTGCAAAAAGTGAGATACTACTTTCGTAAAAAGGAAAAAAAAAGAGCTTTTAAATGTTTTTTGGTGAGAATCTAAGACATACAAACATCTTTAGTAATGCTGATGCTATCAGTCCCAACGATGCTGTTGCAAGTTTAAGATGATACTTGAGTTTATTGTAGGTATTGATTATATCATTCAGTCTTATAATTTTTTTCATATATGCTTTTATCAAGAGTTTATTCATTGCATTTTCTTTGCTTTAATTTTTTTAATCCTGAAAAAACAGTTATCAGAAAAAATCAGAAGAATAACAAGTGCCAGCTCCAAAGTTAATGGGAGACATTAAAATTTCCCTTCATTTCTCTGAGGCTGATTTAAGATATTTATGGGTATCTGTAATAATTAGGAGAGTTTAAAAAGGAAGGAAGAACCAAACACATGCAACCTAAACTTGAAATAGTTTTCTAAGACAAAAAAAATTGGGTTATTTTTTCCATCAGAGCTCGGAGGATGAAAGAGGAAGAAAGAAAGAAAGAAAGAAAGAAAGAAAGAAAGAAAGAAAGAAAGAAAGAAAGAAAGAAAGAAAGAGAAAGAAAGAAAGAAAGAAAGAAAGAAAGAGAAAGAAAGAAAGAAAGAGAAAGAAAGAAAGAAAGAAAGAAAGAAAGAAAGAAAGAAAGAAAGAAAAAGAAAGAAAAGAAAGAAAGAGAAAGAAAGACATGATAAGTTATGTTTGTTTCCTCAATAATGGGCAGAAACACAAATGTGAGGTGGCATGTTCAAATTTTGTCTTTTGGGAGAAAAGAGGGTAGGGGAAGATCCTACTGCAAATTAGGAAGTGACTGTAAATGTCATGATGTGCGCTGCATCTTAGGCATTGTCACTGTTTTATTCCCTGGCCTTTAAGAATTTTTACTTTAGAGCATTCAGTGGAATTGCTTCTGGTCTGCTAAAAACACTGATATCCTTCCTTTTACAACGGAATGACCTGGAACAGGACATATCATTTTGGTTGCATCATGATTTTTCTCAAATCTCTGTATGAATAACAGAATCAAAAATTAAAATGAACTAACTGGTTTTCATTGATTTTTTTTTTTAATCTTCACACAGCGCTATACAACACATATATTAGTAAACATTTTTTTATTATTATTATTATTTATATTCTCTTACATAAAGCCTAAAAATATGTATTAGAACTGAGGAACATTTAAGTATATTTAGGTATTTCAATCAAGAACCTACAAGGCTTACATTTAGACACATTATGTAGTATAATTAAATAAAAAGACTGTTAGAAATATTTAAAATTAAGCGTGATTATTAGATTTTGTGAGCTTAGAGATTAGAATTTTTTTTTTTTTTTCATCCCCAGGTTATTTTATAGATTCAAGATGACTTCTGTCATGCCAGGTCTGAAACATAAAACTTCAAATATGAGATAGTTTAGGTCTTGCAAAAACACTGCTGCATAACCTTAAATACCTGAATTTGTTTTACATATTAATTAATATCACCAGATTGAAGAGTAGCAGATGTATTTTAGATCATATTTCTTTATGTTCAAGTAATATTTCAAAAGAAGTTAAATATTCCAAAATAAAACTCAAGTGATGTGTTGCAAAATATCATTAGATAGTGAATAACATGATGCCCTCTTTCTTCTGTGGAATAGAGTACGGCTCTTGAAAATCTTTTCTTTTATCTATTTGTCCTTGTCCTGCTGCTGTTTTTGGTACTCAGGGAAAGGTTTGCAGTGCTTCCATTTAGAAGCCGTTCTGTTGTGGGCTATAGTCAATGATTTAGCTAGTTTGTTGTAATGCTTGGCAGAGCATCCTCAGGCTTATTTTCACAGCTAAGCAAGATTTTGCTAGATGGTCTCTGAATTCACAGGCTTTTTCAGACAACTGAAGAGGGAAAATTGCTGATTATTTGGAAAATGCTGTGTTGTATTTATTGAGTTAAACAAGCAATCTTTTCTTAGGATGATGTGGATAATTTATGTAATTCAACATAGCTAAAACTTTTAAGAAAATTGTGTCTTTTATTAATCCTTACAATACAACTGCAAGAGGCTAGAAATAAGTTTCTATGTGCTTGGATGTGACATTAGCAATTTTAGACCGATGATAATGTTTAACTATTAATGACTTCTGATGCAGCTTTCAAAGCAAATTCAATAAAGATCTGACTCAGAAAAGATTTGCAAAACAGCCTCCAAATAATATATTTGATTCCAAGTCACATTTCTTGTTAGTTCTATTCCTGAAATACATTCCTTCTTTTGATAAAGACAATCTTATTTTGTTCTAATTCATGACACAGTAACTGGTTTTAAGCTAAATAAAAATCATCTTTGGCAAGCATCATTCAAATAAATTATCATGTAGCAGAGCCACATAATACGTTTTGTTCTTTACCTGTTCTCCCACATCCTGAGTGCTCTAACCATTGTGCTATAGCACAAAAGAAAGGCATCATCCTGTGGAAAAAAAGAAAAATGAGATACATAAAGGAAAAATAGAGAGAAGCCAGTGGAGAAAAAGGACCCTTATGGAGCAACAGGAAAGCAATAGCAAAGAACTTTTGTGCATTAATCCAGTCTCACTCCTTCTTAGGAGTTAGATTAATATTGCTTTCTATGTAAAGAATCATTCATGACAGAAAAAGATATTCACACACCTTCACAACTAAGTTTTGGGGAAATTAAGGGAACAGTCTAATTAATTTTGGCATGCTTGTTTGTTTTTGTTTTTTTTTTTTTAATCCTTCTCTTAGAATATTTCTGCAAACACTAGTGGCCTAGTCCAATATTTATTCTGGACAGCAATAAAGAATGTTTTTTTCAGACCTAGAAAATCAAAATCTATTTAAATTCAAGGTCTTTTCATGAAAGTTCATCTTGATTCTTATACCATCTTCATCATTCTGCTTAATGCTGCATTTCACTCTGTTAATATTCAGAAAAGTTTTACATTTATTCCCTTCTACAGGAACCTCCATCAAGACAGCTTCCAACCCTTTCATTCACTGGATGTACATGAGGCAGTAAACATGTCTTCATTATTTTTGTCCGTGTTGCAGATGCATCAGGGCTTGCGTATTCTGTTCATGAGGTGGTCTCATTTCAAGTATCTCAATGTCTGTAGATTTCTTTCCAGAGAAATCCAAGGACCTGTCAGGCTCACTATTGCAGTATTTAATGGAAGGTATTAAACTTCTGAAAAGGCAGCTGAAAACAAAACAAGAAAAACCCAAACAAATTAACAACAAAAAGATTTGCATGGCTAACTGTCGAAAACACAAAACTTGTAACACATACTTTGCTACTGTTTACACATCTCTCCCAGGACCATTTAAAACCTTCTCCTTCAAGAAAGCATTTGCAGTGAGAAGTCTGTCTAAAATGTCTGTTCTTTGTACAGTCATTGCACAGAAACCAACACTATCAAAGAATAAAACATCTCCCTCAGCACAATTGTATTTTTAATCCTCAAGCAAATTCTAAGCTCTAAGTTCATAATATCTATTTAGACCATTCAGAATTTCTGAATAGACTACAAGGGCTTGCAGTTTTTGTTTCTGTAATAAATTCAAATTCAACTGATTACATGTTTTTTAAGAGTTTCGATAGTTTATAGATTCACTCACGATGACTAATGTTAAGATAATAGTTGTAAATATATCCTTTATCAACAGCAAGCTTTCATTTAAGACAGGCTTTTATTAATCTGATTTCCTTAGACATTTTTCCTGTTTAGCTACAATGGTCTAAATTCCTCTTCAAGTCTTCAAAGTCAATTATGTCATGTCAGGTCTAATCCTTGACCAGGTCCTCAGTTATCTAAGGTATGTGTTTTATTCACAGTCAATGTGTCTAGAGAATGTGACAAAGTCTTTTCAATTCCACCACTGCTGGCAGAAGAATGAGATCAAGCTTTAGGTCATCACTTAAGAATAATTTTACTCACATTCCTATTGCTTCCTCTTTTACTGTTTTGCTTTTGAGTTACAGAGAGAGAATGCCTTTAAGGGAATTCAGATGTTTGCTTCATTTACTATTAATCTATCCTGATTAGCATTACAAATATGGGTTAAGCAACATTGTTGCAAGACTGTTACCAAATCTTCTTCCTATATCAGAAATAATTCTAAATATCATAATCAATGTCAAGGTGAAAGTAATATTTGCCAGATTTTATTTATATGCATATATAAAGTTATTTTTAATAGCTCAGAAATAAAAAAAAAAACAAACAACTTTGAAATAGATTTTGTCTTGTTCCTCTTTCATTCCTTTAGAGTCTGACTTCCTGAGGCCTCAGAAACTACCCCAAAAGTCTTCATTCAAGAAATTTATTTTATTATTTACTTTACTAAAAGTCACTTAAAATTTTTGTGGTGATTTTTAATTTAGGTCAGAATTTCTAAAATGGTGTTCTATTCATTTCATTGCAAAAGGTATATTTTCATACACTGACAACTCCATTTCATGTATTTTTTCATAGAAAAGTTAAGTCTTCAGTAAAGATTGCCATCAGCAGTAGAAAATGGAAAAATGTATTGATATTGCCTATTAATATGTTACAATCATGGACAAAAATGGCAAATATAACTATATCTTATTAAATTGTAGACAATGACAATTTTAGGGATCTGCTTCACATTGACTTAGATGAAAAAATTTTCTGAATGCATTTGTGGGTTTGTACCTCAGTTTTTAAATGAGAATAAATTGTGTTATTATTTTATTAGGCAAAACTGAAAATGTTACTGAATAGATTGTACAGTCTATGCACTCTGCCTCATTTCTGTGATGCAGAAAGTTGCACATAATTGTAAATATTTTAAAAGAAATATTTATTGTTATATTATTTTTTAACGAGTTGCAATATTTTTGTTTTATTCCTAGACTATATGAGCATGGTGAGATATTTACTACAATTGAATAAATATTTCATTTTTAGCATGTGCCTCTTAACTGCAGATTTAAGTATGATGGAAATTCCTAGTCAGGCAGGAAAAGTAAATTGTCACAGATAGTTCATGTAGATACAGAAGAGATATAATATTATAGGTTTATGTTTAGGTAATGAAGAAGTTTATAATGATGTACAGTTAAGAGGGGGAAGTCCCAAGACCAGAGAAGCTCAGCACTGTGGTTATTGAAATGAGTATCTGAATTCTTTGTGAATTACTAATTTCCTGCAAGAATCCAAATTCAGGTTTTTTATTAATAATTTCTGCTAAATTTCAGAGGGATTTGTTTTGAATGTCAGACTACCCCAATGTTTTTTCAATCTTAAAAGCAGAGTATTTCTGTACTCTGTGTTGTAGATATTTTCCTAACTAATATAAGTCGGAGTTCTTGTCAGCTTAAGGAGAAATGGAAGCCCATTTCTTTATTCTGTGGGTGGAATTGGAGAGTTGAGGGTTCATTACAATGTTGCTCAGTTTGTCTCTATTAGATTATTCTCTACAGTTCACTGAAAACGACATAAATTTTGCTTATTACAAGATAGATTTCCTACCTACTGCTTAAAAATATCAAAATTTCTTCATGTATTAGTTTCTTCAAATTTCATTTTAATTAAATATATTGATGCCACCATTTTTCAACAAAGACTTAAAGCTTTCTATGTTTGAATTGCTTGGACACCCCAGTGCAGACGGCTGCAGTTGATAGCAGTATGACGAGAGGTGCAGATTTAAGAGATTTGGACTGTTCTTTACACATGGATAACTGCACTTGCATGACTGAAGTTATAGCTGAGTAATGTTATAAAGCCAGTCTTTTTCTTTGTGATCACGGGTTTATGAACAATAAAGACTATATCCAAACTATTAAAAATGGACAAAGGGAGATGCTTCAAACAGCAGTTGTCAGTGAAATTTATCACACGTGACCTCTGTCATGAACGTTTGTGGGCCTACATTGTCTTGTAACAGTACTGAAACAACTCAAATTCCTTGAAGTTCAGAAGAAAATAATTTGGGTTTAAAATTCATTTTTTGAGTTATGTATAGCCTTGAAAATGGCATAACTGAATAATAGAAGTTATTCATATCTGAGTCTAAAGAATACATCATTGTAGTGCAGGAAACATTTAAGATTTTGTACATCAAGGTGCCAGAAATTTATCACTCATGCCTATCATTCCCATTCATAACAAAACCGGGATTAAGTCCTCAAACATAATTAGCACTCATCTGGAGAGTTATGTCCATAGTAATAACGAAGATAAAGCTAATGGGAGATCAGTAGGTAACTTTAGACCAAATAGCCATTTTAGACAGTTTGAGGATTAAGGCTTCATACCAAGCAACAAAGGTAAAATAAGGGTGGACAAAAATGACACTTCAGAATAGCAGCAAATCATTTCAAGATTACAGGATCTGAGTAGGGCTGTTGGGCAGGCAGAGGGGGCATGCTGGTGCTCAGGGCACTGTCAGTGTGTGTGTGCTCGTGAACCCAGGGAGCGCGGGGTGCGTCCTGCACTCGTGACCTTCTGCCTCTGCCAGCCCAAGAGGAGGAGGGGACGTGTCCCTGTGTGCCTGTGAGTCCTGGATCTGGGGGATGTGGACCAGCACATTCTCTGTGACTGTCTGTGTCCGTGCCCTTTGTGTGTCTGGGGTGTGTGCTCAGCTTTGCTGCTGGTTGAAGCTGCAAACAGCGAAGTGACAGCTGCATCCCTCTGCCTGAGCGAGGCCACAGAGCACTGGGCAGGAGTCCCGGGCAGGAGTCCTGCTGGAGGAAGTGGCTGTTCTTAAAATTCTTAACATCCTCATCCAGTTCTCACCACCTGTGTGGTAGGTTGACCTTGGTTGGCTTCCAGGCACACAGACAACTGTTCCCTCACTGCCCCTCCCACACAGGACAGGGGGAGAAAACAAGATGAAAAATTTTGTGAACCGACATAAAGAAAGAGAAATCATTCACCGGTTAACATAGCAGGCAAAACAGACTTGACTGAAAAAACTTTGTCTCACACAGCAATGTGTGCTCACAGCCCAGAAAGCCAACCTTCAAAAAGCTGCATCAAAAACATCATGGCCAGCAGGTGGAGGGAGGTAATTTTACCCCTCTGTTCTGCCTTTGTGAGACCCCACCTGGAATGCTGCACCCATCCCTGGGGCCCCTGATACAAGAAGGGTGTGGATCTGCTGGTGCACAAAGATGATCAGAAGGCTAGAGAACCTCTGTAAAGAGAGTTGGAGTTGTTCAGTCTGGGGAAGAGAAGACTCCAGACAGACCTTTGAGCAGCCTTCCAATACCTAAAGGAGGCCTACAAGACAGTGGAGAGGGACTTTTTACAAGGGCATGTAGTGAGAGGTCTAGGGGGAATGGCATACACTGAAAGACAACAGGTTTAGATGAGATATTAGGAAGAAATTAATTTCTGTGAGGATGGTGAGGCAGTGGAACATGTTGCCAGCAGAAATTGTCCGCTGGAAGTGTTCAATGCCAGGTTGGATGGGGATCTGAGCAACTTTAGTGGGAGGTGTCTCTGCCCATGGCAGGAGGTTTGGAACTAGATGATTTTAAGGTATCTTCCAACCAAAACTATCCTATGATTCTGTTATTCCATCATCCTATAACTTGGAGAAAATGAATTTATTGCCAACAAATAGAGTAATATGATGAAAAACAAGGGTAAAATTAAAAGAAAATCACTACTCCTTGCACTTTTCTTGAAGCTCAGCTTTACCCCTTTACCCCCATAGAGAGCAGTGCAGGCAGATTAGCAATGGGGTCTGTGATTAGTCCATAACAGCTCCTCTCTACAGCTCCCTCTTCCTCAGACTTTCTCCCTGGTCTGGTGTGGGGTCTCCAGGGGCTTTAGCTTCCTTCAGGACCTATCCACCAGCTCTGACATGGAGGCCTCCACAGGCTGTAATCTGCTCCATCACAGTTCTTTATGTACTGCTTCAACACGGTCTTGTCAAAAGACTGCAAAGAGTCTTTGCTCTGGTACCTGGAGTACCTCCTCACCTCTTTCTTCTTTTTAAAAAATTATTACTATTTTTTCGAAATGAACACATACATTATACTAATACTGGACTTTCTTGCATGGGGAAAAAGATTGCTGCTTATTGGATATAAAGACTAACACTTGAAAAACAACATTGCAAAATTAATCTCTTTCTTATTGTATTTGTGTGTTTTGGTAGAGATTAAGGATATATTATTTTATTACATTTCTACCAATAGCCCACAGTGACAACTAAGTCATTGTCCCATGTATCTATAAATTAAGGAGATTTCTGAGTGCTTCTTTCCACCAGCATTCTTTACGTCTGAAAACAAAGGATTTATTTGTACCTTTTTAGTGAAGGATATCAAGCAAAAAACCTGGACAACACAGACTTCAAATTCTAGGAAGAATAGCCTTATATATTGTTTTTTCCTGTTATCCATTCCATTATATTATATTAGATTATTTGAGGTTTTCTCTTGTGCAGAGAACGTGAGACATTTCACATAAAAGGACATGAAATTTTAAGCAACAGAGAAAGGAGCCCTGGGTCCTAAACAAATTTTACCTAACACCAGGTTCTTACTTGACCTAGACCTTGCAGGGAGGAAAGGTCAGCATCTGCTGCGAGACTATTATAGTCCTCAGATGGGTTTATTTAAGACTGTGAGTTTCTTCTTATAATTTCCTTTATATAAAATACTTTATACAAAAATGAAATAATTACATTAAAATAGAAAATTAGGTAGCAGAAGGGTGTTCAGAAAGCACAGAAATCTAGGTGAAATATACGGGGGAAATTTCACCCTATGCTGGAACATGTGGCTGCTAATGTTGCCTAGAAGAGCAAATAATGCTCTAGAACTCTGTAATTTTTGATTCTGGAAAATGAGATAAGCAAAATTTAAAAATAAAAAAAAATCTCCCATTAAATAAACAAACAACAAATTAACGAGGGAAACTTCCCCCGAAAATGTGAGGTAATTCAGTCTGCATGTGTCTATGATATTCAGCACCTCCTCTCTGCCTTTTATCCAGTGTAGAAATTGGTAGAGACCAAAAACTTTTATTCTGCTCCACCAAGTAATGCAGGCATCTAGTACTGTATGAGATGCCCTATCAGAAGAATTCACATAGACCTGCCAGATGTGACATGAGACATTGGTACTGCTATGTCCTTCTCCAGTCGCAGCAGAAACCACAGACACGATCTAGGGCATACTGGACGGTACTACATATTAATGTTCAGGAAAATGAGTAGTTTTCTGGGTTGAATAAATGTTCAACAGCTCAGAAGCTGAGGGGAAAAAAAAATCAAGTAAGAATTTTGCAAGACTTGGGAAAAGTTTATTTTATAAACGTCATCCCCAAGGTCTATTTTAGGAGTACATCATAGCTTACATTTTAAGGAACAGAAATCAATATCAAACCTAATTTCTGTGCCTTTAGACATTGTATGCAGATTTTTTTTTTTTTTAATTAGGCATATTAGAGTGTAAATTTTTGTTTGATCATTTGTTTTCTGCTGTTTCTATTTTAATGACTTTTTTTCTCCTTCTATGTTCCTATTTTTGGGAATAGTGCACATTATTGTCTTTTAGAACAAGTGTAGACCTACCCATTGATTCCTAGCAGAAAAGTTTTAGGATATTAGACTTTCTCCATGAAATAGTATCTTGAAATTGGCAAGGAATCTTGCATAGTTGCACTATGTTTGAAGAATTAAAACATTCCATCTAGCCTACAGAAACTATGAAGCTAAGCAGAAGATAAGCTTAATGCCGTTTTACTCTAACCCCACTTTCTCCTGCTAATTTCTCTTCTTTTATTCTGAAACTGGAATTATTCAGCATTTGCTCTTATGACTTCATTGGTATTTATACTCTGCTTTTAAAATGATCGCTTCACAAAACATTTTGGAATAGCAATGAATTATACAGACACCACATGTGAAATGCTGATTTTATTGGACAGTCAGCAACATCCTGTGCACATTTATGAATTTTTACTTTAGTGGTTGGTCTCTATTAATAGTTGGTTGCTGATGATAAGAGAAAGGTCCTTTCCCAAAAATATCTTCAGATATCGGGTCCTGTAAGAAATTGGCATGCACAAACTCACTTGTTGCCTTTTGAAATTATTCATTTTGCCTTCACATAAAAAGCATTTGTAAGGATCATTTATCACTGTTTTGTAAATGTGATGCTAGTGCTAACTGTGCATCACATACAATTTCTTCTTGTAAATAAGTTTAATAGGATCATAGAATTATAGGATCATAGAATGACTTAAGTTGGAAGCAATCTTAAAGGTCACCTATTTCTTACCTTCCTGACATGTTCAGGGACACCTTTCACTAGACCTTACAGCCTTGCCTCGATCACTTCCAGGGATGGGACATCCACAACTCTGAGCAACCAGTTCCAGTGCTTCAACAACTTCACAGTATAGAATTTCTTTCTAATATATAATCTAAAACTACTCACTTTCATTTTATAATAATTTGTCTGAAAATCATTTATGCAATGCCTTATATTTAGGCACCTTCAAAAATCTGATTTTTTTTTCACAACCTGACAGTACTAATAGAACAAGAGGTTTAGCAGATTATATAGAGTGTTGAGGCACCATAAATATGGTTGATATATACTACTTTGAAAAAAACCAGTCAAAACCTCATTGTCTTGGTTTCCCATTTGCAGACTTAAGAAGAGCATACTATTTTTGTTTCTTTAGAGAACACCTGCTTAGTACTCCAAATGCAGGATGTTCTTAAGTCAAAGAAACTATGAGCTTGAAAATATTTTTTCCATTATTTAAAGGACAGCTTTGGGATGAGGATAACTCATAATTTTCACAGGTACGTAAGATCCATGAATCAAAGATGCCAAAATCGCAGGGGTCACTGGTAGTTAGAGATGTTTCCTCATGTGACTAGATATCCATTTTACTTCTCACTTTAATATCTTTGGTAATTCGGTTATGAATAAATAACAAGGTAAAATGCAACTACAATAGTAAGATGCTGTTTAGGGAAAAATCAGCAAATCATCGTTAGCTCACTGCTTCATGCTTCTTTAATGTTTCATAGTAGTGTTTAAATGATCCATTTACAATGAGAATATCTTTACAATTTTGATATATCACAGAGGAAATGTTTGCTACACAGAGATTTGTATCAGAATAATGAGTTTTGGTCAGGGGAATGAAGTATTCCGTAGTACAGATTTGCATGTAAAGAGGCTGAAAAAGGTCGTTATAGAGAGTAATAAAAACTATAGTTGTGACATGACCTTGGCTATACACCAGGTTCCAACTAAAGCTACTCAACTTGACAGGGGATGAAAAAAACTGAGTCTCATGGGAAAAGGACCAGGAGAGATCACTCAAAAATTACCATCACAGGCAAAACAGAATTGGCTTGGGAAAATTAGTTTAATTTATTACCAATCAAATCAGAATAGGATAATGAGAAATAAAAACAAATCTTAAAACACTTTCCACCCAACTCTTCCTTCTTGCCAGGCTCAATGTCACTCAGGATTTTCTCTACCTCCTTCTGCCATAGTGGCACAGGGGGATGGGGACTAGGGGCTCTGGTCAGTTCATCACAACATTTTCTCTGCTGCTCCTTCCTCCTCAGCAGGAGGACCTCTCACACTCTTCTGCTCCAGTGTGGGGTCTCTCTCACAGGAAGCAACACTCTATGAACATCTCCAGTGTGAGTCCTTCTCATGGTGCAGTTCTTCATGAGCTGCTGCAGTGTGAGTCCCTTCAAAACGGCACACTCCTTCAGGAGCAAAATCTTCCAGCATGGGTATCCTTCTGGGCTTTGAGGTACCCAAAATACCCCAAAGTCAGAACAAAAAACATAAGGATCTTTAACCTGCAAATTAATTTTTTTTTTTCTCACCCCTAAACTCATCTTCAACATATGTAATTGCAAATGATTTGCAGCTGCTCCTGGTTTATAAACTGCACACATATAAATCTAATACATGGAAGGAACTTCAAGCACTAGAAGTTTTGTGAGTGATAGTTTAAGTTTAAAGTAGGGTGAAAAAAATAAATGTAGAAGATGTGTGTCCTGAGTCCCATCCTGGTGTTTTAATCCTGTTACTAGTCTTGTATTTTGACTGAAACTCTCTATGACATGAATACTTGAGTAAAAATTTTGAAGAGTTCTACGAGACTACATTTTCCTGAAATTTGTTCTTGGATTATAACTTTCTACAGCTGTCTTCTTACTTAAATACTTGACATTAAAAGAAGACTTGGTGATTTTCTTGTTTTCAAACCTGATATAAACCACACATATATTATGCAAAGCCGATTTTTCTTCCTGTTTCAGCTCAAAGCTTTCATCCAAATAAAAGTACAAAGCCATAAAAAATTCTAATATTTATTATGTTTTCTTGTTTAACTAAAATAAAAATTGCCTTCAAAACTAGGCTCTGTAACTCCCAGAAGTCAGTTGAGACAACGAAGAAAAACCCCAAAACCAAACCAACCAAACAAACAAACAAACAAAAGGTAACAAAACAGGCAAAATAGATGAGATTTTATTCCCACTCTATATCCAAAGCAGACCTGTGGAGAAATATACGACTTAGTAATAACCAAAAAAGCCTTGGACCAAAGATATCTAATACTGATATCTCTTGGTGGTGGTTTTTTTTTTTTTTTGTTTGTTTGGGTTTTTTTGTTTTTTGGTTTTTTGGGGTGTTTTTTGTTTCTTTTTCTTGTGGTTTTTTTGGTTTGTTTTTGGTTTTGAGTTTTTGTTTGTTTGTTTTTAATAAAAAAATCATGTTCTGAATAAGTAAAAATTTGTGAGGCATTTTCTAACTGCATCTAGTTAGTAAATGAAAAAAGATCCAAAACAATGTACATAAGCGAGATACCCACAAGATGACATCTTTGTAAGGATAATGTAACGGATAATCTACTATTTATTGTTTTCTTTGTAAAGGGTGGGAGGAGATAAAAACCAAAACAAAAACAAATGCCCATTTCCTGTTCTTGAAAGGAATGGCCCATATTATTAACATCTTTTTTTTCACCTCCAGGAACAGAGAAGACACAAATGGGTGGACAGGTCACTAGGCAGGAAGCAGAATAGATTAAGTGAACCAAATATCTGAAATAAACTACCAGCTTTCCTTATAGGCACACTGACCCATTAAATTTTATGTATTTTTTTGTTCTCATCTTATAAAAGACTGCTATACCTTGTTTGGTATCCATAAATGACAGCAGACCTCCCATCATATTCTCCAATGGTAGCATCTAGAAATCACAGTGCCACCTAATGTTGTTGTGAGATCCGCTTAGAAGACACTATTTATGGAACCTGTAATATTGCTTCCTGCAGCACCTGATGTACCCTTGGAGGTCTGCTGCCTCAGTGCTGACCAGACCCAAACTTGCTTTCCTAATGAAATTTGACAAGGCCACAGATATAAGTGTATCTGCACTTGGGAAGGTTTTTGCTCAGTAAAAATTAAATGCACTGAAAACCCATGCAAGTCTGTCAAGTGAGGTACATAAGTTTTGTATGTTGTTGTTCGTTCCTATTAAATTTATACTACTATCTGTCTATATACTTGGGGAAAAAAGGTACAAAGAGGTAGATATGAGACAGTAGAAAAGGGTACAATGCTCTTTTGAGTTGTTTCAAAGGCAAAGGCTTTATGTAGCTAACTTTGATTATATGATTGCAATTTAATTATATTATAATTATGGCTATAATTGCTGTTTTGTATGTTTCATTAAAGCTGCATACATTAATTGCACCTAACTCCTGTTGATGAGCTTAACTAATAAAAGCAGATGTTTGCAGCAGAGGAGCCTGTTTAGCCTTCTATTGCAAAGTGGCTATCTTCAGGAAGCAGGCAGCAACTGAATATAATACTGGCAATTTTCAGTTTCTCATTTATTCAGTTTGTAATTTTACACTATAGACACTCACACATATATATATATATACATTCAAGAACACATATTCATGTGCATACATATAAAGATATTTTAAACTTAACTCTCAGTCTGTGGTATTACAATAAGAATAAAATTGGGTCAACATTTTACATCTATATTTTAAATGGGGACAATGATTGCAATATTTGTTTGAATAAGAAAAGATAAAACACCACTTTTTAGTACCAAGTAATGCAATGGGGAAAATGACAATGGGGTCTAATTTTTTCTGACTGCTTATATTTCCAGTGAAATAAATTATTAGAAATGGTATTTCCTAGCCCACAATTATCATTCAGGGCAGATTTTTGCTAATCAGTTATGTATGACTTACACTAAACTGAGAAAAAAAATTGGATATACTCTTTTCATAAAACTGAAATATTTGAAATCCAGCTAGGGAACAGGTACATTTTAATTGATGGGCATTATAAGCAGTAAAAATATTGCTGTTGTGCATTGTCAGGGCCAAACTGGAATCCATGAAGAAGTTATGACCTGAAAAAAAATTGAATTTATTGTATTTTTTAATGAATGTTAAAAATATGTAAACAATTCTAACTGTTAACTTTTTTAATCTTGGGTTCTGTCCCTGTTCATGCTTTGGTTTGGTGACACAGCATGTTTTATTAAATGTATTTTCTTAGTACTTCAGAAATTGTTGATATTCTTATCTGATCACTATTCAGAATGTGCAACCCCTACTCATCATGGTATGCATTTGCTTATCATATTGACTTTGACTAAGGCAATTTAAATAAGCAAAGATGAATATGCTGTCTTCTTCTTTCTTTTTTTTTTTTCAATTATAATACTGTAGAGTGACTGTCATGATTCTTTTCTGTGTACTGATATAAATACAAACGGAAGATGTCTCACAGTACTTGCTCTGTTTGCTCATGAGTTGTCATTCAGGATGATCAGCTGATCCCAGTATCTGCTCCTTTCAGAATTTTGTGTCTGAATTGCAACAGACTGTTTTAAAGAGAACTTGGAAATGTTCTTTTAATATGACATCTAGAGACAGGTGGCAATTTTCTGTGAGGGAAACAATATCTTGATGCTACTCCTTATTTTGGAACTAATGGCTATAAGGAAAACTCACAGTCAATATCCAAACCCATTTTTCTGGCTCTTCAAAGCTGTGCAACAGAGTCCACTCCATATCTCATCCTTCCTCTCAGAGGTTTCCTTGCCTACCCCCTTATTGTCTAGGCACCTCAGTTTCTGACCATTTCTTTAGATGAAAAGTAGATTAAGCTGGTACTAAATTAACCCACAAAACTTGGAGTGAATGAAGGAGCATTTCTGTGGCAACAGAGCTTTGAAAAATCTCGGGCAACTGAAAAAACTGTTAGCTGGGTGAGTGTTTCTCTATGTGTTGGGCAAGAGATGGGACAAAGCATGGGAGAGAAGCTGAGACACTTTACATGTGCATTAGAGGGAGAAATCATACACATCTGGACAAGAAACTGAAAGTGGAACTCTAAATTTAAAGTAATGCAAGATGTTGTTGGTATAATTTACTGTACTGGGAAGAGATTTAAGGCCCTTACATAGAACAGTCTGAATGTAGGAGGAGAAGAGATGTGCCAAATACCCTAGCAGGAACTCATCGTGCTGAAATCCCCCATATGTTTGTTTAAATGTGTTTGTATATACACTGTATATTTAAACATATTAAACAAGCAACATTAAATCAACACCAGGGATTTTGGACTTAGCAAAATTAACAGAAAGCAACACGCAGCCCTGTAAATTTGAAACACTGTAATAGCAAGTTGTGGACTATATGACCCAAAAGGTTATTTTTTTATTTTTCATTCCTCTGTAATAAACTTGTCGCACATTCAAACACACATCAGATCATCCAGGAGATTTTATCTTAAATCTTTTTATTGTCGCACACATTTCTAGGCAGGTTCAGCTCCAGTTGAGCCTTGGCCACACAAACCTCCCTACAGCGGTGGGCAGCATCTCTGTATTCCTCCAACATCACTTGACCCTGCCTCCATTGGCCATATATTTTCTATTCTTTTGCTTTAGTTTCAAAAGAGGATCCCTATTCAGCCAAGATGGCCTTCTGCCTTGTCTGCTATTGAGATTTTGGAATTGCCTCTTTCTGTGCCCATCAGTGCTGAAAATCTGAAAGATGACCAGTTATGCTGTGGTCTAGCATACCCCCTTGACTGAATCCCTGGACTGTGGAAAAAAAATTTTTCTTTTTTTTATGTTTTTATTTTGAAAAAATCATTAGCTTAGAAAAAAAATGGAGAATCAAATTTCCCTGGCATGATGCAGTTTTTAAAGAGCATCGTGGTGTAAGCATAGGAATTACAAGGTTTGAAAAAAAAATTGTTCCAGTTCCCGTTACACTTCAGTTGTGTACTGGGGTTTATCTCATTTATCTTTAGTTCACTGAAACCAATTAAGAAACAAAATATTCATCTAAGCTTGTTTAATTGGCATCCAAACTAAGAGCTACATCCATTCCAGTACCTCTGTTTTCAACATAGATGTGAAGCCAGATAGAATAAATTGCTTTCTATTGCTTTCTGGAGGTACTCATGTGTCTTTGTTGACCAGTTTTCTCAACAAGCAAAATGAGAACCTTAAATTGCATGTTTAGCTTTTAAGTGATGGGAGATGACTACATAATATTTAGGTATCAATAACATAAAATTAATTTTCTATGCCATATAATTTTGTGGCTCGGTTTGTCTCCAGGCCCATACTCCCATTCCATGGTGCGTATGAAGTGCCCGGGTTCTGTTTTGTAGGGAACCACACAGACTTCTCTGAGATGAAAATAAGGTCCATTTGCAGTAGTTCTAGGAGGTGTTCCTTATACGTGGTACAGAAAGGCTTAAACCCCTTCCACCCTGTGGAGACCTTTCAGTCTCAAACACCTCACCGTTGTGCAGCTTGCCAGGGCAGCTCTACCTGTCCCTTTGGCACTAAGCTGTAAACAATGTGCTTTGGTTTCAACAATTATATACTATATAAATAATTTTAGGCCTTTTCATCAAATATAATAACAATTACGGTTACAATCTGTATTACGGTTACATGGTAGTACAGGGAATATAGAGGAGATTTGTGCTGATTGTTTAGTTCCATTTAGTTCATAGACTATTTAATTAGGTACATTATAAAACTGTGGAGAGCATTGGAGTTACCATGGGGTTATGTGAATTAAGCTGAGCTCTGAGCATACCTTGCTGGCGATATTGGTGTAAAAATGGTTTTAATGTTTGACCTTTCCCAGGAGAAGACAGAATTAAGAATTAAGTATCTCAAAATACAGTCCCCAAGTGAAACAAAACACTAGAAACTTCATAATCCTGTTACATCCCAAACCCCAAGAGGCTGGCAGGTGATGTATGAATTGCTGAAAGAAATTTTTGCAGACAACTTGGCTGGTAACATACCTGAACTGCTGATGTGCTATAAATAATGGCTCCACCATTCCACAAGCTAGTTTCATTACAAAACCTATGGATTGTTCTCTTGGTGTCTTCTTAGGCTATAGTTTTATCTTCGTGGGCTGAATAAGTGGTCCTGGGAAGGGCCACAGAGTTTAAATCTTACTTCAGGCACATATTTTATTTTTAATTTATTCTCACACATACACATCAACAGTTATCTTGTATTTACATAGGTGGTTAACTGATATTAACTCTGAGTAATCCATTTGAACTCTTAACTAAATGTATTGAATCTAGACTGGGACAACATCAATGCTTAATCCTTAGCTGCTTTTACAGTCAATGGAAAGAGATAGACACACTTACAGCAAGTGAATGACATTTTCCCAATGCAGACACATATAATAAGTCAGATAAACCTACCTAAAAGTGTTTCCATGGATTGGAAATATTTATGGGTCTTTTAGGTGTGACAATTTTTTAAAAACCTAGTTTTCATGAGACATTTTTTTTTGCATCCAGACAACAATGATTTGGATTACATGTGGTGAAAGTCAGACTCCTTTCTGAATGAAACTGAAATCCCTTTTAAAGATAAACTCCTCACTAAAGAACTGAATTTTCATCACAGAATTTACATTACAATTAAATATAAATTGCAATCATTTTCCATTTCTTTTTTTCCATACTTATTTTTTGCATGGTACCTATACACAGCTGTCTGATTTGAGTGAGAGAGAGCCTTGGGAACCAAACTGGTGTTGGACATGGGTGAAATATTTTCACAGTGGGATCTCAAAATTGAGCTGTATATTTTAGGCTGGTTTATTTTCCTGAGTCAAAATATAGCATGTATACAGTCATAATTTTGTGTGTTATTTATTCTCCTGTTCCATTTATCTGCTGCAGAGAAGAACTTACATATTTCGATATCTTACCTGAAGTCTTCTTTGAGTATTTTCAGAGGCTAAGTGAAAATATGGAGAAATTTATTTTTTTTTTATATTTCTTTAAAATCTTGTATAATTTGTTGAGCAGACAACCAGACAAATCTTAATATTATCTCCATAATATGTACTGCAGTCATCAAGTGAGTCAGAAAAGAAATATTTATCTTTTATTTTATTCTTCAAGGCAAGAACTTTGATGAAACTGACATTTTAATAAGAAGTAATTTTTGTTAAAAAACTTCCTTTTTTATCATGACTATTTAATTATTCAAAGCAATCACATACTTAAAAGGTTTCACTTAAATACAGCTTTGTGTATAAGCAATTTGTTCCTATTTAGCACCATAAAGTCCTGTGGAAGTTCACCAAAAGAAGATACAGGGTCACAATACAATGGAACAAACCAGATCAAAATGGTGTTGATTGCAGACTGATGACTCCCTAATGTCCTCCGTAGGAATGAACAATATTAAGAAAATAAATTTGCTTGCCTTTATTATCTAGCATGACTAATATGAATCAGTTTACTGAGCAACAGTTTTAATCAAGGTACTTGTATAAAATATCTGTGAAGACACAAGCATGAATGCAGCAGACAGAGAGTATTGCTCTAGTTATTAATCCATGTTCCTTATCAGACTATTCTTCACAAATATGTTTCCTTGGTTCCCTTTTTCACTCACGTAAAGATGTCTCTGTGAATGTGTCCTTCTGCTGCAATGTAAAATTAATTTGCCTGGATGAAGAACAGGTTGAAAATATAAAACAACCATTTAAATGGAAAGCATGAATTTGAGGTCACAAGTGCCCCCAAGGTTTTGTGCTTGTATATATTGTGTTGACAGCAATAAGAAAGCCATTCCATGTCTACCCTACCTTCCCTGACAAAAAGATATACTCTTTTTTAAAAAGAAAATGTTTTCAAGTGGTGATAATGGATTCTCACTGTCTTGTCTGTATTTCTTTCTGACAGACTATCCCTCTTCTCCAGTAACAGCTGAATACTTTGGCCACTTCCAAAATGTGAGCAGATTTCACAGTGGGAAGGCATGACGAACAAGTTTACTGACAATATGCACAGAATAGAGACAGAGTAGTGCCTGCCTTGAAGTAAGGTTGAAATTTGAGTTCAACCATGTTATTAGATGCCTAAGAATCCTACACAGGAGAGACTTAGGAAATTAATAGGAACCCAGCCTATGGCAACAAAACTATGCATTTGTTTTTTCCCATTCATATAGCAAATAGTTGCACTTGGCTTTAGGGAGACACTTTATATTCACATTTAATAGTCCTTTAATAGATACTGTATTTGGTCGCTCTTCCTCCACCAGAAAGCTCCTATCCTTTCAAGGTAACTGATATGCACTCATTGCACTGTTTATTTCAAGTTCCATTTCACTGCTCTTACCATAATGGCTATTTAGAATTGTTATTGTGATTCATATTACATTATGAGCATCATATGCGATTAACTCTCTGTGGCAGTATCCCTTCCTTACAAATAGATTTGAAATAAGCCATATGGCTCTCTGATAATGAGTACAATTTCTCCATCAAGTATATGTTGCATTTTGGGTTGGATATTTTTGAATTGGATAAGAAGACCTTCAACTGTTATTCATTTTATTGAAGTTATATTTCATATATTTGGTTTTTTGTTTATTTTTTTTTTCTTTTCTCTGTCTCTCAGTCCTGGTCAAGAAGGACACAGTATAAATCAAACTGCAGCAAAAGTACAGGTATCAGCTACCCATAATTTACATTTTTCACATTGCTTCTGAAAGTTTTGTTTTCCTGAGCTTCTTTTTATTTTCTAGTTATTTTCAGAGAGAGAATATAAAGGTAATTTACAAAAGGAACAAATTATGGTTCTCTAGCTTAGCACAAACAATTGGTTAAAAAATGCTGAAGAACTCATTAGATAGTAGACCACTTCATTTGATACTAAGGTAAAAACTTGAATGGTAATTTTAATGAAAAGTGCAAAGAAAATTAGCAATTGCACATATTTATTTAATGCTGAAGATATAGCAACTAAGGAAGACCTTTTGGCCCTAATGTCAATATCCCTGGAGAATTATGACTTAGTACATAACAAGTGAGTTTCTCTAAGCATTTCCTTCATGTATTTCTTCATAACTCCAACCCCCAAGATTATTTTTAGTCCTGTAGAGAGAGAGAAGAAAAAAAAAAAAAAAACAAGTAACAATGTTAATAACAAATTACAATTTTTCACAGCAAGAGAGCAGGAGAGATCCAGGGTATGTCATTCTATAGCAGGGGATTTGTTTTATGAAAATGCCTGGGTAGTTGTGGGAAATAGGTCAAAGCCCACAGAACAGGGAAAGCTAAAATGCTTTCAACTGCTTTTATAGATTTCCCTTGGGGGAAACTCCTGACTTTCAGACGTTAGATTAAATAAACCTTGAACATGCAAATTTATTAGAGCAATAATTAAGAATTTTGAGAACTTATATTCTGTGAGAAACAAGTCTAAAGAATAAGAAATTCGGCAGCTTAATGAGGAAGCTATATTAAAAGCAAAATCACAGACCACAAATACTGAAAGGATAGAAAGTTTAGAAAAAAACCCACAACTTTTGTAAAGTATTGACCCTTTAAAGATTTTAATTGCATGAAGGTAGTATATGGAACACAGAAAAGGAGGTCAAATGGTTAAGGACGAAATGGGTGGAAAAAAATTTGTAGAAGGCCAAGATGTAAAATAAGATAAAACTGGCAAGAGTTATAAAGAACAATAGTAAGCATGTTAGTATCGAGATGAAGATAAAGGGAAATGCTGAAAAGAAGGAGGAACTGATTAGGATACCAAGAATGCTGAAGTGTTAAATGTTCTTTTTAGCTTCAGATATTGCTAAAAAGATTGTCTGAGATCATGCAGCTGACACATAATCAACAAGAAAGGAATAAAGATTCAGTCTGGAGAAAGGAAAAGTACATTAAAGAGCTCTAATGTAAGTTAGAAGTTTTATGTTGGATAGTCCAATTGAATTTTACTCAGAAAACTTTAAAGACTTGCTGAAACCTTACAGAATTCATGAAAGGTTATGAAGTTTTGGAGAGCTGCGAGAAAAGCAAAATCGTTGCTCTCATCTTCAAAAAGGTGAAAAAGCAGGAATTGCGAATTATGTGTGAGTTAGCTTTAGTTCCTTTTGTAAAAAGCTGGAACAAATATTCAAACAATTTATAAGCACCTAGAGATAACGTAAGAGTAGAGTAACTGCAAGGACAGATTTCTTGGGAACAAAGCTTGTCAGAATAATCTAATTTCCTTTTTGTGATAGGATAACAGTCTCACAGATAAAGGAGAAGAAACATATAGGTTAGATATTTTGAATTTACAAAATCTTTTGAAGTTGCTTTATGTGACACTTATAAGAAAAAAGATAAGATTAGGATGATTAGTATCATAGATGTGCAAAATTATCAGATTTGCCCAAAAAATCTTAAACAGTGATTTGTTATGAAATCAGAAAGTAGTATTTAGGCAGATCCTGCAGAAGTTTTCTCATGTCTTGTATAGTTCTGGCTTTTCATGAACGATTTAAATGTTGAAATACAGAAGAAACTTTTCACAAATGTTCAGTTGGGGAAGTGATCAGAATACAGACAAACAGATAAACTGATAACATTTAACAAAGAAAATTTAGAAGTTTAGCACAAGGTGCAATGGGCACAAATGGAAACACTTGAAATTCCATCTGAATATGAGGGAAAAGTTGTTTACTGCAAAGGCACTGAACCAGGCTTCCCAAAAAGGTTGTGGATTCCTCTTCCCTGGAGATATTGAACACCCACCTGGATGCAATCCTGCACAACCTGCTGTAGGTTGCATACTGAGTATGTCATGGTGTTCTACTGTCTTGAGTTATAGAAACAGGAGTGCTGTGCATAAGTTAATCTTTCTGCACTGCTTGGCTCTAATAAGACTGCAGCTCGAGTTCTGGCCAATTCTGCACCCTAACTGAAGGTGAAGGTAAATCAGATGGACCAAGAGCCTCAAGTCCAGCACAGAGTAATAAGAATAGGCTTTAAAAGTATAAATAGATACTGTGTATTGTTTTGTTTTTTCCGTCAGTCAGAGAGCAACAAATAGAAAAACAGATTATGACTCTTTGAGGAGACATAATCACAAACCACAGATTTATTTACTTTTATTGAAGAATGGCGTTTGCACTGCCCTCAAATAAAAGTATACCAGTAGATAATTAGACTATCTTTTCTACACACAAATTGCAGTTTGAAATTAAATGGGACAATATTATTACTTAATTCTCATAAATATTGTGTTCAGAAAACGCTATTTCATAAATTTTTTGCCCATATCCGATTTTGTTCTTCATGGATATTTTGTCTAGAAGTCTGACAAGTCTTGGCAAGTGGTAGTTTCATTTCACAAAGGGTTCCTATTAAAGAACAATGAACGAAACAGGGGATATTGTATGGAAAAATAAACAGAACTCATCTAAAATTTCTAGATGGATATCTGTTGGTGCTGTAGAAAACGCACCTTCAGATCTAATCTTGACAATACAGCAGAAGCAGAGAGCTGTTGGAAATTTTATAGGAGTGTCTTTATTGCAAACTTGTTCTATTTGTGCAAGTCATTTCTTGCAGTGACAGCCTGCCCCTATTGCCATGTAGGCAGGATGTCACCCACATCATCTGAGATGACACATAGTCCGTGCTACTGCCATGTAAGGTGTGATTCTCTCAACCCACACTCATGTTGGTGGAGCCAAGGAGTGACACAACTCTCATCTGCATTCAAAATCTCTTTGCACGATTGACTAGACATTGCGTCCCTGATAGTCCACCAGAGCCATGGCATCATTGCTGACCCTGTGCTTGCTCTCAGGGGTCAGGTGAATCACCATTTGGCTGCACTGCTACTCATCCTTCTTAGTGCCTCAATAAAGCTTTGTTTATAACCTGCTGTCAGACTCCATTATGGTTCAAACCACAGAGACATGGTTATTCTCTGAATAAGCTGGTCGTTTGTTTCATGTTGATTAGCAAGAGTGCTGTTGAAAAGAGATTAGGGAGCCCCATCATTAGAAAAAAAAATATACTGATTATGAAAATTGAATAAGAATTCTTATCAAAAAATATAAGATTGTGTTCATGAATTAATATTAATATCGGGCATTATAATTAATTCTATTTGCCCTGTATATTATTGTCTGTCTGTACATGTAAAGAGAACTCAAGTTCAAAGAAAGGCCTATCCATCATCACAAAGCATAAATAACACCCGCTAAAATCTCTGTGTTTTCAGCAGGAAAATAGGGCAAATAAAGCTTTTTTGAAAAAATACACAATCATGACATTCAATATCAAAACTGATGCTGATATGTTTGTAATCTTACTAGGACCAGCATTTTAATAAGTAAAATACGGTAGTTTCTAGTGCCTTATTCCACAAGCATTTTTGAGAATGTTCTCATACATGTTGTGATCACTCAACATGCCCTTGGATTAATTTATAATATGGGGAAATAAATGTATACATATTTTGAAAAATTGCATTTATGGAAATATCAGTGATATAATATGCAAGAAATGGCACATACATACTCCAAAACAAGACAAAAATTTTCTGTCTGGTGTCATGTAATCCAAATCGGTGGAAGATTTGATGGAACTTTCTTCTGTTTCTATAAGGAAAACAGGTGAAACCAGTCAACAAAATGCATGTGTGAAGTAAGGCAACTTTTAATCACTTAGATTTTTTTTTAACTGAACTGATGTTTCCAGAAAAAAAACCAAAAAACAAACAAACAAGAAAAAAATCCAAACCACCACCCTAAGGAAAGGAGAGATTGCTTTTTAAAAATCAAGTTAAGTCATTTCACTAAACAGAAAACTAAAATTGACTATACAAAGGAATAAAATCAAAAGGTTATACCGGCAAGTTAAGCTGCAGATATGTTTCTATGGCTGAAATTCCTTGTGGAATAACTGAAACATATACTACAGCATTGTGACACAAAGTACTAGAAGAGATATTGCTCTTCTACATGCTTTTTTTCCACGGTGCTCTTCTTCAGCAATCATCTAGAAGAACTTTAGCACAATTTAACAGTGAAGTTCATATGCTTAAGCAAGAAGTTAAAATTACAAGCATGGTGATGATATATAGCCAAAGAAATATATTTAGTAACCTGGAGGAAAAACATGCACAGGAAGACTATGAACCCAGAATGTGAGCAGAATGGGCTAAATGGACATTCATCAGCTCCCTACTAGATCTCATTTGAAGACACTCAGTTGCATCTGAATAATTTTTTTGAATTAAAATGTCTCTTCAGCAAGGCAAGATGAGATCTTAGCTTGAAAACTGTCTTTCAGTGGTAGAGACTCTTGGAAAGAGGCGTACTGGTCCCTCACTTCTCCAGGTCAGCTCCTTAATCAGTCTTTAAGCCACACTAGCTCTGGTTGAAGAAATTAATTTCGCTGTGTACCGCTTTCAGCTCAGCCGACAAACTCCAAAGTGTCGACAGATAAAATGCATGCAAAACCCCCTTCAAAATAATTTTTTGTGCTCCTTTTGGTTTAAAGGATTGTATGTAAATGACATGGAATGCAGTCCAGATCTGTTTTAAGCAGGTTACATTCCAGTTGAATTTCCAGGGGACACAAACTGTGATTTTTAAATGGGTAAATAAGAGGCTATGGGTAAGTACCACCACATAGATTACCAAGTTTTGTTTCATTTGTAAAGAATTATTTCCATTAAATGCTTTCTAGACATTTCCTTTTAAGAAACAGAAGTCAGGTGATCATATAAAAAACTGGTGCTTGTCAAATCTTTTTTAGGGGGGTTGGGATATTTAGGTGAAGAAAGACTACAAAAGCATCAGAATTGGCATGACAAAGCGTCAGAAACTGTGATACGTTTTTAAGGAAAAGGCCAATCGTTTTCTCATTTTTGTCCATGTAGAAAAATAATCGTCAGTTTTACCCTCTGAACTAATTTCTTGCTTGTAGTTCATAACCTTCTCCTGTGGACCTATCTGAAATACATTTCATCTAGGAATATAATCGAGGGGAGCAAAATCCTTTATGCTTCATCTCACTGAGAGTCAGGTGTGAAGTAGAGTCAGAAGATTTTGCTATGAAGATGATTCTCTTGGGACAGTCTGAGAGAGATTCTCAAACTATCAAGACCAAAGTAAGAAAATTGTGTTAAAACAGAAGGAATAGCTTATCTGACACTGCTAGTTTAAAACCAGATGACAGTCTGACAGTGAGGCAGAGTTGAGCTTTAACTGTAGACAGATTCTGAGAACAGTTTTACTCCCTATATCCCAAGTTATTTTCCTCCAGGTCATGCTCAGTTATACTTTTTGATTTATTTAATCAAAAAGTGTTATAATTTACTGTCATGTTGAAAGATTTTATGAAAGCATCTCACCATATCACAGTATGACCAGGTGCACCATTCAAGGGAAATGAATCAATGACTAATATACTCCTACATGTTTTCTCATGGGTTTTGTTAATTGCTGTTATTTCTAGCCATTTATCCCCATTTTTCCTATCGTAAAAAGTCCAAGAGATTATTCATTTTGTTTCTGTTTTTTCCTTTTTTTTTTTTTCCCCCTCCTATAGCAATCATTCTGCACAGGAGATGTTAGATAGAAATTAGCTCCATCTCTCTCAACTCTGTATATCTGTGTATGTCTGTACATGTCTGAGTGTTTGTGCATGTCTGTATTTGTGCTGCTGCCTCATGAAGATACAGAAATGATAATTCCTCTTCCTATTTAAAACAAAATAAGAATTATTGTTAGAGACCAAGGAATCTGTCACACTGATGTCACACAGCAGGAAGACAATTGTTTGGTTTTATATGACCTCAGTGTGATTGCACCTGCAAGAATAAGTTCAGTTCTGGGAACCACAATATCACACATATATTAACAAATCACAGGGAGTTCAGAAAAGTGCAACAAAAAATGATTAAGTGTTCAAAAGGAATGAAATGTAAAGAAATAATCACAAGATGGCCAAGTAGTGGCTAATATGAAAATGAGAACAACATGTAAAGGAAATAATTCTCAACAGGAGCTTTCAAAAATGGTATGAGCTAAATGGAAGCTTGAGAAAATAACAGGTACTCCTGGAAGAAGAAGCTAAGGTAAAATCAACAAATATGATATTACAGATATATTTCTTATAATTTTGAAAAAAATGTAAGGAAGATACCATAAAAATTTTTATGGCGGAAGAGACACAGTAGCTCATCTGCAAGCGTCTGATTAAAGCAGGGCTTGCTTTGAATTTTGACTCTTCTATTAGATATGCTAGATTTGAGAATTTCTAGCAGGGATGGATATTTCACATATTCCATGATTCCTGTGCTTGACCACCATCACCATGAAGAATCTTTTTTTCCTATATATTTAATCAGAATTTTATTTGCTGTAACTTTTGTCTGAAAGCTTATGTCACTGAGCATAACTAGGAGAATCTTCTCTCCAGTCAGAATGGGTACTGTGTTGTTTTGTGTTGAATCTTCTGTTCATTGAGACTCCTTTGCACGGCACATTCCTGGCCTGTCCTATTGCATGGGTTGACTCCATTCCAGGTGCAGGACTTTGCATTTGGTTTCACTGAGTTTCACTGGGTTTCTCGAGCTTTGCAAAATGTCAGTCCTACCCTTCACTACATCCTTCTCTTTTCTCCTGTTCATGTTGTTAATGCTCTTTGGTCCCATATGCTGGTCCCATGGATGCATATATGTAAAACTTGCTATAGCAATCACTAAGACATGCTCCAACTAACTGTCTTCTAGTACCTTTGCAGCATTTCTTTACCCTGTACCCTGCTACTAGAGACAGAGACTTGGATAGTTTGATGTAGAAAAAGGCCGAGTAGATAACATGCTGAGTACTTCAAGTTTTTTAATATCCTATATTCTAGATATCTCTCATATTCAGCAGCAGCTGCATATTTTGCTTTATGCCACTTCTATTTCTCGAATTACCTATAGAATTGTTTCTTGTTCCCTTTCACACCTCTTGCCATTTTTAGCACCAGCTGAACTTTTGTTTTATTAATTCTTGTGCTGGAGACCTAGGCACTGTTTCTGTAACGCTCCTTAGTGGAGTGTTCCCAGCTCCACCCTGTATACTTTCATTTTGTGTTTGAGCTCATTTTGGATTTCTGCATTGAGTTACCAGGCCCTCTGCCACACATTCTTGTTCATATTGGGATTGACCTCCTTGTGTTATAAGGAGTTTTTCCAAGAAGAAAACCTGATCTTACCAGTCCCTTTACTGTTCAGATAAGTTTCCCATGAGATCCTCCCTATCAGTCTCCTGAAAAAAAGCTGAATTACTTTCTTATCTTCATTATTGAAACTCAAGCTTGCTATTCTGCCACACTAAATGGATGAATAGGATTCATGTCATTGAGATTAGAGACCAGAGCACATGTATCCTTAATCCTTGGAACTATTCCACTGGTTCTTTTTTTCATAAAAACTTTATCTATCCAAATAGGCCTATCAGGAAATAAAATTTATAGATCTGAAATAATAATAAAAAGTAGTGACCTTGAATATTTTCTTTGAATATTGATTAAATCTTAGGTAATGGATGACACTTTTACTCAGCAATATTCATTCAAGTATCAATAACAATTTAACTTATAAGCAAATAATATTATTGTCATTATCAACATTTGTTGGATGGGATTTACTATTTTAGTATTATTGTAAAATATTAACTAAAGTATTGCTATATTTTTAATAATGTATTTAAATTTAGATATCTATATAATAGAATCTCAGAAAAACAGGAGTAAGAAGGCATTGAGAGGTCATCTGGTCCTTTTCCCTGCCTTAAGGCAGAATCAGTTCTCTCTGTGATTCTGCATAGACATTTTTCCGCATCTTTTAATGACTTCTATGACAGAGATTCCCACAGCAACCTATGATTGTAATTTGCTACCTTACCTTTTCACATTTCCCCAGTGTCTATACTGAATTTTCTGTGTTGATTTTGAAACTTATGAATTCTTGTCTGATACATCAAGATTACAGAGGACAATTTCACATCCTTCTCTGTGGCTATGGGTATCCAATCTGGCTTAAACTCCTCCCAATGTCATTTAACTGCATTTGCCTTATTTTCTTAAGACTATATTGTGGATACTGTCACAGGCCTGAGCAGAGAAAATCAGGCATATTTATTGCAGTTTGGGACAGAGAGAAAACTCTCTCACGGTACTGCTAGGTAGTGTTATGAAAACGGCAGAACACAGGAATGCTAACATCTGTGCAGCTCTGCATTTCCATAAAAGAGGTTGGATGCTTCAGTTGTTATTCCTAGCTATCCTGTAGCTTTAAGAGGGTGTCAATATCCTTAACCAATAATATGATTCTTGAGTCTGTGTGTTACAAAGACATGGGATTTTGAATGAAGTTCAGTTGGAGCGTCTTAAGATGGACGAGTGTTCCTGACTTCTTTATGTCATGTCCCGGAGAGAACAGTGACACTATATCATGTGCAAAGAGCAATAAATATGTTACAAAGAATGAAACTATATGACACGTCATTTGCTTTCTATTTGTTATTGTGTAGAAAGATTAGATGGTTTAGGCTGGTTTTACCCTGTCTATTCTTCATAGAACTGCATTTTGTGTGCTATGTACTCCATTCTTGTCTCCTATGTACTTGCAAATAGGTTGTTTTATAAATTGCTGCTGAGTTTTTCAGAAAGTTGATGTTAGGGTAACTGTTGGGGGTTAGGTTTTCTTTCCTTTTGTTCCTTTTTACGTATAGAATTTTTTCCCATAAGTTGCTAGGAAACACTAACGACTGGGTACTTAAGTAGGACAAAAGGAGTGGCCAAGCTCAGGAGAGAAAGGCATCTGGTTGCAGTTCTCTTATCTGGGAGTTTCTCTCGGAGGGATGGAGATATCTCGAGAATTGGGCTGGTAAAAAGCGGGTCTGGAGCAGCTGCTCTCTCGCTCTCGGCTTCCGAGGAGGACGCTCGGAGATGCTGCTTGGGGAGAGGAGTTCGTTGCTGCTGCTGGACCCCCACCCAGAGCTGCTTCTTCTGCCATGGGGTGAGCCTCTGCTTGTGAGAGCAGCCACCGAACTGGGACCTTATCAACACCTACCTCACTAAAGGGGGGACCCATTGCCATCTGCTTGGGTGCCCGGGATCCTGAGCTCGCCTCTCCCTGCCCTGCTGGGAGCCGGGCTGCCCCTGCCCCGTCGGCACTGCTCTGGGTTTCACTGCGCTGCAGCCCCGCTCCCCCTGCCTGCCGAGACCTCCTGCCCTCCCAGCTTGCTGTTTTCCGAGAGTCCTGCTGGGGCACCGGGACCGACTGCCCCAGGGGGTTTGTGAAGCAAAGCCTCTCTCTCTTCCATCCCTCCCCGTCCCGGCCGAGCCGCCATTGCCACGCGCTGCTGGAGCTCGCGGCACAGCGCCCCCTGCAGCCGCGGGGGAATCATCGCACCTGCCCTGCCCACCCAGTGCCACCAGCGCCCCCTGCCGGCTGTGACCATCACTGCACCCAAGGGGACAGTGCCTGCAGGCCCAGAGGGCTGGGACCGGGTTCCTGGTTCTGTTTGTTGTTAATGCCATAGGACTTGTTGTTTGTTCACTTTATTATAAATACTAGTAAAGAACTGTTATTCCTACTCCCATATCTTTGCCTGAGAGCCCCTTAATTTCAAAATTACAATAATTTGGAGGGAAGGGGTTTACATTTTCCATTCCAAGGGAGGCTCCTGCCTTCCTCAGCAGACACCTGTCCTTCAAACCAGGAAAGTAACTTACCTATATTTTATAAACTTCTTTGCTTTAGTTGCCTGACTTCCCTCTTGTGCATTTTTTTTTTAAAGTAGATGTTAAACTTCCTATTATCTACAACTCATTAGAAAGGTTACTGCAAACAGTTTGCCTATACTGAGTCAACAGAAGTCATCCAGTTAATTTGTAATTAGCTGTATATATGTCATTAATTAAATATTACCCATGCATATCAAACTAATTATATACTGATAATATTTTTGTCATATTACTAAATCATACATCAAAACTGAAAGAATCTTTCTGGCGGTCATTATAGTGACAAACGAGGAATGAGAAAGTGGTATTCTGTCAATAAGTTATCATCACCTAAAATTTCTGATTGGGCTTCTATAAGTTATACAGAAAATTAGACATATTAGACAATACCCTCAGCTGTATTAAACAAAATCAAAACAAACTTAAGCTCAGAAGCAAGAAGGCATAACATTATAGGAAGTAAGTTAGCCAATGAAAAAGCACTCTGGAACACCTTAATTTTGTTGTACAGCACTCTTCAGACTATACACAGACTCAGACCTAGTATTCAGCGTGTGCTACATTAAATCTGAAAAACTGGTTACTCATAGAAAAATTATTACTGTGCCATGCCTGTGCTTGGGTGGAGTGTTCCTTTCAACTCCTAGGGGAAAGTTTTTGATGTCTCATGAGCCACCATCAGTCACAATTGTTGGATTCATTCTGCATACTATAGATATTACAGACAGCATATGGTGAAACTAGTTTGGCTGTAACTACAGTAATGCAACCAAGTTTGGCCCTGGGTGGTACATACTATGAAACTGAAAGGAAAGAAAAATTTGGGTAAAAAAATGCTATCAAAAGAATAGCAAACAATTAAATGAAGAAAATAACTTCATTACCTGGTAGTAATAAAATACTTTTTCATTGTTTAATGCATGATGAGCAATTGAAAGACACACTGTGGCTTTCAAGTCAGTGTGTTACAAATTCCTCGACTTCAGATTCTGAGAAATGTGCTGGTTTCAGTTGGGGTAGAGTTAATGTTCTTCCCAGTGGCTGGTATGTTTGGATTTGTGCTGAACAGAGGGTTGATAATACAGAGATGTTTTTGTTAATATTGAGCAGGGCTTACACAGACTCAAGGCCTTTTCTTCTTTTTGGACTCCCAGACTGGCAAGGAAGTTCAGGGTGCATTGGAGGTTGGGAGGAGACACAGCCAGGACAGGTGACCCAAACTGACCAAAGGGATGTGCCAGATTGTCATGCTTAGTATATAAAGTGGGGAAAGAAGGATGAAGGGGAGGACATTTGGAGTGATGGTGTTTGTCTTCCCAAGTAATCATTACGTGTTATGGGGCCCTGCTCTCCTGGAGATGGCTGAACACCTGCCTGCCCATGGGATGCAGTGAATTAATTCCTTCTTTTGCTCTGCTTGTGTGTGCAGCTTTTACTTTCCCCACTGTCTTTATCTCAACCTACTGTTTTTCTAGCTTTTACCCTTCTAGTTTTCTCCCTGATTCCACTGCTGGGGAAGTGAGTGAGTGGCTGTGTGGGGATGGGTTGCTGGCTGGGGTTAAGCCACAACATGTGTTACTCAGTTCTTTCCCTGGCAAACCACAATCTTTCAAAGCGATTGTTAATAGAAATTGAAGACATGATCATCATCTCTAAAAGAGATAGTTTTTTCTTATACTAAAAGATTAATTTTAGTTCTCCAATTAGAATCTGTCATCTGAGTGGAAACTGTTGGCATATACAAACTCCAATTAAATTATGCATGACAAAGGGGTTTGGTTTAGTTCTTGTATTATGTACTTATGCATAGTCAAAAATAGCATTCATATATAAAGATCAACACGTTATCATGTTCATCATGAGCCTGTTTCTCTGCATAAAAACAATCCTGTGCCCAAACCTTTTCAAATTTTTAAAATAATTTTGAATTATGCATAAGAAATAAATAAAGTAAGTAGTGGAATGAATGCTGTCTAGAATGGACCTTTCAGACAATCAACCAATAAAAAGGTCAGAGTATAACAGAATGGATAATATCCCACTTGCATCTTTCCTTTTTTCTTTTTTCTCGTCTGTATATAAGATTCTGCAACTTTCCTGAATGTCAGTTTGGCAACTTTCAGATGTACTAAATTCATTTAAACTCTGACAATCAGTGAAGAAATGAAATAGCACTGAACAATAGCAGTACTCTGTAATGTTTACAAATACATTTACAGGAGGTTGTTCCTCCTGTGAACCCATTGTACGTGCCAGTTTGTTGCAATCTTCATCATAATGAAAAAGCATGGGTAACAATGAACTGCAAACCTTATTTAGAAAACACATAACTTACAAACATCAAAAGACATCTGGGGTCATCTCTAAAGCAGATTTCCTTGTTGCCAATGAGTATTTTGCTGCTTTCATTAAATGGACTTTAAAATGTTTTTAATTGCATTCCTTATTTTGGCTAACAACGTGATTCTGATAATATTATGTTTGCAGCTATTAAGCTCCAAAGAGCATTATTTAGGCCCAGGAAAAATTGCCTGCCAGCACTATTTAGGTCTAGACTAAGTGATTTTTCTGAAACTGTATAACAGACTTCTTTCTACGACTGGATTGCTTCAATTTCCTCACTTCTGTTTACACTTACCTTGTTTCCTCCATAATACTATGTGAGTATGAGTGCTATCTCCTCTGAGTTTGCAAAGCATATGTTACAGAAGAGACATAATATGGCAAAAAGGTGCCCAAGTCAGGTGGAAAATGCCTGTTGGTGTGAATGCAATGTGGGCTTATTAAGCACACACTTCTGCCAGTACTGAATAATTTATACATTGTTGAAGCCTAGGAAAAGTTAATTCCCTGTTCTGAGTAATGAAATCGAACATTAACTGCATATACTGGAAGCAGTTGATGTCATAGTCCGCAGTGTATGCATGCAAACTTTCAGAGATTGCTTCAATTTTAGACACAGGCCTAACTTTCACTTTTCTGAAAATAGTTATTGCAAACATGGGAAATTTATGTCTAGAGACATAACGTTTTTCTGTTTTATGTTTCTATGTTCTTCTTCCTTCATAATGAAAATTAGGTAAATACCTTCCATGGGTCAACAGTACCACTAATTCATTTGGAAGTTCTCAGGAGTGTGTTTTAGGTTGATGTAATGAAAGAAAGGATGAAGAACTGTTTTCTGTATAAGCTCTACTAGCTACTCAGTTTTTATCTGGCTTTATTATGCTGAGTCTTGATAATTCATGTTGTAATAAGCATAATATATAAAGCAAGGGACAAGCCAAAATCTGTGGCATTATGATATTGACAAGGGATTTGGTTCATACAGAAAATCTTTTCCAATGTTTCTCTACAAGGACATGCCATGATAAGACTGTCTGAGTCTTTGTATATGGCTGCCTGAGAGTATTTGTGTGTAGTTGTACAGGAGGAGTAAAGGGCTTAAATGGTATGTATGAATCTTCATTTGATTAGAATGCAAAGGGTATAGGGTATAATTCAGGGAACATAAAGAGTTCCAGTTTGGTTTTGAGAAGAACTTTTAAGAATGTATTAGATGTTCACTATAAATCAGTCAGTGTATCTTTGAAAGCATAAGAATTTAAAGAAAACTTATATTTTGTCTCCAAGGTTCAAAAAAGAGTTTATGTTTTTAAAAGAAAGGCCTAACAAACTTTTTAAATCACTGTCAAATAATACATAAATATTGAAAAAATACTACTGATTTAGAAATTTTGCTCTGATGTTCAATAGTTGAATGTTTCTCAGAGTTGTGTTTTGACCCATTGATACCATTGACCTAATCCACTGAGGAAAATTATGAATACTCAATTCTTACATAGGAAAGAAATCTATTCCTTTTCATAAAGGTTGAATTAGTTTCTTGATTGTTTCTTGAGAAAACTGTATAAGTAATTGGCATTTAAAATATATTTTGCCCTAAATTTCTCTGTTTATTCTCCTTTCTCTGAGAAGTTGACTTCGAAGTTCTCACAAGAAATTTTTGAACTGATAATAGGGAATAATTTTCTGGATTAAATAATTTTAATATTAGTTTATGATAAATCATCTTATTAGGTACATTGAAGTGATGAATCTATAGCAAAACTGGTCCACAATATGAATATTGTTGTCTAACACAATCTAGAAATTAATATCTGGCACCATTTTAAAACTGAACTTGCATCTGAGTTCTTCATCGTACGTAGTCTGGACTGACTTGGAGAAGTCTGTCATCATCCAGTTTTCCATCTCTGTTTTTTCAGTATTTAAAGTATGTTTTATCCATAGGAAGAGGCTGGCTCTATATGTATAGCAGTTATTTCCTCTCACTGAAATGAGAAAAACCAGAACCAGAACTCCTTGTGACCAGCTCTTTTCTGAGAAAAAATAAATAAGAAGTCAAAGACATCTGTAAAAGCCATCACAGCATATACTTCAAATAATTTGGTATTTTGAAAGGCTTATAATATTTTTTTTTTTGTTTTAAATCAATAGGAAATTCTTTTGGCCCTGGCTGAAAAGGAGTTAATTTTCCTCATAGCCATCCTTATAGTTCTGTTCTCTGTATTGATAGCTGGAAAGGTGTTGATGATATTCCAGTGCTTTGGCTCCTGCTAATGAGGGCTGGCACAGCATCAGCACTGCCCCCCAACATTCCACCCTCACCAGTAGGCTGGGGGTGTGCAAAATCTTGGGAGGGGACAGCTGACCCAGACTGACCAGAGGGATATTCCATATGATGTCTACTCTTCAATAGAAACTAAGAGAAATGAGGAGTCATGGAATTTGTTATTATGGTGTTTGTCTTAAAGAGCAACCACTACAAACACTGAAACCCTGCCTCCTGAGCTGGACCTTATCTGCTTTTATTTTACTTTGCTTCCTCATGCTGCCTTTGCTTTTGCTTTTATATTGATCCATGAGGATTATTCTATCTTATTTTCTCTGCCCTCCCACCCCTGCCCTGCTTAAAAGGGGAGTGATAGAGAGGCTCTGTGGGCACCTGGTACTCAAGCAAGGCCAACAAATGACAAAAAAAGCTTTTAGAGCAAAGTTACACAGAGTGGCTCATCATACCTAGGTTGAAAACAAAAGCAAAAGAAAAAACCTATCAAACCCTGCAGATATATTTTGACAGTATACGCTTGATAAAGTGCAAAACATGAACTGCTACACTTCTCTTTTCATTTTCATACCAGGGCACTTTGCATTGAATTATTTTTTAAATATTTCACGCAAGCCAGAAAAAGGTATTGATCATCTTTAACTGATGACATGATCATAAAGTCATTGACAAATATCGGTGTCTAATTCTGAAGTACTTGGAGATGTCTAAGATAATGGATTATAGTGCAGTGGCAATGATAGATAAGATTTTTTTTTTAATGTGTTTATTTAGATGTTAGAAAGCAATTTCTTCCTATCTCATTTTGGTGCAAGTTTAAAAGTTTAAACATCATTAATAAAATTTTGTTCCCAAAAAAACAATCTAGGGAACTTAAAAGTTGCAACAAGCTTGAAATGATTTTTCTTGGATCTCTCTATATGGACATCTTATAAACTTCATATGGCTCTGGTTCTGAAACTCTTAAATAGCTTAATTCTGCACAATTATTCTCCCTCTCAGCAAACACAGAAACATTGTGATTTTTGATAATAGCAAAAAAATAAGCAAAACAACAGCACACAATCTTCTCCGTCTATATAGCATTTTCCCAAATTTAGGTGTGAATTTTCTTACCTATAATTTACCCTACAAGTCACAGGCTCTCTAATCAAATTTTAGGCTATCTACAATGATATTTTTACTCCTGCTGCTTGCTGTGGTTGGTGAGGAAGGTTAAAGAACTGTCATTACAGGAAAAAAATTCTGTATTTATTAACATTTTATGTTGAAAATTGCAATGCTAATGCTTAGCCTCGCATATTTCCAGCAAAATTTCAGTGACTCAAAACTCCCATTTTTACTCCTGTAAAGGTTATGGGAAATTTATAAAAAGGTACTTTTGAGCATCCTGACAAGTAGAAACAAGTTTACTTGAAAATAAAAGTAGCAAACCCACTGTCTTTACCAAGGGCCTACATAGGAATACATCATAAAAAATAATTTGGTCTGACTGACTTAGCAGGGAATTCGCACCAAATCTCCATGCTTGACAACATCAACGATGGTCCCTTTGGACTCATGTTCATTCTTCTGGAAGAATATAGTATGCTGCATGGGCCAATCACACAGCCACTGCTTCTTGTCCATGTCAGTGATGATCTGACTGACAGTGGGTGACATATTGTGCATCCATGGGGACAGAAGGATTCTCACACAGGAGCTGCTGATAACCTTTCCTATGAGTGTCTCTATAAAGAAGATATAATGGGATTACATTGATCAGGCTAATGCCAGAGCTGATGAGTTGCAATCTCCTTTAGGAGGTCATCCAGGGGGGTAGTGTACTGCTTAGCTAAAATTATTCAGCAATCTACAATTAGCAGAAGCCTTTTCACTTTTTCATTCTTTTTTTCTTTTCTTCCTTTCTTTTTTTTTTTTCATTACAGCATATGCACAAACCTGTGTGATGGAGCTGATGACTGATGATGATCACAGTAATGATAATGGCTGCTTGATTTTTTTTCTTATTCTGCTATTCACTAGTCCTATGTGCTGAAGGTATACAGTATGCACTAAGAGTTTATTAGGAATTTCTGAGATGAAAAATTCCTTTTTTTCATCTGCAAATAACTTTCATCTTTATTTCTGATTCCAGCTCCATCCTGTAGAGAACTTTAAATAAAATAGGAAATTTCATGTCTGGGGTTATTTTTAAAACAATGCTTTAAAATAACTGACATTTGACAAACAAGGGAACACTCTTCTATATGTTGTACATCCCTGTATTAATCTATGTCATTTTTGGTTAATCAAAAGAATTCTAACAAGAGAGTAATTGTGTTCAGCAGGATCTACATATGGTTTTCATAATGGGACAATATAAAATGAAGCAGGTGCCCAGAAAATAAACAAAAAATTACACATTAAATATTGCTTTAATCACTGTCACTCTGTGAGGCACAACTCTGGGCATTCTGAATCCCAGACTTTCAGAGTTAGGATCAGAGATCTAGCTCTTGTCTCTCATAAACCCTGTTTATGAACACAGGAACCTCCAGAGGTACTAATTTTTAAAACGTGCATCAAATTCCACAATCAACCGGAACTGGTTGATTGGTCTCTATTACACAGATTTTCTACTTTCACATGAGGTATTTATTTTCCATTTCAATGTTTAATCATTGACAAAGTATAAAAAATCCAATAGTATTCTGTATCTGCTGAGTAATTGTGTATCATAAAATATTGTAAGTTAAAATATAATATGTTGAGTTGACCTTGAAATGAAGAACAGCAGAGGACAGATATGGTCATTCTCTTTTCACACAAAAGGGGAAATAAACTTCAGGTCATTCCTACTTTATTGGCCACTAGCTGTTATCCTGGAGGTGTTGTGCTTGAGAGATTTTATCAACAATACTTTGTGACTATTACTGGGCGATCCAGAGAACCACATTATCATTGGCCTCAGAGGAATTTTTCCACATGTCATCCCAGCCAGAGGCTAAATAGCTATAAGAGAAGTTATGGAGGGGAGCTAATTAGAAAAGGGAAAGGACGATGGAATTGAGTATAAAAATAACAATAAAAAAAATCTATTATTTTCAAAATTGTAATGGTATATGTCCTTGTGTGTATTTCTACCTCCTTTCCCCTGATGCCCTATGACATTCTCACATTTTGAGTTACACTGCATATTCAATCAGACAGCAAGCTTGGAGGGATATTATGTGTTGTGGGTTGAAAAAAGTAATTTTTCACCTGCAAGGATTTTTACAGCTTCCTGCAGGTACAGCTTCCTTCAGGTCTGGAGAACCAACTAACTGGCTAGTTTTAAGATAGACACTCTGTGTAACCACTTAAAAAAAAAACTGAATACGGCTCTGTGATTTAGCATTTAGGAAAAGAGAAGCCCGAGACTCGCTCTCTTACTTCCGTCTCCTGAATAGGTAACAGCAGAGACCGCGCAGCCCAGCTGGGCCGGCTGGGCCTGTGCCGGGCCAGGCCCTCTCAATCGGGCCCTCCCCACGCCGCAGGGCCTGGCTGGGCTGGGCCAGGCAAGGCCCACTTGGCCAGGGCCAGGCATGGCAGAAAATCCTGCCGCAACTGAATCTTGGCCTCACAGCAGAAATCTTGTCGCAGCTGAATCCTAGCCTGTCTGCTGAGTGCTGCAGCCCCTGCCTTCCCCGCCTCCTTGGGAAAAGAATGCAGTAACTTTGACTGCTGCCCAGCAGGGTTCATGTGACCAAAAACAGAGCCTGGGAGAAATCACTACTCTCTCAGTACAGAAGAAAACAACGTGAAGACACTGAGGTTAGTAAAGAAGAGCTGGAGCTCAGAGAGGGGAGAAACAGGAGATACTTTAAGCTGAAATTATTTTGTAAGGCCATGGTGGTGGACTATGATATATCAGACTATTTCCTGTAACTCATGAATGCGATTGGGGGGATGCAGAGTTCTAATTTAACCTCCACCAACATGTCTCAATGGGATTGATGTGCACTGTGCACCTGTATCAACTAAGGCCTCAACTCTTTGCCTTTCTGCCAGAACAGCTCATCCTTAAAATAGTACCCCATGAGACAGAGATGAACCCTCTAAAGCACTTGCAGGAAGAACTGTGTGTCAAGGGAAGGAACTTTCACACTGCAAACAGATTTCCTTTTCTGGGCAGCTGATTCGCTGCGATATCGGAACCACGTGAGAACTGTTTTATTTTCTTGTGGAAAAGTCTCCATGATGTGAAAGGAGAGACTCCTCTCTCAATGGAACTGATGAAAGACCATTTTAAGAGTGGTAAACTGACTGAAAGTCTCAGGTTTTTTCTCTTTACATTTTTGGTGGGAAGGAATTGATGAGTTGGTGGGGGGAGATGTATCTGCAAGTTTATTCTGGTTTTTATTATTTTCCTTTTAGTTCTGTTAATAAACGATCTTTATACCCTTTAAGATTTTAAGCCTGCTTTGCATTTCTCCTAATCCTTATCTCACCACCGACAATGAATAAAAAAGTTTAGAGGGTGCACTGGTGTGAAGTCAGAATGCTCAACCCACTACATTAAATTAGTACCCCATGTGAGGGGGTGAACTGAAACCACTACATTATGTCATCAAATTTTTTTAAAGAATGAAATCCTTTAGCATAACTTTTTCATGAAGGTCATTACCATAAGTTAAAAAATTGGAGACATATACTATATATGGGTTTGTTTTGTTTTGTTTTGTTTTGTTTTGTTTTGTTTTGTTTTGTTTTGTGGGATGGAGGACTGGGTGTCACTACAGATTTCAGCAGTTTTCCAGTACCTTCTGGTAATTCCTTTATCACAGATGACTAGCCAGGATTCTGCAGCCATTTCAACATAGCTCACGTTTTCTGATAAGCCTACATAGTTTGATTATCTTGAATGCAATTACCTTAAACATATGCAGTTCAGGAAACCACAGAAGAACTGATCATCTAAGTCTGTCTTTATATTCAAACAAAAAATAAATCACTTTTAGGACACAATTCATTTGACTTGTTTTACAACTTTATGTTTAGACGAGGTTACTTTTTTCCCTGACAATGAGTGCTTACTGCCATTCATTAGTTAATATGGGTCAAACAGTTTTGGAGAACTTTGAGTAACTGAATTGATAATTTCAGTGCTGAAGATGTCTATATTGGATCAAGAGTGCCCAGTCCTTGAAGATTAAATAATTTCAACATATTATTTTCTCAGGGAGAAAAGCAGAGAACAGAAAACTGCATGAACTTTCCTGTGCTTTCAAAACCCTCATCCTTTACTTTTGCTCATGCTTTTAACAGTATTTTCTTTCATCTATAAACTGCTCAAATTGGAAGTAATTTCCAAAATTCTGTATAGTGCAGAACCTCTCACTTATGAAAAGGGCTTAGTACAGCTGTTAAGACACTGCTGTGATGCACTGAACATTATATTGGTGGGCTGAGCAAAATGGTGAATCCCTGTTGCCTTAAGAACTTGATCCTCTGATAGCTGCTGGAAAAATCTACATGACTCGAGGGTGAGAAAATTATTTATTTTTTTATGAATAGTGTTTCTTGGTTAACTAGACTTTTTTCAAGTAACTGTTACTAAGTTTTCTAATGATGCCTCTAAATGACATTTCTAGCAGGAACACTTGTCTTATTTGTTATTGCTAGTCAGAGAGGCATATGCAGTTTATACATTTTTAATTTTTTTTTTAAAGCAAACTGTTTAGCTGATGTGCAAATCTGTACTATAAAAGTGAATAAAGTAACATTTTCAAATTTCCTAAAATTCTCTTATTTATTTGCTGTCTGCTGTGATAAAACTCAGGGTAGTAGTTGCTTAATAAAATGACTGGCAGGCAATATAATGGAAGTTGCTAGTAGCTGTGCTAGTTCTGTAGCACATACTTCAGTTCAGCCAAAGCCCTGTATCTGTGGAGGATGATAATTAAAGAAGAATAAATATGAGATACTGAAAAGGCTGGTTCACTGTCACTGAACAGACATACTGCTGTATGTTATTCATTTTTAATTCTTTCCTTTTCCCAAAAGTTCTTCTTCACTTTCTATGTAATATACATTCTGTTAACTTTGAGTACCCAGTACTAAGACAAGATTAATTTCCTAAGGTTTAAATTGTGATATTTGCCTCCCTTTCTCAGCTGTCTGTAGGATTGCATTTAAATGAGATATTTGTAATTTATACCTTTTACTTCATAAGTAAGTCCTTCTGCTTCCGTTACTACATATGTATGTGAGATTTTTAAAAGACAGAAAAGCCATTCAGAAAAATGAATGAAAACATGAAAACACCTTTTTGTTTACTGATTTTTTTCCCCAATTGAAGATAAAATTATAAGCTTTACAGCATAATACTTTCCTTTAAAACTTAAGTAAAACTCAAAGATTTTGTAAGAGTTATACCAGTGGCCAGGGAAGTAACATGTTTCTAAGATTAAAAAAAAATCCATGTAAATGTTTCTGTGTGTATAGTGCCTTTGTGTGTATAAATAATTGGTGAAAATGCCTTTCCCTGTGGACTTTCCAAAGGCCACTTGGATAGAGACTATCAGGCTCTGAAAATACATAGCAAAGAAATTTTCTTTTTTATCCCTTTTATCATTAAAAAGAAAAATTAAATAATTATCTAACAAAGATTGTTATTCCATAAAAACCTTGTGAGAACTTTAGTGGTTTTGTGAAAACATTGTATTGAGATTTAAATATTATTTCTCAACCACTTTACTCTGGTAGAAGATCACATTAAAACTAAAGGAACTAGTCTCATACAAATACCAGATGAGTCTTGTATCTTAGCTAAAATCAGATGTGAATAAGGGACTTTTTGTATTTACAAAGTACTTACATCTCAGTGCTGAAAAGAGAATAGGTCTAAAAATTTCTTCTCTCTATTCTCTGTTGGGCCATTGCTCTATTTCCCCATAGCTGACCTTCCTATGAACTAAGTGGAAGAGAAAAAATGGTAACTGTTTCTGTATGCCTTTGGAATTTCCTTCAAACAGTCCACATTTCTATTCCACCTTCAGGAAAAAAAAAAAAAGAAGGTGCAGGGGTAACTTTTTGCTATGTAATCTCATAAAAAGTATACTGAGATCACACTGGATAGGAGAATTATAAACTGTACCATTTTGCCATTTTGTTGATGGATCTGTATGTAATTTTCAGAAGCAGAAAATTTAGTATGACATCAGTAATCTATGTGTATATTTAGTGAGAGAAAACTGTGCTTTATTTTTTCTTTTAAGAAGAGAATGTTTCTAAATCTGACTTTTCTAGTGATGCAAAATTTTGAAATCTATTAAAAAAGACACTTTATGAAATAAATAATGTTATTTAGTGTCCATAAACATTTTCAGAGTGCTGTGATGAATTTGTCAGTGTGGTAAACACTCAGATGCATTTATGATGCCCAGAGTAAGTGATACCATCATGTAGCTCATACCAATCAAATATTATTTAAGGTATAATAAATCAGAACAAAATTACCTGTCTGGTATTCAAAGGTTATGAGCGATAGAATTGTAGTACAAAGTCATTGACAAAAGCAGAAAATCAGTACTGCAATCATGCTGCAATTATCTAGTTCTAGACTTTGTATATATATGAAAAGTGGGTTGTAACAGTTTAATGAAACAGTGATAATAATTGTAAGATCATATATCTGTCTTCAGACTTGGGTTTTCTAGGAGGGCAAAGGAACAAAATTAAGAAGTGACAAGAAGCCACCTTATGTTACCATATCAGAAAAGATCTGTCATGATATCTAAATCCATATCATTTAGTCAGAATAACAACATCACTGTGAAAAGTATAGTAAAAATGACTGAATTACTTTCTTTATTCATGACATCTTGAGGGTTCTTAGTAGCATTTAAACACGGGCAACTGACATGGGAATTTCTGATCAGAAAATCAGTTATCTTCTGTAAGGTATCTGATCTGGATCACCCTTCAGAAGAGTTTCTCCCTTCTTCCAGCATTCTGTTTCTCTTTCTCTCTTTCTCTTTGTCCTTTCTTACTTTTCTCTTTTTCTTTCTCTGCCGTTCTCCCTCTTCCTCTCTAGGTAATATAAAGCACCAAGAGGACTTCTAAATTACTCTTACAGTAGCAATTCACATTACTATTCCCATTACTGGTCCCATTTTCATGCAAAATTAGAAAGTGTATGTTTAGATTAATAGCATTAATTAGAGTAAAATACTTCACAAGACACAAATGTATTCTTTGCACAAATAAAAGCGGTAAGTACCTCTGCTTACCATGACATAATCAGAGAAAATGTATCTCTCTCTCCAGCACAAAGTATCTTTTTGATGAGTCATTAGTCTCTTTGGTTATGTGGAGAGTTGGACCAAAACCAAGCAAAATGCTGATTGTTCATTTTTTCCTATCTCCCTGAAGTTTAAGGTAGGGCAAAATTCATTACTCCGAGATATTCCAATTTGAACATTTATCTGAAATGTGTAAACTAATATCCATGAAGAAGAACCTGCAAATTAGTTCATCAGAAACCTAGAGACCTATTATGTGGGAAATCACAAAACAGTTTTTGAAGTCATAAAAGCCCTTAAATGTAATGTAAATTTATTGTAAATGCTTTCTGGTTGATCTTGCAGTCTTTTGGCAGGCAAAATTCTCCGTGATGCCAATGGGAGTTTTGCCATTATCAGAATTTCAAGGATGCAGTTTTCTACAAACAACCTAGTAGTCCAAAACATTATCTTTTATTATCTCCATGAGAATTATAATCCTTATAAACTTAATAATAGTGAATAAATTTGTTCTTGACTTGTGGCTCTGTGAAGAGTAATGCAAATATAAGACCATATCTAAATCTTACTTATTTTTATAAGTAAGCAACTAAGTGCAATTTTTGTGTCTTTACTGTCTGCCACATGCCTGCCCAGCTGTCTACCAGTGTGTGGGTGCATTTGATTCTGTGCGACATATCCGATTGGGAGTGTGTAATATCATGAAGGTAATTTAGGTAATTTAACTTGTTAATACAATGATCAATTTTCTTTGTATTAGGATAATACAACTTCTACGAAGTCTCTAGCCAGCCCTGTGTGATGCACAAAAGACTGTCACAGGGATTTTTCTCTCCTTTGATGACAGGCTGAGAGAGTTGGGGCTGTTCAACAAAAGGCTTTGGGGACACCTTTTAGCAATACCTAAAGGAGGCTATAAGGAGGTTGGAGAGGGCTGGAGAGGGACTTTTGACAAGAGCATGTAGGGATATGACAAAGGGAATGACCTTAAGTTAGACAGGGTAGGTTTAGATTAGGTATTACGAAGAAATGCTTGACTGTAACAGTGGTGAGCCATTGGAATGTTGCCCAGAGAGATTGTCAGCCCTCCATTCCTGGAGCTGTTCAAGACTAGGCTGGATGGGACTTTGAGTAACCTGGTCTAGCAGAAGGTGTCCTTGCAGGAGGCAGGGGCTTTGGAAATACATGATCCTTAAAGTGCCTTTCAACCTAAACTGTTCTATGACTTTTGTTTCATATAAAAACTTGCCAAAAAGCCTTGTCTTAAGCAGTATCTTCAAACCAACGAGGCACAGGAAAACAACCATTGTCCTAGTTGGAATTTTATTGTCTATGCAGCTTAGATGTAATAAAAATTATTTTTTTATTCAGTGTTAGTAGAACTATGCTTGTTAAATGACAAGACATCAAACTGGGTAAAAAGCTTGTCAATGTAGTGTATAATGATAAACATTTGAAATGCGCACAGTAACTATCCTGTTGCACAGCAATCTCCCTGTGCCTCATTTCCTAGTCACTTCAAATACTATCATGCAGGATACTTCTCCACAAAACCTCATTTCCCAGTGCTGTGTAGCTGCTGTGAAATGAGCCACTTCTCCTCAAAAATAAGTGGAATGTTTTCAGAAAGCAGTTAGATACCTACCAGTGCTGTACATACCATAATAAAAAAGGCAATGCTGTTATAGCAAGCCAGCCTTTACAGAATGCAAAGGTGTGTTCTGAACTGTGTTCTGGTCAGTCCTATAACTCACTGAGGGTGGCTGGACCAGATCAGCTCCTGTAAAGTAAATTCCAAGACAAAACCAAGTCTATTAGAAACTATTCTGGTGTCTCAAAAGGTGTTTCTTCCTAGACCAGCTCCAAAGAAAAATTCCATTTTAGTTCTGACGTAGCAAGAATTTTTTTTCTTCTGGGTAATATGCAGGAAGAAAAAAAATTCCAAACACTAAAAGTTGTACTTACTCATAGGGAAATATTAATGATATCTATCATAACGTATGTCTGAATGTCTCAGCACTCTGGCCAAGTGCTATTGTTTGATGATTATATATTATCAATAATATTACAATTATATTAAATTGAACCAATTTTGACTTGTATTAACAAATGAAAAATTTGTTCTCGTCATTGTAATATGTTAATTTGAAATAATTTAAATTTGATAAATTTTATCCTGTCTGTGTTGCAGATGAAAATGTATGCATTACATACACATATATTAAATTACATTACATCCACAAATTAATAAGGTATTCTGACACTCTCTGTGGAAAACTTACATTGATTTTGTCTGTGATTTCAAATGTGTTCTAAAAGTCAATGAACAGTGAAAGGATAACAAGTTATTTGAATCTCCAGAGTCCCTTTAATTGGTTGCTTCTTCCGACTGACATCCTAGGTTGTTCAACACACAGGATGCCGAAAGCAAAACATTGACCAAAACCTTTTCACGTGAATTTCATAGCGGAACTGAAAATGACGTTGTCAATTTCTTGGAATAAGTCAATTCTCAAAGGCAACTGTTTGTAGAGGAGACAGAAGTCAATCTGACATCAGGAGTACTGTGGTCCAGCAAAGTGGTTTTGTGCATTTTGTGGCATTCTGAGTGAAGTGTCCTTCAGAACCACCAAAGGTCTGTTCTGATGCCTGCATTACTTGGAATTTTCCATTAAGATTTAATGCTTGTAGCTTATGGCAGCATAATCAAAACAAGGTATCAAGTATATTTTAGAAATTACAGCTTGGGTGCCAAGTTCAGGAAAAAGACGTTTGCTCAGCTCTGTCCAGAAGAACACTGAAATACTTCCCACTGCTCTGTTAGTGTTTCATATCTATTGTTCCTTCCCATCACCCTACCTAAAAAACTCTCCCATGCGAATATTAAACTGTGAAATCTTCAGATTCTCTGACTTATGGTAATGCTTTTGGAACTGTTTACTATGCAGTCCTAAGCGTCTGATCCCAGAACTCTTCAATGAATTCTATTATTTCTAAGATACATGTATGTATTTATCTCTATTCTAGCAAAAAATATTTGCTACAGCTTTTGCAAATATTTCTCAAGTTCCAGAAGGAATATCTTTATTGATTTTACTTTCTTTTAATGACTATTCACAAGAAACACAAGGAGCTTAAACTAGCCTACTTCAGCAGAAATTCAATTCTCAGCCATAGAAAGGATTTTTATCCATAAACCTCACAAAAGGTAAGATAGAAGTAAAAACAATTGTTCTATTTTTTATTTGTATTCAAATCCTATTTGTTTAAATTATGTCACTGCAGTGCCTGGTCTTTTAACTTTCAATAAGCCTCTGCATATACAAAGGTACACATAAACATCTTCCTAAAAAAAATCTGTCTCTGAATGTATATATGTATGTATGTATTGAGATCTGCGTGCACTTGTACATGGTTATATATATTGTTAAATTCCTTTATGTTTCTGTGTTTATACACCCATATGTACACAAATATATACAGCTTGTTGACAGCTGGTAATGTGTCTTTGGTAAATGGATGCTAAAGACATTGATTTACCTCATATCTAATTTCTTGAAATCTACATTCAAAACTAGAAAGCCTGCAAAGTCACCTTGAAAAATCTTCATTTCAGCAAAAGAAATTTTCTGTCACCTAAGACAGGACTTAACATTTCGCTTTTTGTGCTCCATGAGGTTCCTCTCAGCTCACTACTCCGGCCTCTTGAGATTCCTCTGGATGGCAGCACAGCCTTCCAGCATATCAATCACTCCTCTGGGCATTGTTTGCTCAGGAAACTTGCTAAGGGATGCTCTGCCCCATCATTCAGATCATTAATGAAGATGTTAATCAGCATCGGACCCACTACTGATCCTGGGGTACACCATTGGTGACTGGTCCCTTTGTAGCACTGCCCGCTGCCCATTGGACTGAGTCATTCAACCTGTTTTCAACCTACCCTACTGTCTTCTCCTCCAACCTGTACATCAACAGTCTCTATTAAGAACTTCTGTGACACAGTGTCCAAAGTTTTAGTGACATCAAGGTAGACAATATCCACTTCTTTTCCCTCCTCTACCAAGTCTGAATCAACATAATCAACAGACTTGTTCAGGACCCAAAATCTCCATACCTCACCATTTTTATTTATTTTTCAAAATAAAAAATAGAAAGTTTTAAAAATAGTTATTTCAAAATCCAGCATTTGAGTCTTTTAATCTCAAATACTTCCCTGATCCTCATCCCATGTGTATAAAGAGAAAAACGTGAAGAATAATCTTTCTTTGTCCTCTACTTCCTTATCTAGCTTATAGGTTGTTTGTATCGATTTGCTGGGTTTAGTTGTTTGCTTGGTTTTTTTGTTTTATTTTCTTTTATTGGATTGGGGAAGGAAGCTGGAGGCTACTTGACTTTTTGTGGTTATATGAAACTTACATGTATATGTATGAAGCTTAAAGGAAAGATACAGAGGAGCAATTACTCCTGCATTACTTATACAAATGCATGCATGCATGACAGTAACTCTTCTTCACAGTTAGATGTCCAGATACTGTCAGATATTTCACATGATCTTTATTCCATTGGTCAAGGGTTTCAGAGCCTCACTCGAATGTTATGCCTTGGGAGGTCAGGATCATGCAGGGAAAGACAATTTTTCTGCCAGTTAGTGCCAATCCTGTAGAGAGTCTTAATACTAGAGGAGAATCCTTGATTTGGTCTCTGAATTTCATGAGAAGATAATGGACCACCGGGGTGGTGTGCTCATCATGACCTCTGCTGCTAAGCAGATGAGCTAACATGGCCTATAATACCTGGAGGCTTTTTTAGGTTGTTCTGTGCATGATTCAGGGCAGCAACTTGAAGCTGGGCTTCTGTATCTCAGTGTAAACATCCTACTGCACTATCCTTTTTTAACTATAAAGGAATTTTTAAAGTTTTATAACTAAATGTTCAGAAGTTTTACATGAGAAATATGAAGTGGAAGGCCTATAATAAATCTTCTGGTTTAGATTAGCCAGAAAATCAAAATGAAAATATTTCAGTACCTCCCAAATGTGTATCCTAATCTTAAAGTTAAAATGGCAGTCACAGACTGGACCTAACAAGGATATAAGGATCCCATCGTCTGCCTTTTTATTATCCATAAAATAGATCACAACAGAACACACTCAACACAGTGAATGAAAAGTCAGGTTGTTGGAGGATGGCAATCCAAATAACCTATTTGCATAAATCAGCAAAATGAACAATTAACAGGTGTTCATAAGTACTTCCCCATGTTTAGCTCTCTAATACATCTTTTCCCAGCAGGCGTCTTCTTCTATTCATGGTATGAATGGTGGAAAAAAATTGTTAGCAGTACAAAGAGTATTCACCTGTCCAGATATAATTTAATCCATTAGAATCCCTCATAAACACAGAAAAAAATTAAGTATTTTAAGAAGCAGTTAATTTTTTCCCTAAATATATTTATAAAACATACCAAATGAATTGCATCCCATTACTCTGTGTTAACTATAGAGATAGCCAGGCAAAAATGCTTATATTTAAAATATCTAGTTTATATGTACTTCTTGGATGTAGGGGACAAGATATCCTAGACATATGGGAAATAATATCAAACAGAAATGTATGCCTTGGGCCTCAATACATCTCTAGATATATCTGCTATTTGAAAAATGGATGAAAATTTTGTCTTTTTTTTCGTCTTGCTCAAAAATCAAAGGAGGGAAACTACAAAATCAGAATTGAATAGGGCATTTTGGGATGTAAACTTGCTCTTCCTGGCTGTCTCAAGTAAAAAATTACTCAGTTTTAAAAGTCTAACAAAAAAAAGGAGAAAAATAGTTTATCATTTTATTAATGTCACGTAATTAAATAGTAATCAGTCAGCTACACATTCAGTTTCAGTATCAGTAATGCAACTGACAAACCACAGCTCTAGATGCTTTCAAAATGTTGATAAGCATGGACTTATTTCTAAATACCCTTTTTTAACCAAAATCCTCTAAAATTTAATCCTTCCCCTGCAATTCCTCTGATCCTGGTCTGGAGGTCACCAGTACCACTCTCCAGCAGTGCAGATTCACCACTTGCTCCCCCTCCAGCTTTTAGATGTTCCTGTTTCTGAAACAAATCGTATGTGTCTGAATCAACAACTCAAGTAAGTAACAGAAATTTGTTCATTTGAACAGGAATCTAAACACAAAGCTTAGATGTAAACCAATATGGCTGACACACAGGGCAGGCAAGATAAATTTGTGCTGAAGTTAGTGAGGTAAATTGCATCCCAGGCCCTACATGTGTTGAAACCTTATATTTTTTGTGTCTGTCATGCATGTACTGTCTACATCACCTAGCACTCTACAACCTTTATTGTGTCAATGGCCCCTATTGCTCTAACTCAGAATGTTTCCCTCAGAAATTTTTCCTTCATGAAAAGTTTTTACTTTTGAAAGACATTCCAAATTCAAATTCAGTTTTAATAATCAACTCAACTGGAATCTCTATATTTCACATTTTAATCTGCAAAGGACTTCCTGTATGATATGTCTCTGTTGCTGTGGTACTGGGTGAAAAATCTTCCTTTTTATAAAACACAGCTAGCTGTTTCTAATAATTATTTCATTTCAAATAAGTAAGTGCTTTTGTGACCTGGTGTCCGCTGTTATTTTGCTGTAACTGAAAAAAAATTACTGTGAGATTATATTTGTTTTCCCTAAGACACTGTTAAATTAGAGAATGTTCAAAATGTATGGGTTTGATTTCCTCATTCCTTTGTGCCATTATCATTTCCTCCCAATGGTCTTCTTATTTCTTTATATCTTCTTGTCGAAGGCTAATACAGTTGGAAAGAAAGCACCAAAACTCAGGAGAAACTGGGTATTAAAAATCTAGGCAATAAGTATGCTCAGAACTTAGGTTAAAGGTCAAGAAATCAGAAACTACATTGGAATAAAAATTACACAGGTTAGATGCTGGGTGGCAGTCAGGTAGAGAGATGTGAGAAACTGAAAACTCACCTAAAAAAAAGCAAAGGAAACTCAACTAAAGCAAAGGAAATAAAAGAGTGATCAGAGTTAAAGCAACAATAAATTTGGGCAGAATGTCAGTTAAGTGGCATATTGAACAGCAACATAAACTGAAGGGGATGGTGCATACAAAAATACTGTGCTTAATCACTGGTTTAGTGGTGAAAAAATGAGGGCTTTTTGTAAATTTGACCTGATGAAAAAAGAGGCAGTATACAAGGATTTAAAACAATCAGAAGAGAAACAATGGGAAAGAAGAGATTTCTAAAATACTTGTACAATTTTGGTGATTATGGTTGTCAGGCTTCCTCTTTGTACTTAAATATCTAGATTTTCAGGTACCTAGTTCTGACAGATTATTATTCAATTAAAAAATTAACATTTTCCAATTACAAGAAGAAAAATAATCACTCATTTCCAAAAAAGTTGTCAAGTACACAAAGATATACCTTTGAAATCTCATTTTTGTGGTTAGATTGGAATTAAAACTCAAAAATACTTTTAAAATTACTATTTTTCAATTTTGTAATAAGTATTTCATTTCAAAAGTAAGATATTTACACAGTTCACATTTTCTCGGAAAAGCGATAGCTTATCATTTACACAGAACTCTGCAGAATATATATTATGATTTCATAATTATTTTGATGATGACAGTCAGCTGATGATCTAGTGACTAGCTATTGTAAAGCCAAATTATAACTACTAAATTATAACTCTTTTTCTTTTCTTATATACAGCAGTTAGAAAAAGAAATGGGTATTGAACTTCGAGCAGATTTATTGTCACACAGAACATCTATTAATTTTTCTTCCCTGTCCTTAGTAAAATGTATGCTGATAATTCCATTTTGCAGCAATAATAAACATAATTAATATGAAAAGAGAATCTCGTCATTGTTGCATATTCATTTTATTATTGATATGGTTATTACCTAGTAATTACTTAGTAATTCACTAATGAATCTTGAAGGAGATGAAATAGCATAAAATAGAAAAGTTGTTTTGTTCAAGTTGTACCAGTGCCTTTCTAGTCCTTTAAAGATGATATGAAGAAGTCTTATGGAATACGCAGTGTCACAAATAGTTACACAATAGTTACGATCAGCCCCTGAAGGCAAGAGTAGCTCAGATTCTTGTTAATAGATCCCTTAGAGTGGATTAGAGTGAAATGACACTGTGTAATAGGTGTATATAAATATATATATATGCGTAGGGTTTATTTTAAACATTTTCGTTGCAACAGAAAGGAGGTATGTAGCCACTTTGGTTATAATTATCTATAGTAATATAAGAACATAAAAACATAAAAATATCACTAAAGTAAATATATAAGGAAAAGAAAGAAAGAGAAAGAAATTATAAGAGTAGAAAGATACACCTGTGGATGCAGCGACAAGATTTTATTGTTTCAATTTCAACGTCCATTGGTCGAAGTGATGGTCGCAGTCTCAATCCATCGGGGGTGGGGGAAGCCTGTGAGGCACTAAGATCAGTGGGTTAATATACTCTTAGGTTTACATGGGAATGCCCAGGGTACCTCCCCTGGGAGCAGTTTTACACTGTCTAAAGTAACACTGTGGATCTGTTGCAACACTGTGGATCATGTGCAGTCTTCTGAAAAGGACTTTGAAAGGCCCCAGAAATGAGTCTGGGAACATTTCAGGAATCATTAATGTTTTATAATACCTTCTATGACATGACAGCACCCTCAGCGTAGCTGAGCTGGTTGTGTCACATCAGCAGGGATGAAAACCCTCTGGCCTATGTGTCAATGCCCCAGTACTTCCCCAAAGGGGAATTTTCATACCTGAGTCAGTTGTGTAAGGGCACGATAAAAAACATTAATCCTCCTCACAGGACCTACTTCTTATCGGTCTCCTCCCCCATTTGGCTCACACCCTAGC
>WEKY01012825.1:0-28291 GCA_013390045.1 Picathartes gymnocephalus | reverse complement strand
CATCATAATGTTCTTTTCCATTATTTCTAATCTGATTTTGAAGCTCACTTCTCTCACTTTCAAGAATGTTTTGGAAAGTTGCATGAAAGCCTTGTAACTTTGCATTATACCAGGCACTTTTGCATTTTAAATATCTGGCTTGGGACGAAAATTAGGAAATAACATCTATTTCCTAAAGTGTGGCTTTTTGCTGCTATGTTAAGGACATTTATTTACACATTCCTTTATAATCCCTTGACAGTGTTAGGTTTATAATAATTTCTCGTCTACACTAGGATCTCTTTCTGGGGTTCAGTGTTCCTTGCACATGATATGAAGAATATTTTCTTGTTACCAGCCTGACACAAAAGTACAGTGATGTCTCTGCACAAATGTAAGAGTATATACAAAGATGTTTCCTCATCTGGCACATGAATGAGATACTTTATTCCTGGAATACCCCTAAAGAAAACAGTAGGGACCATCTCATTTATATACAAATGAGAACTTCTCCTGAAGGTTCAATGAAACACAAAGAACAGACTAAGCCTTGCCGTTGTTTTTTACGATGTGGAATACAGTAAAGTGAAAACAGCAATCAGTACCACACATGGACAAATATCTCCAGACAGTTGTTTTCGTATTTGGAAAAAGATACTTGGCTTCTCTGAGGTACTGTACGAGATATGCCACGAGATAGGTGGCGAAGGGATTTCCATGAGATATAAAATGACAGCATTACAGTGGGCAGGATGTCCCCTTGAATGTGGTGGTAAGTTATCAGGAGGAGGCCAGATGAGCCTTATTGCTGCCATTGTCCACGTAGAAGAGGGACTGGTACTGACACGACGCAATGCCCTGTTGGCCCGGAATCCAAGGCACCACGCCGATAAGGAAGTCTCCTCTATTAGAGATCCCTGTAAGCTAATGGCAAGTATGCTGAGGCCACACGTGGGCTGCTGGCTGAACGCGTGCAGGCAAAGCAAAAATAATGAGGCGGACTTCGACCAAGCTATGTACCAGGCAAGTTTAATCCTAATGGGAGCTTAGGTCAAAAGACACTGAGCAAGAGGGAACATGGGCTTATAAGGATCTCAGGGAGTGGGCGGAGTAAAGGACAAAGGCCAATAGCATGGGAGTAAGGAGGGGTTTTCAACATAACAGGCAGTCAAAGTAACAAATAACAGTAACCAGGAGGTGGGTTCATAAACAAAGATCCAATCGGTAACAGGGCAGCACAGAATCTTCCAGAACAAGGGGCATGAACTGGGGAAATTGACAAGGGTAAGAGATGTAGTGATGAGCAAGGAATGGGAGGGGAAAACTGTCAGTAAAACTGGGACTAACCATTATATTTTAAATACTGGGGGAAAATCCCGGAACAAACCATTACAAATAACTGGATTAACTTAAAATACAAATAACTTCCTGCAACACTGACATGTCACAGTTCTGTTCTGCCCTCCCACAACAGCCACAGCCCTTAAAATCTCTTTCTTTGTAACTCTTGATATGCCTCTTTTACATATGAAATCGTTGTCCCCTTGTCCGCACCTTATATGACAGCAACAGGATATTTTGTCTACTGTCCCTCCTCGACTTCTCCCAAAAGTATAAATGAGCATTTGAAGTCCTCCATTTCAGAGGATCAGGACACAAGCATCTTGCAGACAAATCAACAGGCCTGCTCACCTCTCCTTCCCAAATTAGGTCACATTTGTGCCTCTGACTGTGTTGGAGTGTACCCAGGAACACTTGTACATAGTGCTACACACTGATATTTTGTAGGTCTAGTGAATTGATCACTGGCAATCTAACTGGAATCCCTAATTTGTTGCTTTAATAAACTACACTATTTGTGAATCTGTGAGAATGAAAGTTCCTGTTAAACTCAGCCAGACTTAGAGTGTTCAGTTAGTAAATCATATTATTGGTGAGGTTGTGATCGTAAATGAGATCAGACTTATAGTGTAACCCACTCTATTTGCATGTCTGGGATCTTATTGAACAGAACCAAGCTTATAGTACCAAATGAATAGTGCAGAAATTAAGCCGAGCTGCTCCCAGAGACTTTGCAGCTTCCTTGGTGAGCTTGTTTCAGTGCACAGTCACCCGCACAGTAAAGAAGTTGTTCCTCATGTTCAGGTGGAACTTCCTGTGCATCAGTTTCTGCCCGTTATCTCTTGTCCTGCTTCTTTTTAATGTTGGTCTTTGGTAGGTCCGTAAAGCTCAGCAAAAAGCCATAGCATCACTGTGATCTTGTTGCTTTGTGCCAAAAAACTTTTCTTGAATAAAAAAATACTCATTGTTTGGTTGAGGTACTATGCAGCATACTCTGACCATTAAATGGTATAATCTCATTCTTTCAGCTGCCATCTATACACATATTTCTAGCATTAAAAGCAGAAAAACGATGAGGTTTTTTTAAAATTTAATTTAAAGAAGCAAACAAAACTCGAAAGGAAAAAAAAAAAAACAAAAGCCAAATCATTGGAGCAGAAAAAATCCTTTTTTGACAAAACAAAAAAATGTCTTCTCAAAACTTGACCTTCTCTTCTTTTTTAGATGGAAAGTTTTTGTCACTTCAACCTGACTTGGCAGATAGCTTTGCTTCCTCTATATTTGTTTATAAGTTAATTTCCCATGTGTAAAAGAAAAGAAGGTAAAGAAGAAGGAAAAAGAAGTACACAACCCAGGATCTTAACTACAACTGACAGCAGAATCTTAGGCTTTTTACAGCCTGAAGTCCAGACTCAAGGCATACAGTCTTCAGCTTTTTTCTGTGCAGCAGATTACTGTGCACATCATCAGTGCATTGCAGCATAGCTGAAAGTCAAGGTTTTTTCTGAGGGAAGCTGAGAGGATGAGAAAGAGGTTATGCTACTCTCTTGCAGAGGCTGAAATTTGGAAGATTTTTGGAAATGAACTTTCGTTAAATGACATTGCTGCCATTCCTAGATCTTCAAGGCAAATAATGCATCCTTCTATTTTACTAATCCAAATATTATATTTAGGCTGAAGGAATGTAATTAGCATTGGCTTACAATCATTTGTTGACAATACTAAGCTTTAAAATAATTTCTTATTCAAATAATTATTCATGCTAATTTAAAGCATTTTAATGCATCATCAGTATAAAAATTTTCATAGAGAGGGAAGGGGATATTAGTGCATCAGCTTCTAATTCTGTACGCCTTTATCACACCTGATGGCCAAAGTTTTCACAGACAACAGTTAACACTATTTTGTATTTCTAAGTACTTAGGCTTCAGTACATTTAAAGATCTTGGTCATTCTCTTGTCCTATCAAAGTATTTCAACATCCAGGTTTGGATTCTAGGTCTAATGATACATAAGCATTTTCTCTAAAACACTCTAAACAAAGTTTACAAGCCAGAACCAGTGGTCTAAGGCATTAGATAAATAGAATATGAGTAATAATGATTGTCCATACATTCCCAGTACAAGTTAATATGCGTGCTTTTATGAGAAAAAAGATTGTATAAATTCAATCACTAATATATATGCATCATTGCAAAGTTAATACATGTTGTGGTGAACATACATTTTCTCTCTCTCCACATATGCATTTGTGCACATATCCTTAAATATGATTCTTTATTTCAGGTTCACATTCTAAGCTGTATTTGGCAAAGATAATCAGGAAATGCTGACTGGACTCTTTTCTCCCTTCCTTTCTCCTCTGCATGCTGTATTGGAAGATAGAAGAGGAAACCCAGAATTTTGTGTTTACTTTTTGGTTGCTGATACTTAGATTCTGTCAGGGAGGAAGATATATGTTTGTGATTCCCTTTGGCTTCTGGGGTTAGCTCAGCTTGATTGTTGTAAACCATTTCTGCTGGACTTTGAAGAGATGGCTGAGAGGGACCCTCATCCATGTCTGTCAGTGCCTGCAGGGAGGGCTCAGAGCATGGACCAGGCTCTGCTCCGTGGTGCCCAGCTATGGGACAGGAGGCAAGAACTGATTCTCAGGAAGTTCCACCTGAACATGAGGAAGAACTTTGCTGTGCAGTGACCGGGCACTAGAACAGATCCCCCAGAGAGGGTGTGGAGTCTCCCTCACTGGAGATACTCCAGAACCATCTGGGTGCAATCCTGTGCCATGTGTTCTAGGATGGCTGGACCAGACCTGGCCCACTGTGTGATTCTGTGATCTTACAGTGCTCAGTGTTCACTGTGACAACACTTTGTGTTAATCAGTACAGTTATATATTGTGCTGTCCAAAGGCAGCATGTGTGCCTTCCACGGAATAATTAAGATGTTTATTTTATAAAATAATTGATGATAAAAGTCAGTCTTCCTTAACTGGAGGAGATGAGAAGAAATACTATCTTTCTGTTAGACACTATCAGAAGAAAATGACATTTTGACCTGTGGAAATTTCCTGTATCTATGCATAGATGTATGTTCAAAGCCCAGCTGTTCTAAAATGTGTATTTATTCCTCCTTTTCTAGAATTCTTTAGACAGGCAAAACATGACATTTCATGGTCACACAGACCCTTCAAAAATATTACAGAACTGAGAAACAGAATCTGGCATTTGATCTCTGTAGAAGATTCTCCTGGCCAAAAGGAAAATAAGAAATCAGGAGGTAAAGATGAAGGACTCCTTGACATAAGACCTTATGCTACCATGACTGAAATAAGAGGTTTGAATTCAACCTTTAAGATAGTATTGAATTCATGCTATATGTTATTAGGACCCAACCCTTTTGGTTTTATTTTTTTGTTTTTACTCTTTTCCTTATATCCTGGAAGTCTAGTATCTATATTTTGATGGGTTTATATCAGGCTGGCAGCTTGTCACTTAGTGGGTTTCCCCAGGGCTCAGTTTTAGAGCCAGCAGTGAAGCTTGTCAGAGTTCAAGGGGTGCCTGGACAATGCTCTTAGTCAAAGGGTTTATTTGTAGGTAGTCCTGTGAGGAACAGGGGGTTAGATTTGATGATCCTTGAGGGTCCCTTCCAACTCAATATATTCCATAATCCTGTGATTAAAAAAAAAAAGGATGGTCCCCAAATTCATCTACATTTTCGATGAATTTGATATGTAAATACATTTGAAACATAGACTAAACTCCTGTAATGAAAAAATTCTCTCACAAAACACTTTTATCCTGAAACCAGGGAAAAATTCAAACTGAATGATTGATGGACACAACTCGGATAAGGTAAAGGCAGGAAGTTTATTATGCAGTTACTTATCATAAACAATCAAAAAGTTCTGTGTCTGCACACTGCAGTTAAGTACGCCAAAATTTATTTGCTTTAAATAGAATAATATTATGGTTTATTCAGAATAGATTATATAATGTAGTTGGACTTGCAGTATTGTACTAGAATTTTCTGTGCTAGAATAATCAAATATTCATTGTTTATTGAAAAATGTCAATAATCCTCTGTTATTTTCCAAATATATTTAATTAATTGTCTATTAGACATGTCACAGGGTGGGAATAGAAAGGAAAGCAAGGTGTAAATATTTCATTCTTTTCTTACTCATCAATATTCATTATAAGCCCATTTCTCTTGGCTCAATTTAATACATTTAAATTAATCTGGGGAAAATTATTATTTAATTTCAGAATTTTGAGTTCCTCTTCCCCTTCTGTGAATCTATTGATTTAAGATATAGATATTTTCCTTCTTTAAAGTACAATTAGCAAAAGTATTTCTCATTCTAGTTAAGATTTCTAGCTGATTTGTCCAGAGTAAGAAAACTTTACATTGTTTTTATAATGCAATTGTAGTTCTGTAAAGTTTCCAAGTTCAGTTTGGCTCATTAAAAAAAAAACAAACCAAAACATTATTTGCTTTAATTATGGTTATGATAATTCCTAGGAGAAACGTCCTAGGATAAACATATTTTTGTATTTAGTAAGTAGTCTTATCCTGTGGCAATATTGCAAACTGCCCATGTTATTCCAGAAAACTGAATATGGAGAATGAAAAAGGCAAGCCTTTACCTTAAGGCAAGGAGGTGCAATTTTATCAATCTTTTAAAATATCCCTACTTATGTATGTTTTCATAGGTCCTTGCTGTTAAACAGGTAAACTCCTGCCTGTTTCACATTTCCTCCACCCTGCCAGAAATCCTGTAGATCATGAAGGCAGGGATACCTGCATAGCATCCTCAGAGCGTAGCAGCTCCATTCCTTTCCAGTAATTAAGAGTTAAGTAGAGTTTGCATATGACAAAGCATTCCAGCTTCCAGTTCAGCAGCAGTAGGAACAAAGTCCAGAGAGCTTTTGACACCCATGTTTTCAAACTTAACACAGGTGCACATAGTTTTGTCACTCTTTATCTCTTGAATAGCAGTCCCTCGTGTTTTTCCCAGATCCCTTTTTAGTAAAAGACTTTTTAAAGAAATTCAATTTCTTTAGGGTATTGGAGATAATTTGGTTAAATTTAGTTAATGAATAAAACACTACCCCCTATGTCACAGGATCACAGAATCAGAGAATCATGGGATGGTTTGGATTGAAAGGGACCTTCGAAATTATCCAGTTCCAACCCTCTGCCATGGGCAAGGACACGTTCCACTATCCCAGGTTGCTCAGAGCCTCATCCAACCTGGCCTTCAACACCTCCAGGGTTGGGGCATCCACAGCTTCTCTGGGCAACCTGTGCCAGTGCTCCATCGTTCTCACAGTGATAGATTTCTTCTTTAAATCCAATCTAAATCTACCCTCTTCTACTTTAGAACCATTACCTCCTGTCCTGTCACAACAGATCCTGATAAAAAAGCCTGTTTCCATCTTTCTTTTCAGTTCCCTTTAGATATAGAAAGACTGTTGTAAGGTCACCCTAAATCTTTCTCTTTTCCAGGCTGAACAATCGTAATTGTCTCAGCCATTCCTCAAAGAAGGGATGTTCTATTCTATGACCTTTTTCATGGTCCACCTCTAGACCTGCTCGAATAGGTCCATGACTTTCCCATGCTGAACATTCCAGAGCTGCAGGCAGCACTCAACATATAGGACAGATCTAACTAATTGATATGCATTTTCACTCAGTTGTCTACAAAGCTAAAGTCTGATAAGTGCAAGGAAAGAAGAACCTCCAAAGTTAATATCCTTTTCCTTATGTTTACGGAATGGATTTAGAATAAAACTCTAACAATACACTTGTACTTTCAGTACCAAATTAATATTATTGTAAATTAATACTTTCCTATGTTTGTATGTAGACACAACATTCATGCATATATATTACAATCCTGTTTGTGCTTGTTTAGCCTTCTACTTCACCAATTAATAACTTACTGAAATCCAGTTATTCTTTATAGGGATAACCTTTGCAAGGAAAAAAAAATAAATTCCCCTCAAAAAATTTAGCTTCATTCTGCCTTTGGGGAAAGGAACAGAACATGAAAACAAAACCTACACATCAGTGCACAGAAGCATGAAGGTTGTAAGGGCTGACTTCTGTTATTGAGGAGAAGGTATCTTCTTCAAATGGCATTAAGCTGATTATGGAAGGAATATCCTGAGTACAAATGGCTGTCCCAGCAAATGTAGGCTTTTCCTGAGGTATTTGTGATCCAAAATCCAATGTGATCAAATAGGTTAAATCATAAGCAACCTCTGGAATTACTAAAGAATTTCACAAAATTTGTCATCAGATTTTCATCTCCTATCTGCTAATTCATCTTACATATTGACATGAATAAAAAGGAAGAAGTGCAAGTTTTATTTCATAGTTAAAATAAATTACTGGACTCTTCATCTATTGCATAATCCTGATGCAACCATGTAAAAGCCAAATCTCTTCTCACCTGTAGTTTTCCTATCAAAAATAATTCTGTTGGTTTGAAGGGCTTTAAGTATTTTGTTCTCTGGAAGAATAGACAATCTTGAATTTCTTAAGTTAGTCACCTAATTACTGTACTAAATGCACTTGGTCACAACTGTACCCCCAGACACCTCTACTGATCTTATCAGGGTTTCATCATTTCAAATTTCGGAGCTTTGGCAAGAATTTCTGCCTTCAGTGCTAAAGAGTATGTCCTTAAATTGCTAAGAGGTCTCATGTGAGAGGTGAAAATCCTATCTATCATTTATATTGAGTAAAAACTTTAAATCATCTGAATTTGCTTCCTCTGTAAGTGCTTGTTCCTTTTTAAAATTAGATGTTCTGGAAATGTAATTAAGATAGTATTTTTCCCCTTCAATAAGAAGTACTAATATAAGAGAGAAACATCAGTTTTCAAGCAATGCAGCAATCTGGAATCTGCATCTTAATTGAACACAAGCTTTTCTATTGTTCTTGCTTAGTCAGTTTCACAACTCTAGCTTTGATATGCATCTTTCACAATAAGACTAAAGAAACAATTTAAAAGAAAAGCTGCATATGGCAGGGTACAGTGGAATCTCTAAACTTTCAAAAATAGAGGTAGTTTATATAACAGGAAGAACACCCAAGGCAAGAAAGAAGACTACATAAAATGTGTTGATTCTTGTGGGATGAAAATGTCGCATCTGAGCGCATACAAGGTATATTTGTTATTTGTTTTGGTTTTTTTTCCCCAGGATGAGAAGGAATCCAGGTATATTGTAGCTTCATCTTCTATATACTCAAATATTCAGTGAGAACACAAACCTGTCATGGGTTTATACTGCTGCAAATTGGACTGGAAAGCCCAATCTAATGCTTGACATATGTCTTACAAGAGCTCAGCGAAGTCTTACTGAAATACAGTATATCACTGCAAAGCTGTAACTACTGTCTTGGGTATTTCTTCCCTTTCTCTGTCACTTCCACGCTGCATCAGCATTTTAATTTATTTTGCAGAAATACCTCCAATTCTCCTTGAAAAATTTCACTGCTACCTTTTGCTCATTCCTTGCTACAGGAAACAAGAGAACTCTCATTTCCTTGTAACGAGCTAAATGAAAACAGAAAGACAACTCCTTAACTACTTTTCTCCTAAAAATGGGAGGGTTTTTCTAATTGTTCTTGTTTAGTTTGGTCTTTTTTTTTTTGTTGTTTTTTGGTTGTTTGTTTGTTTGTTTTCTCCTTACATCCCTGGTTTTCTGTCATGGTTTAAGCCCAGCTGGCAACAAAACACGACACAGCCACTCACCTCAGTCAGTCACTCACTCACTCACTCACTCACCCACTCACCCTTCCCTGGTGGGACAGGAGAGAATCAGAAGAGTAAATGTAAGAAAAGTTGTGGCTCGAGGCAGACAGTTTAATAGGGCAAGTAAAAGTCATGCACACAAGCAGAACAAGGAATTCACTCCCCAATTCCCACAGACAGTGCATGGCCCCATCATGCTTAAAAATGACTTGGGAAGACAAATGACATCTTTCAAAACATCCTCCATTCTTCTTCCCTTTAATTTAAAAATTGAGCATGACACCATACAGTATGGGACATTCCTTTGCTGAGCTAGGATGAGCTGTCCCATCTGTGTCCCCTCCTGACTCCTTGTGCACCCTATGTCCCCTTGCTGGTGAGGTGGGATGAGGGGCAGCCTTGACTCTGTACCAGCAAAAATGAAAACATCCCCCTGTTACCAACACTGTACAAGCACTGCTCAGTGATAGCCACAACATCCCTGTGTTATCCAGGCTGTTTCCACCACAAATCCAAGGCACAACCCCATCCCAGCTACTGTGAAGAAAATTAGCTCTGCCCCAGCCAGAGCCAGCACAGCCTCCTAGATCCCAGGAGCCTCTGCTGCTTCTCACCAAACGCTGTTCCTTTCTGACAGCTACACTGTCCACTCATCACCTGGCATCAGGCTTTGTCTCTCAGGCTGGTTTGGCAATATTTCTCTGGCTGCATATTAATACTCTCAAAGTTGCATAGTCCTGGGAATAATGCTTCCTTGAGCACTTCCTTGTGCCTTCAAATTTCGTATATGCACCTGCTCTGTAAAGCGGTTTATGAATATCACATGCTTTTGCTTGTAATCGGTTCCAAAGATGCTTTTCTGAGAAGCCAGTTTATTCTAATCCTGAGTAATTTATTGCCATTCTGGAAAGAATACTTAGAATATTGACTGAAGGCATCTCCATTTGAACATCTAAAAGCATGTAAACAGAAAAAAGATTTTTCTCTACTCCTTATATCATAAAACATCTGCATGTTAAAGTATTTCTCAGTTAATTGTGTCCAATTCTATAAACCTATTGGGAAGAAAATATAATTTTTTAAAGGAAATAATTTTAATAATAGCTATTAAGCAAAAAGACCTGGACATGAATCTGTCTTCTTGGTTGATAGTTAACCAATTGTAGAAACAAGTAGAGTATCTCAGGGCAATAATTCCTTGAGATTCCTCATGTTTCCTAAACATTTCTGAGGATTTGGACACCATTAAAGACCAATGAATGGGCTTAGTGAAAACTGATTGAATACTGAAGAGTAGCCCTTATTTGTCTCCTGTGAGAAAATCTCTACTTCTAAAAACAAGAATAGACAAAACTAAAATTAATTCTAAGATAAGATATTAGGTCTTCCTCTTTATTTATGACTCTCCCTCAGGGATCGTGAGAGACATGAGCATCCTCTCCCTGAACACAGCTGTTCAACTGTACAGGAAATAACTATGGCAGGCTATTGCACACCTCTTAACAAGCACAAAAGGAGAATATGTTTTTAACTTTTGCTTTAGGAAATACAGTAGAACATTGACGTTAAGTAGGTCCCATTGTAGACACTGTTGTCTAGGGCTGGACAAGAATGATGAATGAATGGACATAAAATGAGTACGATAGAACACATGAAAACTTAATTGCTACATTGCAATGCAAAGGAAGAAGAAGCAGAAATAAAAACTTTATTAAGAATTTGCTGATGGAAGGCTTCTGTAATACATTTCCAATGACTGTCTAACTTTCTGTTCTTTATTTGGATTGTTTATTTTTATTATTGTTTTATTTCCAGAACTTCCTCTGCTGTTTTCTGCCATTCAAATAAGTTGCTTTACCCCAAGCTTTGACTTTACAAAATTTTTTCCCAGAGAATTTGAGTTAGAATTTACCTAATTCCTACCAGCATCTAGCTACAAGTTTATTACTCCAAGCCAGTTTCTGCTCAAGCAGTGACAAACCACCTGTGGGAATAGATCAGACAAATATGAATCCCAGCCAGCTGTAACTACAGCAGGCAAATTGCTGGTTCACTGGAGTAGTCTACTTTTATTTATTTGTCCCAAATTATAAGACAAGGATTTTAGGAAATAAAATTATAGCTGTTTTCTGCAAGACCAATCTCTCCCAAAAGAATATGTTCGAAGAGTATGGAAAAAGTTTATTTAAAATAATACCTTATCTTTGGAAATTAGCTTTCATCTGTGTAGACTGGAAATCAAATATTACTTAGAATTGTAATCCAAGTAGTGTAAAAGGGGGAAAACAATCCCTGGAGAAGAAAATGTTCAGACTTCTTCCTTTAAAATAAATGATCTGTACAGGAGAGAGAGTTTTGAATGCAAGATTAATGTACATTTTATTAAATGAATACTTGTCTTATACAATCTCATGGATGAAAGGTTTATTTGAATAGTTTTATTCAATTTGAAATAAGCCATTGTAACATTTTAGCATTGTAAAAATGGGCTTTTACAGTGTTTGACACGTGTAAAATGAGTTGGCTCTTCAACATGTGTTCTGAAATATTTACAAAGCTCTCCTATTAAATTTTAGCATTGTGCTCTGAAGTATTCTGCACAATGTAATCAGAAATCCTGGTATATTTTGTTTCATTCAAATGTTGGATCTCCATGGAGAGCTTTGGAATGAAAAACTCTTACAGGTCTTCCTGTTGAAGACAGAAAGTATTGTATTGATCTTTATATAAAACAAACTACACTGAAAATCTCTAGTTGCATATAAATAAAGGCTTCCTAATTGGTTTAGACAGATATTTAAGTTTCAGGCAGAATCTAAAGCAAAAAATATAAAAACATTACTATTACCTTATAGAAAAATGAAAACGCTGGAGAGCAGATTTTCGTTCCTTGGGGTTCTGCATTGTAGGGCACCAGGGGGAAAAGCCCTGGAGGAGAGAGGGGTCCAAGAAAACTGGTTAATATTCAAGGATAGCATCTAATAGCTCTGAAGACATGCATTCCAGCAAAGATGAAAGGTCAAAGACCTGTTGTCATGAATAAGAAGCTCCTGGACAAGCTCAAACACGAGGAAATCTGCAGGGGGTGGAAGCACGAACAGGCAGCCTGAGTGGAATACAGAGAGATTGTCCAAGCAGCCAGGGATCAGGTTAGGGAAGATAAAGACAAATTAAAGATCAAACATGGACAGGGACATCAAGGGCAAAAAGAAAATGTTTTATCAGTACACTGGTGATAAAAGGGAAAATGTAGGCCCTCCCTATAAGGAAAGAGGAGATTTGGTTAAGTGGGATGTGGAGAAGGCACAGGTACCCTTAGTTCTGTCATATTTTATTATGATTTTTTTCAGAACAACTAATCAGTCTCTATCTCAATTTTTTAATCTCTGGAGCTGTGATGATAATGTTACTTTTTGTTTACCTGTTCAATAAAATAATTTTCACTGAAAAAAGTGGATTATCTGAAACTTCTTAGACAAGGAAATCTTCTTGGTTGCAAAGAAAAACATTACTATCATGGCTCAAGAGAGAACTCAACACCGGAAGAGTTAAAAAAATGACGTGTATGTTTAATATATTTCTTGTCCTTTTCATACCTACTTAATGGGTGAATGACATTGAGAAACAAGGAAAATCTACAGTTACTCCTAGAGTTAGAGAAAAAGTGAGAGAAGACCTCGATTCCTTGTACAGACCTTAAAGGTACTTGTGGTATTAGAAAACAAGGTTGAACAGCAGAATTCTATGATTTTTATTAATCGTTATTGGTTTGCCTGTAAGAGTTTTGAGAGTTCTTTTCTGGTCATTGCTATAAATCACACTTCATTAAACAAGGTTTATTTAGCTGACATTGTTTTAACTTTATTTCAGAACAAATTAAATCAAGACCATGAGCTACTTACTTGATTTCTTTTTTTTGGTTGGTTGATTGGTCTGTTGTGGGTTTTTTGATTTTGTTTTAATGTACAGCACTATTAGGAAAATTGGAAAAGGAAGAATAAATTACTACTTTAAGAACATGAAGCACATTGAATTCTTAAATGATTGTGCCTATATATTCTGTAAATCTGTAGCAGTTCCACTGTCATGAACATTGGCTTAATATCCAATTAGTGCTATCAGTACTAATGACTTTAGGTGCCAAAGAAGTTATACATCTGCACTGTTGTGGTGATTAGAAACTGTACTTGGAAACGAATGAACAAAAGAAATTTTAATCTCCACAGATTCTAAGATGTTACTTAACTATCCTATTTTAAACAGCAAATTTTCTGACTTAGTCAGTGATTTGTTTTATTGATTTGATTAGCTGTTTCTGAAATGAATTCAGTCTGTTCACTAAGAGTAAAACATATTAGAGTTATTAACTAACAAATATTTGGACTGAACTTCTCTAAAAAGATTATGTAGACTTTTCAGCAAAGTTATAAAAGAAATGCTAGAAGAAATATATTAATGGGCATGGTCAACAAGGTCTATGAGTGTTTTGGTAATAAATTCCAAATGTTCCATAATTTACTACAGAGAAATAGCTGTTATATGACAGAAGATATTTTAAAAGTTATATGATCTGTTTTTGCAGTCATTTAGTGCTGAAAAACTTTGTTTCATAATTCCTGGTATAAGTAATAAAGAAATATTGTACTTTGTGTTTGTTTATCAAGACACTCCTGAAGTACTGAATATTGGGAAAGTATTAAAAGTGTAAGTAAAAAGGGTAAGTATTAAAAGTGTATGCTTTCCCTCTTCCTGCCCAGAAACCTCTGATTTGGTTATTACATCTTTCATGCTATTTGTAGTTTTATTTCCTGAACATAATCTTAACTGGGAAGGCTCAGGCAAGGGCAAGAAGGATGGACAGGTTTGGAATGTGTGCTTTAAAGTGAATAAATAAGGAGTCTTCACTGCGGTAAAAAAAACCAAAACCAAAACCAACAACAACAACAACAACAACAAAATAGGGGGAAGGTGGTGGAATAGACCGATTTTGAATGATCTGTAATATCATGACATTATTAAGGCAGATAAATAAGGATTCATTTCTCAGTGCATGTGTCCACATTACTAGTGTTGATTCAAATAAGAGAGTATTTGAATTTAAGATTGTGTTCCCTTAAACCTTTGCTTTCAATCATAGCACATTTCCTACTCTGGGAAACTATGGTAGACGTTATATCAATTTTAAAAAAAAAAAAAAAGTAAAACATTATTTTAAGAACGTTATGGGCTAAGAAAAAAATTAAAAAGAGGTGAAAATGGACTCCTGCATAATTTGATTTAGCCCTGTATGGAGCAGACTTTGAATAGGAAGGCCTGTGGGAATTAAGGGTTTGCATGTTTGGTGTTGCTGACAGCAAGGATACAATTGGGGATTATTTGCAGGATCAAGCAGCATAAGGTAGTCTGAATTTAGGTGAAGCATTAAGTCCTAACTGAAAATGACAGTGTAGATACTTTCCCAGGAATGGGTAATTGTTTAAGAAGAGCCTAGAAACTGTGATACGAGAGCAGAAGCATCAGCAAGTGCAGGGAAAAGGGACAAATATTATCACCTCCCCTATTGATCTCTTTGTAGATACACACTAATTCAGCTGACACCTCAGCACAGCCTTTCCAAATTATTTCAGTCCCAATCAGCCTACCTGTCATGTAGAGCCAGCTGATCTTTGGGAAAAAATTGTCTATGTCTGTCTTCTAGCCCTAAAAGTACTAGTTCTGCATTTCAAACATCGAACTGGAAGTGACCAACTCAGCTATTAGATGAAAATTTCAGAATTCTGTGTTGAGTCCTACAGAATACCGTGTCTAAAATAAAGATAAAATATATCTTAAGATTTATACTGATGGCTGAATTTTAAACTCCACCACAAGTTAATATGACGGAATTGATTAATGATTTTGGAGGTAAATTCTATGAACTTTTTCTTGCTATATTAAAAAAAAAAATATATATATATATAGAAAGTCTTTTCTATTGGTCATTTGATAGCTTGGATTTCATTGGCTTTTTATATGTATCCTTATATACATATATATAGATACACACATACATACATACATACATACATACACACATTTTTATCTTACAGCTGCCATTTATGTGCTTTATTTTTGTTCCACAAGGACCTATTACTTAATTATATTTAGATATCTCATTTAGTGACACCTGATGTACTTTTTAAAGTGCTTTAAAAATGTACTGTAGCTTTTTAATGGATTATTTCTTTAGATGGATTTTAATGCACTTTGTTTCTTCTATGTCTCTGTCACTGAATGTTTAATGTCAAGGCTCCTGTTAACTCCAACACTGTGCAATCTGCTGTTCTTTTGTTTTCAGTGCTTTATAATTGGAAATGTGCTGAATAACAGGGGCATCATTCTCCATGGGAACTCTTACGCAAAGTAGGAATCTGAAGATAGGAAAAGTTGATGTGAACATTTTTAAGAGTGTGTATGCAGTAAATAATGCTATTGATTTTTTGGATTATGTTGCACTTGTGCATATTTTAATCATAGCTGAGTCAGATTTCAGTCCTTCAACAACTGAAGCCCGGTTGTGGTGACAGGAAAAAAAGACAAAGAACTTAATGCCTTATAATTGCAAGAAGTAATTCAAAATCGATTTTTCTTGGGTTAATTAGACCATGGTAATAAACTTATAAGACCAGAGTAGACATCTGAGGCTTTCAGCTCATTTTTAACTAAACAAACAAACAATAATAACATTAAGCAACATATGTCCTTGTACCTGCAATTTTTAGGTTGATTATAGAATTTAGAATTATAGAATGTGTGTTGAGGACCATTTCATTATGGGAAAATTCTTCTGCACCAATTCATTCCAATATGTGCTATAAACAGGAATGATATATTTGACATTTATAAGACAAATAAATGTACCCAAAGTTGTCGTGGTAAAATTTCATGGGGAGAAATCTCTGAATTCACACTGTAGTAATGATTCTACTTATATACAAATTATCTTCGCCCAACAATTTTAAGGTACATTTAAGAAATAACAGTTGTGTCCATAACCCACACATCCACATAAGCTGTGGTTTGTTTTAAACAATTCCTGGTTTCTGTTTGCTAGTTTACATATTCGAGAATTCTTCTGGTTTAATCCCTTTGACCTTATCTAACTATCCTTTTCCACTTCAGTATTATTTTGAAAGTAGTTGTTTCTTTTTCCCCTGGATATAAAACTGTATATAGTTCATTAATTTCTCTTTTTACCATATTTATACTTAAATTTTCTTACCATTTTTTGAAAATCATCAAAAATTTGATATAGAACTCATTTTTCCTTGAAGCAAGCTTCTCATCATGCTATTTTTCCCCTACATTTCACTTTAAAATAGACTGCTTTATTTAAGTTTTTTTCACAGTTCTGCTCTTTCAGTTGTTCTTTTTAGAGGATAAAGCTTTTAGTCTTAAATCTAATTCCACCCACAGAGTGGACTACCCTACAGAGTTTTTGTATTATCCATAATGGCTAAAATAATTTTCTAATGTTTTTCTAATATTTGAAGAAATAATTGTTTCAGACATATTTCAAATGTTATAGATTAAATGGAAAATAAACAGAAGCGTTAATAATGTTTAATTGATTCAATTATGAATCATGATATTATATAGTGAAAGATCCTTGCAAATAAATTATGGATAAACTGAAAATTCCTAAGCAAATCCAAATGATATGTATTTTTCATCAGGTCTCAGGCTATGATGGCACAAGAATAGTACCAGTCCATTCCTTCATGAAAACCACTGAAAGAACCTACTTATCCTGTTTGGGTAGGTAAGGAGGGTGCTGAGTTTTTTTCCTTCTACCCAAAGCTGATCAAGTCTTAAGTGGTGACACGTACTCAGAAATCCGTGTAATTTTTCTCTACCTACACACAAGATGAAATGAACCTCGGACACACTGTTATCTCTAAACATGAAAGAGAGTGACTGAAATAGGGAACACAAAGCCCTCATTCCACTACTTAAATAAGGCATTAAAAATGTAATGTTTGAAAGGCGACAAGCCTTTACCAGCAGTAAATGTTTCATGCTCAACAGAGTTTTCCTTAAGAAGCTGTGCAGCTATAGAATTTTATCACACTCTTCCACACTGCGGTACATTGACTTGAAGAGTGGGAATATAACAAGACAGTGATTCAGGTGTTAAGTTATGGCAAAATGTCAATAAAAGGACAAACAAAACTAGGAGTTTGGTGGGTGAGAGGCTGGGCATGGCCCGGCCGTGTGCTCTGGGAGCCCAGGAACCCCCTGTGTGCTGGGCTGCAGCCAGAGCCCCGTGGGCAGCAGGGCAGGGAGGGGATTCTGCCCCTCTGCCCCGCTCTGCTGAGAGCCCACCTGCAGGGCTGCACCCAGCTCTGGGCTCCCAGCACAGCAAGGACAGGGAGCTGCTGGAGCCAGGCCAGAGGAGGCACCAAGGGGATCAGAGGGATGGAGCAGCTCTGCTGTGAGGAAAGGCTGGGAGAATTGGGATAGTTCAGCCTGGAACAGGGGAAGGCTCTGGGGTGACCTAATTTCAGCCTTCCAGTGCCTGAAGGGAGCCTAAAGCAAAAATGGAGAGAAACTATTTACAATGGTCAGGAGTGACAGGACAATGGAGAATGGCTACAAATTGAAAGAGAGCAGGTTTAGATTAGATATTAGGAAAAAAACTTCTTCCCTGTGAAGGTGTTGAGGCTCTGGCACAGGTTGCCCAGAGAAGATGTGGCTGTCCCATCCCTGGAAGTGTTCAAGGCCAGGCTGGATGTTTTACTCAGCAACTTGGTCTAGTGGAAGGTGCCCCTGTCCATGGCAGAGGGGTTGGAACAAGATGGTCTTTGAGACCCCTTCAAGCCCAGGCCATTCTGGATTCTATGATTCTATGGAAACCTTTCTTTTATCTCTGTGTGTCCCTACGTGTACAGGAATACATGTGTGTAACCAGGAATTTAAAAAAAATTCTGGCTATTACAATGAAATTATTTTATGCACCTTTCAGTTAAAAGGACCTTTGACATCTATAGTTTGAGGCTTGAACTTCGTATCAGTATCTTCCAGGATGTACTTAGTATTCCTAAGCATTTTCATACTGGCATTGTGCTTGCAATCACCACTTGCTGGTGTGGTGGGAGGTTTAAATGCACAGAATCACAAACGCACCTGGTTCATGAAGCCTGAGAGCATAACTCAAAGGCTACATCAGATTAAGTACACTCAACAGTACCTAGAATTTGAATATTACTTAATCTGATAAGCTCTTGTAGTTTTCTTATTTTTCTATGGCTCTTTAGGAATAAATGGCTGGTCAGATAAACTGTTGTGATATTTACATTATTCTCACATACACTGCCTTCCTTCAGGCCTGGAACCTTCCCTTTTTTGTCCTATAGTAGTAAGCTTTGTAACACCACTGAACACCCTATATGCCAATTCTTCTGCTTCCTCTGGGTGTCTGAGATAATGCTTATAGTCAATATAGTTAATATTTCCATGCAAAGTAAATCTGCTGTTTCAAACACTACGTTCATGTGTGAAAACATACACAAGCATAAGACATGAGACTCAGGACCCAACTTCTTTTAATGTCATTGACAAAATAATCCTTGAATAAGCTGCTCTCCCTACCCTCCTCTCCATCAGAAGAGTCATATGCTGAATGCCACTTTCCAGGTTGTTTTCTATTCCCCTTAATTTAAGGAACAATGTGTAATACTTACTATTGACACGACTTAAAAACCATAATATGTGATGTATTTAAACTTAGCTAGTAGCATTATGTTTTCTGTTAGAACTTCACACTGCTTTTTAAATACAACCACTTAATGATAGTATTCGCTGTTCTATAAAACTCTTAAAAGAGAAAAATTCTCTGGAACCAAAGTCAGTAGTTCTCCAGTTACATCTGCAGAAAAACACCCAACACAATGCATCTAGGTACCTAAATCCAAAGGTCTTTATGAAACGGCATCTACTTAATCCTCATAAACATTTTTCTGAATCCAGGGATGTACCTCTATGTTTCTTCAGACACATAAAATGTTATCTTAAATCTGTTACTGACTTATTTAAGGTATATTAACACTTTTAATACTTGAGAAAGAAATATGAATTGGAAAATTTAGTGTATCATGACATTTGGGAAAAAACTCCTTGTCCAAAAGACTATAAAAATGTTATTTGAACCACAGAAGACATATCATACCTTTCTTTAAAATCAGTTACAGATTCCTGGCATTCCTACAAATGAAGTACAAGGTTTCTTTTAAATACATCATTAAAATGTTTCCTGTTGCTTACAGGTAAGCATTCTAGAAGAAAAACATGCCTGAATAGAGTATTAAATAAAAGACTGGTCTTACATGAGGGGCAATTATCAAAGCTCTAACTTCTTATTGAAGCACTGAGACATGGAATAAATATCTTGAGTCTGAAAGAACACCTGTTGAACTACTGATCTATTAAAGTTCCCTGAAAAGCAACAGCAGGAGAAATAATTTATTTCAAATGTGACTGTATTGAAGTGATTAAAGTATATATTCTGTTGAGAAAATCATAATAATGGGAAGAAATTTTTGCTTTTCAAAAGAAAAATCAGCTATTAAGAAAGCCAATATACTTTTGAGAAAATTTCTCTAGTATAAGACAGGATTTACATACAAATTTGGAAAATTCAGTGTAATAAATAAATAAAATATGGCAGAAAACTTGTAATGAGAGCAAGACTGTGTGTTTGGTTTCTTCTTTTTTTCCCTCAGAAGATGAAACACCACATGTCAAGGGGATGAAAGAATGTAGTTTTTGTTAGCTAGTTACAGTAGCGTTTTCTGCAACAATGGGGGAGGGGGTGTTGGTGTTATCGTTATTGTTAATATTCAAGTATATTTAATTTGTTTACAGGAGCACTTGTATAAGAATTTTGTTCAGCTTCAACCTTTAAAGTTTTAATAAAACTTATACTGTTATGCCTTTTTTAAAGATGAGCACTGAGAATAATTGAAATTCACACATTTTGTCCGTGGCAGATATCAGAATAATATTCCAGCTTTTTTTCTTACAGAAGTTGTGATGCTCATCTTCTTCACCTTCAAATCTTAAATATAGAATATATATTTTAATAAAAGAAAAACACTTTAGGAATACTTGCTTTAATTCTCAGATAACCCTAAGGGGCTCTGAAGATAGGGAACTCTGATATGTTAAATGCCAAGATATATCACATATTTGAGAACATTCACTGTTTCACTTTGGTTGCAATCTTTAATTAAGAAGAATCTTAAACAATGTAATTTATATACATTCACTGAGTTTTTTTCTTAGAACTAATTAGAGCTTCTGTTGTCCTACCTTACTCATGAGGTAGTCAGGATGATCGTATAGCAGGAAAATGTACTTCAACGTGTTTTTCCAAAGCCTTCAGAAAACATGGCCTGGCCTGGCCTTTCCTTTATATAAAGGACATTTTCAAGTAGAGGGATTATGGGAAGCTCCCTTTGTAAAGCTCTTAGTCCTTCCCCTAATGGAAGGACTTTGAAAGGGAGAAGCTGCAAAAGCTTGTGTGAGTTGGGGTCTGTTTGGACCAATGTTGTGAAAAAGGTGGAATTGACGTGATAGGAGGGCAACAATAAAGAATTCAATTTACCAGCATGGGGTGGCACCTCATTTCTTCCCAGCTTTAGTATCATAATCTCTTAACCATCACACTCCTTATGTAACTCTACCTTAATGCTAATTTTTCCTCATTATCCTATCACAGGTGATATTCACTGAAAAACACCACTTGCTGCAACTCCTCTGCCAAGCTCTTCACTCATTTTACAAATAAAACAGAACAAGTCAAAAAAATTATTTTGCACATTTTGCCAATTTGCTGAAAACCCACTTATAATATTTTTACCAAAAAAAATCACTGTTTCCCGTTCTTTTGGAGGGATAAGGCTTAGAGGAGATCAGAAAAAAATGAAAAGCAAGATGTAGACTATTTATAGTAAATCATAGGGTTGAATACAGAAAGGCAAAAGTGGTTAGGTGATTTTGGATAAAGGACAACAATTATTTTAGGTGTTTACCACTTTAACATTTCATTAATTCATAGAAATTATTTTATATATGTATAAATGCACACAATATTGAGTAACTTCTGTTATTCCTATTTAACCATTGAATTCCTTATTCTTTTCTTCTTCTCCTTACCGTTCAATTACCCATCTGACTGGTGTATATGACAGTCTATCCTTGATAAAATAATTTTGAGGTAATAGTTTAGAATTCTTTCCTGATGATCATTAAGCAACAAAAGTGCTGTTTAAATCAGGAGAACCCTTTGAGACATACTTACAGCACCCTCAAACAAATGAAGCTCTCGTTATAAAATTAAAAATTATCTTAAAAATCATAGATAATGGTATATCTAACTTATACTCTTCTGGATATTTCTTAATTCATTTATATCCTTAAAATCACTGAGGTCTTCCTGAGTTTTAAAGCAGACTATGCTATCCATAATGAATGAAAGTGAAATTATGATAACATTTACAGGAATTTGACATCAGTCACAAAGGTTGCCATTAACATGAGTAAGAAGAAAAATAAGTTATCCTCCCATCCAAGTAATTTAAGATTCATTCTTTGATTTTGTATAATATTCAAGTAAGGGTATTGCTTCTTAAAACTAAAAAAATTGTCTGGGTGAGGCTCTCTGGTGTTCAAGAAAGGTAGACTATGAGTGAATATCTCTGTTTAGACCAAACCCAAAAATGTTCATAGAATCATAGAATAGTAGAATATGCTGAATTGCAAGGGACCCATCAGGATCATTGAGTCCAACTCCTGGCCCTGCAAAGGACACTCCAACAACCCCACCATGTGCCTGACAGCATTGTCCAAATGCTCCTTGAGCTCTGTCAGGCTTGGTGATATGACCATGTCCCTGGGGAGCCTGCCTCAGTGCACAAGCACCCTCTGGGTGAAGAATCTTTCCCTCAGATCCAACCTAAACCTCCCGTGACGCAGCTTCAGGCCATTCCCTCAAGTTCTGTCACTGGTCACAGGTGAAGAGATCAGCGCCTGTCATTCCACTTCTCATGAGGATGTTGGAGAACACCATGAGGTCTCCCCTCAATCTCCTCCAGGTTGAAGAATAGTTGCAAGTAGCTTCCCCTGCTCTTTTGAACAAAACTCCTACGGTAAAATCTATGGAATTTAAGTCAAAATTATGACATTCAAGTTTGTCCTACCGTTATAATTTTGGTGCAGTTGAGTACATCAGATTTTTCTGTGCCTGAGTTCAAACCCATAGCATGTAACTAATTAATTTCCTAGGAGGTCAAGGCAGTCCCCACCGAGTCTCTCACGGATGAGACAAGGGGCTGGTTTGAGACAACAAATGATTGTCAGGTAAGGTGAATCACAGTGACCTGACTAGGTCTGGCAGGAGTTCTCCAGGCAAGAATTTTGGACAGTCCAGGAGATTCCTCCATTGGACTCGTGCTGCACCTAGACCAACAAGTAGTTACAACCTGTACCTGCTGATTGATTAATTGATGATGGATTGACATTATGGGCAAAGAATTTAGCCAGATTCTTTGCCCATAATGTCAATCAATCAGCAAGGGACTTTTTGAAGTAAATACTGCTGTGGGTGAAGAAGCTGATCAAGTTGAACATAGGTAATTTTTAATAGTCTAAACTAACTCTTCTCACAGATGCAGAAATGGTCAAGAAAGAGAGTTTTTTCCACGTAGTTAAGATAGGTAAAAGGTTTCAGATAATAGCAATGGTCATGCAGATGCTAGAGGGACCATGTGCAACCATACTAAATCTGGACTAGAAAAATATGGCAGAGCAGTTTGGGTAATCTCACATCATGTGAGCATTTTTGTGCAGCTGTAAAGACATTCAACAGAGACTCATGCCAGCATCTGGACTGCAGATGACAGTGCTGGTGGAGAGATTTGATACCCAATGTATTACTCTTTGCAAAAGATTCCATAATTTATTTATTTTAAATGCTTTAAGTACAAATTAACAAACACGCCTTTAATAAAAAAAAACCACCGACATGAAGACAATAAGTCTCATTCCTGTGAAATCTTGACAGCTAGTCAGAATCATGCTATTTTTTGCCTCTGCTGTTCAGAGCCAGCAGTTCATACTGGTGATACATTATTATAAAAGGTGTTTCCTCTTGTTAAATGTTGGAGAACACTGCATAGAATAGAGAGATTTAATTCAAGTCACCTTGGAGACAGCATATTTTCCTACCTTCTCTTACAAAAAAAAAAAAATCTGGGATGTATTTGCTAACTCCTTAAGCCTTAAGACTGAGTTACAGAAGACTCAAAAGGGAATTGGATTTTTTTCCGCTCTTCTGAGAGGTGAATCAAAATTTTGTCTCTTTGGAAGCTTGCATTTAAAGACTCCCTTTTTTATGTTTTTCTTGGTTTTATTTGGTTATGTTGGGGTTTTTTGGGGGTTTTTTGGGTTTTTTTTGGTTTTTTCCCGTTTGTTTGGGGTTTTTTTTGGTTTTGTTTTTTTCTTTTTTCTTTTTGTTTTTTCTTTTTTTCTTTCCCCTTCAGATCTCTATAAATGTCTAATTGGTTAGCTCATTCATTTATAAGGCTTTGACAGCGTTGTGTGCCCAGATGTTATAGGAGAATGTTATGTTTTTAAATAGCTTCTTGGTTTATTCCTTAACTTGCATTTTCCTCAAAGAAAAAAGAGGCAGTGACATAGAAACTGAGCTGAGAAGCAGTGTATGTAGATGTTCCCATTTACAGATATCTCATTTTATGAAACACTTGATTGAAAACAGGAGCTTATATATTTTCCTCAATGTTTATTGAAAGAGTAATAGTGGAATAAAGGTCAAATACACTGAGTAGAAATTATATTTGTATTAGTAATTATATTTAGAGTTATATCTCATTCCTTAAACAAACCTGAGATTCAGGAAAAAAAATAAAGAAAAAAAAATAAAAAAACAAAGAGGAAAACCCAGAAATAGAGGATGAAAAACTTGGAGAATCCTGAAATTCTAATTTATAATTTAATATGGAAATTTTCAATAATATTAGCAAGTTTGATATCTTAGATGACACAACAGGTACATAGTATTTAATTCAATAATATAATTTCTTACTAGGATGTATGTTTCATTAAAATATTATATGCACTTTGACTCGGCAGGATTATTAAAAAAAAAATTCCTTTGTAAAGTCAGATTTTGATAGCCCTCCAGAAAGCATGAGACAGAGATATCATTGTAACCAGTGTTGCTGTTCTGGGTTCTGTTTACTGTTGATTTAGGATAATGTTTATTTTCCTTATGAAGTAATATGTAAAAATTCCCATATTTTAAACTAAAACCTAGATCAGGGGAAATAAGCATCACTCATGTTTCAGTTAGACTTCTGTGAGAAATCAGAGAAGATAATCTTCTCAAGCAGAAACTGTCAGGATTGGGAGCTAAAAAGCCAAATATGTGCAAAAAAGGTAACATTCTCTGTGGCAAATGCAAAAATTAAAAATTATACTTGTTTTTGTTTGTATGACATATCTGCTTACTGCAGCTCAAAAGGATAATACAGGTGCTGGTATTTGTGAAATCTTTTTTCATGAAAACTGAATCTTACAGAACACCAGGATTACTCTTCTTCCTTTTCTTCCTTTTTTTGTGGAAACCTGATACATTTACAGCCCTCTGGGTGTGTGAATTGGTTCAACATTCCATAGCACTCTTCTGCTAAGAATTTTGGATTACTAACACGTTCAAAATATTTTTGATTTCAACAGTAGTCTACTAAAAATGATTGCTGAAATTTCTTGGTGGAGAAAAGAATGATCAAATAGATCTGAGCTCAGGCTGAAAGATATTTGACAGTTCTCAATACTTCAGTTTCCAAAACAGTAAATAAAAACAGTGTTCAATATTTGATATCCCAAGCACAGTTAGTTGTGTCAGCATTTCTGATAAGAATATGGTTCTGTAGAAGAAGGTGTCTTTAAAAACAAACAAACAAACAAAACCAAAACAACAAGAACAACAACAACAAAACAACACAGGGTATAATTCTTAAGAAAGATTTATTGACTTGGGACAAAATAATTTTATAGACCTAAAGATAATAATCGTCCCTGTTTTATTTAACCCTCATGAAATATTTTCTTTGTGTACAATTTCAGAATATTCTTCCTCCAAAATAAGCCCTAAAAAGAGTTATGGCATTCTGGTGTAAAAGCAGATGCCTCACGTAGGTATAGACACTTTTTGAAGAAAGTTTTTCTGAGCATGAATACATAGATTATTCAAAGAATTTTTTTTATTCTTAATGACAGGCAGCCAGAGAAAAGTTTCACAATTTTTAAATTGATGACAGACTTCAGTGACATTTCAAATAAAGGCGTTCAGAACTGAACTGAACTGAAGATGGAATCTTCTACAAGGTAAAAAAGAGCTTAGAGTCCTCTGAGGAAACAGCAGCTCATATTTTGTCCTATCCATTTCCACTTCTCATGCCCAGAGAGTTTAGGATAAACTTTCCTCTCCTAGGTGAAGACAATTAGAATTAATTCTAATTTGTTGCTATTTCATGGTGTGAACTCCTAGTGAGCCCAGCTGCTCACATGCTAGACCAGTAGCTGTTTCTGCTGCTCTGTGCATTTTGGAACTATCCTTCTCTCTCCAGGTACATCAGGGACTCTCTCGGCTCGTCCCTCCTCCTGTGCCACAGCAGCAGGTGAAATTCAGAGAGAAAAACACCCCTTGATTCCCCTGCTACCACTAACCCTCATGACAAAGTGCCACAAATTTTTATTTCCTTTAAGGGCCTTCAACATCACCTCTTAAATAGGTCTGCATAGGTGAGTGGTGCATCTCTTCAATCTAAATCTGTGTATCACTGGGATTTTCAATTGTGACTATGGGTTTTTACAAAGATATATTAAAACCTGTGTTTTTCAGAATATTTCTGTGAGGTCAGTTGTGTCTTTCGTGTTTCTTGAATCCATTAATTTTAATACAATTTATAGAATCAGATAAGGTACAATGCACTAAAACATACAGATGATTTATATACAAGAAGCATTTTGTGCAGGGCATGATGATATTGTTTTGCTACTTCAAATACGTATGAAACTAAAATACAACTAAAGACTTCCTCATGCAGCTTTGACACCAGAATGAGTTCAGCTTGGTAACACAACTAATTTAAATAATACAATTTTAATGATGTACCCTTTTGGATTTGTTTTTTACTTTTCATGAAGCACATTTTGATCATTTTACTTTGAAAACTGCATCTTTTAAAACTTTTAAATGCATCTCCCAGTACTTAGCTTTTCTGCTAAAAAAATCTCATTAAATATGTTCCTTTAACTAGGTATTTGGAAGATGTTAACATACACAGTTTTTGACTGTACTATTTTTTATGATTAAAAAAGTCCCATTCATTTGGAATGAGATTTAACCTGAATAACTGGCATTTGGCAGGGCTGGTGATGCTTCTGAATAAGAACAAAACTCCCTAATAATAAATAGCTTTGGTGCATGCTCATATTATTGGATTTCCAGCATTTCTTAATTTCTCCTTAGTGGGGCAATTTTTCTGGAAAGCTCAAACCCTTTTTTAGACACACATGATAAGCCAGACATAGAAGTATCTTGTAGCAACCCCCCACACGACTGCAAGGTTATCAGCCAACAGTGCACAGCTCAAACATATGAATTAGTGTTCTTATGCAGAACAAAATAAAAAATATTTAAAAGTTGTGCATGCACACAGACAGATGGACAATCCAGGGTTTTCAGGTTCTGCACCAATCCTCTGCTATGTCAGCTGTCTCTTATAGAACTGACTTCCCCAGGGAAAAGCAAAAAAGGGAATTTTTGGGGGGCTTATTTTTTATTAGTCACACATACATGGCCTCCATTTAATACTGCAGTAGCATATGGGATAAATAAATATTGAAATAATGTATTGGAGAAGGTTTGAGATAAGCTAATGGGTATAACATGAAAGACAGGCTCAGTAGGTTAGTAGAAATTTGCCATGAGTAGAAATATAAGGAATATATATTTTATATAACAAAAAATCCTGTTAAAAATACACAAAGCCCCCTATATTGCGTTTTATAGTACAGAACCAGGCCATTTTGTCCCTTTCTCAGGCTAGGCTTTTTAGTACATACCTATGAAATTTAACACAATACAAATACAAGTAATTATGTTATCAGAATTCTTATTTTTTTGCCCTTTGAAAATTCAAAGAGCAGAACTAACTATAATAGATTATTACTTATGTACCATCTTATTTTACCCCAACTACTTGTTACTGTTAATTACTATTGTTAGGTATTAGTCAAGACAGGTTTTGCTACATGGGTGTGATGAAATACAACTAAATTATTTGAGAGGAAATATACATAGATATTTAAAGATTACATAGCTGGGTATTGGAAGAGCTTGTACAGGACCTGCAAAACAGATGTCTAAGCATCAGTTTATGTGTTATAAATTTGCAATGGAAATCCTATTTCCAAGGAAAGAGATTTTGTAGACTTTACCCATTGTGTCCTGAGAGCTGTGGGCTCATTGACTATTCATAGATGATTGTATCAATAATGGTATTAGTATTTATTTTTCCCTGAGTCATTTGATGTATTTTCTGGGGAATCATTATATACAAAAGATAAATAATTCTCGTTCTTGATCCTCTCGTTCAGATTGTATCCCTGAGGAAATAGAATTGACTTTTATTTGTTTGGAGGACATGGTGAAGTAAATACCTTGCCTATCACAGCACTGCAAAGCCCCTTAAATGGTGTAGAAGAGTTTCTGATAAGGGACATGTTTGAATCCCTTTGAATCCTATTCTCAAACAGAGGCTGGATAACAGAGGAGGAAAGTGGAAGAAAGTGAAGGAATCTAAAGATCTAACATCTTTCCCAACTATTTCCACTTTTTCCTCTCCTCTGGCCCTTGTCCCCTTGCTCCTTCCAGTCCTTTAATACACTTGAACATAGGAAAATACACATCGTGGTTTTAGGTGCTTTCCCCTTGAGTATTTTTGCCACTCGTTTTTACTGTAATTTGTGAAAACATGCAGTGGTTAGCTACGTTGTTAAATCTCTAATTTTATAAGTATTTTGTGTCGCTGTTCTCTCTGGTACATGGAATAAGTGTCTGAAACAAGCACGGTCAACCAAGC
>WEKY01012824.1:86036-111042 GCA_013390045.1 Picathartes gymnocephalus | reverse complement strand
AAAGACCTAAATAATGTGTTACCACTTAAGGAGGTGAAGTTTAAAATGTCACACACTAATCTCCATAACTCTGGGAGATCATTTCCTTTGTTCTTATTTTAGTTATTACTGATTCAGTAAGGGAAGAGATTTTCTTCCTACCATGTACAAGACTTAAAAAACCAGGGAAGCCCATTTGTTTTACTATTTTTTAACCCTAAAGTAGAAGACATATGCACCTAAAAACGTCTGCATTGCTCCATTTCCATTCACACAGAGTAATGGTGTAATATATGCCCTGTAAGATGCAATTTCTAAGCACTGCATGTGTTATGAGTGTCACTATATGCAAAAAGAACTACAGAAAAGTCTGTGCTATAACTGAAGTTTATACCAGCACTTGCAAAACTGTACAGGTCTGCTATGCCAAGAGCATTTTCTTTTTCTCTCTTTACTCAAGTGTTTCAGAGGCTTCTTTTGGCACAAGTCACCTGAGAGGGGTTACTTTTGCTACGTCTTACCTGAAAGCAGATACACAGAGCTGAAATTCTTCTCCAGTTTGCCCAGGAGCACAGTAAGAAAGCAGTCAGATGAGAGAGAGGTCACATCTTTAGAGCTTTGGTCATACACCACCACTTCCTGCTTGCAATCAATTTCAATCTGAAACACAAGGAACTCGGAGTAAAACAGGAAGGAGGAAGACAATTAAAAGCACCACATTATCACCTCCATCAGGGTTCCCACATATTTGCTACAACAGCAGTTCAGATATATAAATTTCTTATGCACCTGTTCACTGAACAGTTTTCACTTCATACTTCATAAGCCTCTCAGATTGAATTCCTTGGCGAGTTTGTAAACTGATTATTTGCTGCAAGTTAAATCCCACTTCACAAATTTCTATAATTTGGTAATTTTATGTCACTTGTGAATTGCTCTACCTTCAGCTAGACTGGTGAATTTATTTAAAAGCTGAGCTTTTTAGAAGGTGGCCCTGCCTCACTTTCTGCTTCTGAAAGTTTTGTACATAAAGAGACCTTAAACTGCCTCTAAGCCACACACATTTCAGGTACCTGCACAACTTTATATATAATAAAAATAAAAAGCTTAATTTTTAACATGTCAAAGCAAGAACGTAGTACATTATTTTTATACCCAAAACACATAAGAGAACTATCAATGGATTAAAGAAAACCCAACATCCCCTCCACACACACACACACAGATACACATTAATTTTAAACAGAATAGCTATTTTCTTTTCACTGATAACACTATTTGGAGAAAACCACACCCCTCCTCCCAAATAAACAAACAACAAAATCCATCAAACTGCCCCCAAGAAATGCCCTTTAAACAGCAAGTGGGAGCCAGGATTGCCAGAGAGGCAGTTGCTTTGCAAACCAATAACGACTTGCTAAGCAAGCCCCACCACCACAGACCCCTAAGAATCCTTCAAAGTTTAGGAGAAAATACATTTGAGAGACTGTGCTTTGCAAGACACACAAGAACCCTGAGAACATTCTTTCTGAGTAATTTCTATATCCCTGCCCTTTACTCTGTCACTGATTCTACAAAGAATCCCAATGATAAACTTAACAGCAACCAATACCCTCTTCGATCAGGTAACATCACCACTAAACTCAGTTCTCTGATCTTACTGGGTATCGGTTGCTGGTTTTGTTTTGTTTTTTTTTTTTTTTTAAATGTAATATCTAAGGAAAAATTATTACAAGTTGCTTTCCAGCCACTCCTTTAAACAAATAGAAGGAATAAGAGGAAAATGTCCCCTACCTTGTGTTTTGCTGAATGCTGAATGAGTTCTGTGATCAAAACCTTGTCCTGCTGCAGCCTACGCTTCATGAGCTTGGAGCAGTTGATGTTGATGGCATCCAGGATGTGGGAGGTGTTGTATTCCACAAAGGGGCGGCTGTCAATCAGCAGCAATTTCTCTGTCCCGCTCTCCAGCAAAGCCACCAGCTTCTCAGCGACAATGAGCTGGGTCCTGATCATCTCATGGGCCATGACAACAGCAAGGCCTCTTTCCTCACCTCCCTCGCTAATCTGCTGCGATGATGTAATGGCTGTGCACTCAAAGGCTTAGCCACACCATTGTACTACAAGTGTATGAGGTCATGCTGGTAGTGACTGGCAAAAGAAAAGTTAAATCCATTTTCAGAAAGAGGCTGTTGGACTGAATTGTCTCCTCCTGCTTCCAGTTGATGTACAAAGGGTTGGCTCCACAAAGCAGCCCCTCACGTCTGATTCATCGGGAGATGACTATGGAGTAGCCATTTCACAATTCACACAAAAGATGCTTTTTGGCTGCTGCTGCATGACATCATTCTTTACCTTTGCTCCCACCCATCAGCTTTACACCACACTGAGAGCCTGTAAGAAGGGGAGGATGAAAAAAAACAAAAAACATAAACCAGATGAGGCCATGAAACTTTGCAGAACGAACCATTCAGCTCTGAGGCTTAGCTGTACAGTGGGCCATACGATCTAATAAACACATTCCTGAGGAGTTCTCCTCTGCTGGATGTGCCAAACACCTAGAGAGAGCATTGGCAGCTACAGGCTCTGAATCCATTCCAATGATCGTGCCTGGACAATTATCTTGTATTTCAGGCAACATACCCTGCCTTAATTGCAGACTTTTGTTGCCACTAGCTCTGCCTCTTCACAAGACTTTGATAGAACATAATTAAGAGATACTGCCCTAAATCATGGTATTCCTTTCAATAGCACGACTATTTAAATGCATTTCAGAACTTCACCACTTAGTAAGAAGTTGTAAAATTAGTTATTTAAACATTTAAACATTTTAAACATTAAACATTTTTAAAGTTTAATGCCTTGGAAAATATTTCACAAAACAGCACTGCAAGTTGGGGAACTCTACACAAAAGAAAGGACCAAACTTACATCCACCTCTCTGAAGGAAATGCTTGAATAGAAACCAGGACAAGATGTCAAATCAGGACATGAGCATTGTATTTGAATTAATCACCAGAGATGGATGAGGTCTCACACTAGTGGCAGGTAAAGCAGTGGGTACTCTTCTGTTCTGCCTGGAGCTGCGTGATGTTTATGTGAGGTGTGTAACACCCAGCACTCACGCTAAATAATCTCTGAAACAAACTATACTTCTCTAAAATTAGCTCCCGACAGCATCTGAACAACATCAGCTGAAACAGCAGCAGCAGCAGAGCAGTAAAACCCCCTGACATGTTGAACCCCCTATTTGTGCCACTGCCTCACAGCTGCCCTTAGGCTCCTCCGAGTGTCCCAAAACACGTCCTGGTGGCACAAGTCCTTGTAGGAACACTCCTCAGAAAGGAGCTACCACGGGGCTGTGTGCTTCAGGCATTTAGCTCACATTTGAACTCACATTTTATAGTGTTGACTTGCTGCTTCCATTTAAAATGTTTGTTATTTATCTTAACTGCAAGAGAAGTAATGAATTCAAACTATTTATAGATTATTAAAAGTCCTGCTATACCAACAGGTCAGTTGCATTTGGCAGTGGGAAATCCCAGGTCCGAAGATGTTTTACTCTTTCGATATATTGCACAAATCTATATTTACAAAATCTTAAGCAAAATAAATTCTCAAAAAGTACAAACTTTACCTTAACAATCCAAAAAGAGGAAACTGGAAGCTGTTTCATGAGTTTCACATGGCAATACAAGAAAAACACCAGCTTTCACACAGACAGACATTAGGTTGACAAAATGTGATTTTCCATTTGTCCTGACTTTAGTGCTGTTGTGACAGCGCTGTTAAGCTTGCCCAGACAAATGGAAGCACATACCAGTGAAATGCATGTTGCTCTAAACTACAGAAAAAATACTGAAAAATGTACTATACCAAGTCTTAATTCAATGTTTGAAAGAACCTGGTTGGCAGGTGTGCTCCCCCTCAGAGAAGGTATCAAAAGGCACTTGATTATCAAAATTACGTTTTGAAGGAAACTTCACAGTTATGTCAATCCCCACCCCCCTCCCCCACGCCAGGAAAAGAGTGTTCTACAATTTTTAAAAATTTCTCTTGGCATGTGCTGTCACAAATTTTGATTCTCTTTTATTCACATCAAAGGTTGCCAGATACCAAATCCACTGAACTCAATGAAAACTTTTCCACTGGCTCTAGCGGGAGTTGGCTGTAGCTCCTTTGTAAGCTAGACAGTTTGTTCGTGAACTAGACAGTTTGTTTTGATGGATAAATTGCTGACTTAAAGTCCAAGTAAAAACAGGAAAATAAAGCAGCTGAGAAAGTACAGAACTCTAAAACAGATGCTGTTAGAAATACTTCATGTTTAATTTGCAACTTTCAGTTTGGGTATGCTTCTTATCTTCTAAAAGCTTACTGTTTGCTGTCTCAGCCTTCACTTAAATACAACAGAAGTTTGTTTCAGAAGACTCTTGAGAAGAACTCAAACCAGTCATATCTGGTGACAGGGTAAAGAGCATGTAAAGAACATAAGGCAAGTGGGCTTCAGTTAAGAATCCTTTTAACCGCCCTATTACCTTAACATATCAAGTACCTTAAAAGCATTCTGCCCATGGCTTGAAAGCAATAAACAGTAATGTCACCTCGAGTTATTGCAATTGAAGTCCTGTTTTGACAGGACTCCATTGTGCAGAGGAGAAACAACATTTTTATGAAACACAGATTTTTCTTTTAATTCTCTCTCTTTCTGGAACTTTCAGAGTTTGGGACTCTTCCCTGAGACCTACCTAAACAAGAGCAACTGGCAGCCTCTTGCTTCAGATAAACACTTGAGCTCTCGTCCCCTTCCTCATGACTGCTCTTATCGTTCAGATGCTATGAAGTGTTGAAACATCTGTTTTATTTCTAACGCGTTTGTAAAAAGACAAAATTCAGTTTCTTGGCTGTTCTCTTTTTACTTGTGAGTTAGATCTCAACGGTATTATAGTGTCTTGTAAAATGATGTCATATTGCCATTGCCCCGAACAGGCCATTATGTTGCTAACTTTAAATCTAGGAAGCCATCCTTAGTCACAGGGTGTTCCATGCTGAAATCAGGATTATGAAAGTGATCCATAATCAAGCCATGAGAATCCTCCACAGTCATTCATGTACCCACTGGGAACACTGTATGGCTGCTTCCTCCTTCTACAGAGACTGCAACACTGGCACTTTTAAACAAGAAAATTAAACATTTAACTCACTATGAAACTAAAAGCTCTGTTCCACTCTTGCCCAGTACCTTTACAGCTTTTCCTTATTGTTTCAAGAACCAAACCAACAAACTTCCTGCTGTCTTGCACACAAACAACAGTGTATTTCTAATGTTTACACGTATGTTTAATGCTGCCACAGAACTACAGGATCTCTTGCCTCAGGCATTCCTGTCCCCATCCCAAACGGCTCAGATGCAGTGAAATAAGCAAGTGCCACATTTTCAGTTACATGGTTGTGTTTGGTTTTTCAGTCACAATAACTCACATTTTGTATGTGCTCCTAATTTCTACTGCTATCACTTTGACTCCAAGCAATTCCTTTCCATCACAACAGGATGACTGTTTGAGTTATCTCAGGTTTTGGCTCATACAGAATAATAGAATTATTTAGGTTGGAAAAGACCTCCAAGATTATTGAGTCCAACTGTTAAAGTCCAATCACTGCCAAGTCCATCACTAAGCCATGTCCCTAAGCTCCACATCTACACATCTTTCAAATACTTCCGGGGATGAGAGGCAGATGTAGTAGAAACATATTTCTAAAACTCTCAGAACAAGAGTTTCTAATTCTACCACAGTTAAGGAACTAACAAAGAGCTTCTCGAAGCCTTGCTACAATCTCTGAAAGACTTCTGTCTCACGCAAGAAGATAACCTTGAAGTTGAACCTTGGTGTCATAAATGCCTGGCTACGTCACTAATGCCTGCTCTGTCACGAGCTCCCACACACATCATGCAAAACACCAACAAAATCACTTTACAGCACCTGAACAAGGTCCCGATGGGCAGCCTTTATGAACTCAAATGAGACACCTGAAGGAGTTGGGTTTTTTTAAACCGTGTATTTTTCTACTTTTTAAAGGCAAACAACGTGTACATATGAGAGAAACATTACCATCCCTTTCATATTTCTTAGGGTGGGCACCATCATAAAAGAAAAAGTGAAAGGCTGAATTAAAACACAGATGCAGAACACCCCAAACTGCAGGACACAAGATACAACAGGCTTTTACAGAACAGGTATTTGGCTTCAGTGTTATTGGGAGTGGCCAGTGGTTCAATACTGGTGCCAATACCATCAGCACCAGTCCCTCTTACCACAGCCACATGTGAGACCGGGCAAACAAGCCTACACAAACTAGGGAGCAACTCCAGATCCAGGGACCACAGGGTGAATTCCTACTCCTGCAAGAACCTTTTCTGCCAACGTCTGTAACAGGCACAGCATTCCCTCAGCAGCCTCAAAAAGATGGAAATAGATGGTGTTCTGGACAGTTCCTTTTCCCAGTGCTACAGGAGGCTAAATGACAGCTGAGAGAGGTCCAACCCTTGCTCAAGATGCTACTCAGAAACACAGAGTGTCTGTGGAGCACAAGGGAAATAAAATTTTGAATTGAATGTGAGGAATGGCTGTTCTTCTGAATTCAGCAAGCAAGCCAGTAAATTCCAGAGATTAACAACTGTGTGACAAAGTGCAAAGTCTGGGGAAAAAACCATCAGCTGAAGTTAGAGAAGTATGTGTATTACCTACCATTGTGCAGAACACACAGGAGTGAGACAACAAATACCTGTCAATTCAAAGAGCTCTGTTAACAAGGGCTCATGTCATTCCTCATCTGAGGGGAATAAGGGTGTTTTGGGCTTTCTGGATGATTCAGAGAAGTGTCACTATCTCATAAACACATCATTTCCTCATGCTTCCTGGCAGGGAGGTTGAAGAACAGACACTTTCCACCACCTTCTGAGCATGCTCCACTTTGGTGCAAGACTGGACAGCAGCACAAAGTCACTCAAATAGAAAAACGTAGATTTTAATTTTTTTTAAAATGTCACTCGTGTACCATGTTCATAAAAGAGAAGCAGTTTTAAAAATTTCACCCTGTTTTCCTTTGCTTATCTGTGGGTTTTCCCTCTTCTCCTAAGACATTTGTACTTCGATCTATACGTGCAGTCAAAATGCATCGTGTTAATTTTCTCTTCCTTGTAGAAACACCAGCCATGTGCATTTTAGATTACACATTGTGCAACGACAAGAAAGGCAAGTGTAATCCATTGGAAAAAAAAATAGATGAAGGTGGATTTTCTGTTCAGTACTCTCTTGTCCTTCATCCTGCTTGACTAATGACTCAGCTTTGATTACTAGGTGTAAAGAAAAATCTCCCCACTTCATTGTGCTCACCAATCTGAAAACTGAGACACAGAGAGAGACAGACAGACAGAAAGGAAATCAACTTCCCATGAATACACTGCCTAAAAGACCTCCAGTTTGGATCTTTAAGCTCACTCTATTTCTACACCTGCTTCTCAGCAACATTTTTACCACTGGCACTCCGAGACAGCTGGACTAAGCAAGAGGAATCCATTTAGATAACAGATATTTCTATCACACAAATAGTCATATTTGAAGTAATATATTATATTATTTCAAAATAAAACCAAAAAGCACACCAAACCACCACGTTTTCCTGATCTACTCAGCATAGCTTTCAAACATCTGCAACGTTCTTGCAAATATCATCCCTGCACCATCACCACCTCTAAGCAATAAGACAGGTTATCATCACTTGCTGTTACCAAGAAGCCAACCTCTTAGAGATTCCCAGTGGAACAACAAACATTTATTAAGTGTGACCACAGGGAAACCTGACTGGCAGCACATGGCCTCGTGGGAAGCATTAGAACATGCTGTTGATATGTTACATCACTCTATTCAAGAGAGACTCTGACTTCATCTGGGGACTCCCTTCTCCACCCATACAAGCGAGAAGGCCTGTCCATTTAGAAATACCTTTTCACTGCAGGTTCACAGCATATAGGTCTGTGCAATCAGAATGAAAGATTACTTAATCCACTTCAAACACATGCCATAATATATTACATTTTTAGGTTCCTATTGGCCGGGACACTAGACAACCAGGAAAAGTGTCGATGGACTTTTAAAAGATGATTCTCCCTCTATGACCTCCAAGTCAAAGCAACTGAAAATTCTGGAGTATCTTTGTATTAATTCATTATTATTTCATGTCAGAAGATATTACCTACATTTAAGTCACAGTCTATATGGGCTGAACAGGACAGAAGGTGGTCCACATACAACGGCCAGCAGAAGGAATTACCTAAACAGAGGAAAAAAATAATATTAATAGTAATAAAATCCTTACTACAAGATTAAAAAACACCAAAACCAAAAAAACCACCCCCCAACCCAAACCAGGAAATGGATTTTACACTTTCAGTGCAGTCATTTGCTGTACAACTCCCCCAAACACATGAAAACCTAGGTGAGAAGTTATTTATGAATGCTGACATTCATTTACATGGGATGGGTCCAAACCAGAAAGTTATGCTATACTGACTTTCTAAAAGAAAAGACAAAAAAACCCACCACAGCAAATCTCTCTACTATCTTTAAATTGCAATAAGAAAAAGGTGGAGATGCTTTAAAAATCCCCGACAAACAAAAAACCAACCAGTGATAGCCTTCCAAACTCTTTGACACATCTCCCTGCTGAAAAACCAATGTATAACTCAGCATTAACAGATGATGCATTTGCATGGAATTAAACAAATTCACAATCTCTTCTTCAGTACCTATTAATATGAAAGACTGCCACAAGTAAGTGTGAATACAGCTGTATTTTGCATGGACAGAGACCAATGAAACAGGATGTTTGTGTAATTAATCCCACCTCCCCACACTCTAAAAAGCCAGCACTGGAAACTGGTAACACCGGCATCACCAATCGCTACACACAGTCATACCCATACAACTTCTATCCAAAGCACCTGCTGGTTCCAACAGGAACAAATTAAATTACAACTTTTACACAAGGAAGCAAAAATAAACACATCAGCGTCAATTCCAAACTGTTTCCTGGGCAGCTGAACCCAAGATTCAAATAATGGCTGCCAAGAGATGACAGCCTCCCTTAATCACTGTGATACAAACCATGACAACAAATTACTGCCAAGCAGTGCCTTACTGCGAGATCCAGGAGCGGCTCTGAAGCACGGAGTAAAGGATTTGACAGCTGTAAAGAGCCACCCCAGCAACGGACTGGGTGTTTTATGGTGAACAGCCTGAAAACCCACAGCATCCCACAAGGAAAAGAACTACAGGGATCAATCACCTCTCTGTCTTTAGGCAAATGGCAGCAGTGGAACAAGGGGTGAGAACCCTTCAGACAGATACCAAGGCTTTGCTCACTGGGCTCATCTCTTGACTGGGACCCTGTGTTTTTGCCTGGAAGGACCCAGGCTGGAGATCCTCGTGCTTCCCATCATTAGTATCTAGGCATATGTATGTGAGAGCAGCAGGGCAGAGAGCTGGATGAGAGGATCTGCTGAAGATCAGGCTGGGTCCTTTCCCCCCCTCTGCCTGCTTCAGCTTCTCATTCCTTTCTGAGCCTCAGGAAGAGGCTCTGCAGCTATCCCTTGCTCCTTCCCATAATCCAGTGGCAAAAGCTTGGCAGAAGGTAATAGAGAATGAAAACTCGTCCTACTCATTGTACTTGTTGCTATCCCCTTTTCTAATCTCATCCCAGAAATTAACACTAAACTAATGCTCAGCACTGGTCAGGCTCTGCCTAGGGACAGATGAAGGCGGATGTTCTGTTCAGTACTCTCTTGTCCTTCATCCTGCTTGACGAATTACTCAGCTTTAATTACTAGTTCTAAAGAAAAGTCTCCCCACTTCATTGTGCTCGCCAATCTGAAAACTGAGACGCACAGAGAGAGAGAGAGAGTCAGAAAGGAAAGTCCCGAGACAAGAAGCATCTCTCTTGTTCCTTAGTGCTTCACATGCAGCTCCTGAAGCCGCTCTGAAAGCTGTCAGGTAGCCTTCACATTCACCAGTACCTGCCTTCTGTACCATCCATGCCACGCCACGACTCCTTCTGCTAGCCACACCTCTCCAAAGTTCTTACAAATAAACCAGCTCTCACTTCAGGACACTATATTCTCTTTTCCCCTCTTTAATAAATACATGGAAATCAAGGGTTTAAAGCAGCCCCCAAGTAACCTCATTTCATCCCAGGGCATGATGAAGTCTGTTGAAGAGCAGATGAGAAACAAAGCATATACTTAATTTCAACACAGTTTACTGGAAGGAGGTGCCACATTTTAAGAACAGGATCCACCCATGATTGAAGACTGAGCTGCTGCAACTTTAGCCATAAGCATTAAGCACATTTGGAAATTCCCTGGCAAAGCTGTTTAAGGAACAGACATTTCCTGTAATTTTCAGAAACATTTTATATCGCCCCCCTCCAGCTCCTTTATAGTCTTGGTAGTAAGGAGAGGAAGGGAGAAAGAGGATACCGTATTACCACTAAGTGAAATATGAATGAGCCACCCAAGTTTAAAGTGGAAACTTCAGCTATTTGTGCTTAGGAGAAAGTTTTTAAAAAGTCTTTCATCGTTAACAGGCCAGGATTTTTCTGCTGACTTTAGAAAAAGAAATATACATCCTTTCAATTAGGGTGAGTTACAGAAGGATATAAACTTGTCTTTATACTTATTTCTGGCAAATAACAAGTCCTCCAGGCCTAATTTAAATACCTTTTTCTATTTTCCAGAATTAGAATTTGAAGCCTTTTTTTCTCCTCTCTTGCTCAGGGCCTTCCCTAAACTGCAGCTAAACAAACCCAACCAGTGGAGTCACACAGAGCGTTCCTCCCACAGCAGAGAACGAGAATTGAGCAAGAGAAAAGCCAGGGAGAGATGGGACAGACAAATGTGACAGCATCCCTCTAAGGACCTCACCGCCTTCCTCTTTTTCCTAAAAATCTAATTTTGTATGAAGTATCTGGTATAAAATTTGAAGTTTACAGTAAGTTAGGAAATTATTTCACTTATCCATGTAATCCCAGTCTGAAGAGATCCAATCCAAAGCCACAGCATATAACACAAGAATTCACAAATGAAATTAAAACTGAAGGACAGTTGCCGATCCCCACAAAACACATCATGAGTGCTACTTGGCCCTGTACACCAAATGGAAAAGATCCATCATGCAATTGTGACCAATTGTCCACACCTGCCACCCTCTACCAGCAACTGTATGGTAGCTTTCCAAGACACAAAGAAAACAAAGTAACACAATGAATAACTTAACGTGTCAAACCAATTCCTAAATCATCAAGTATACATTTGCTATTTGTATGATGCGGGTTCTTTACAGCAGCACCTTTCATGGCACCAAGGTTTCCATCTCCTACACAAGCTGCATGTTCTGAACCGACTGTTCTGCAGCTCTGCAGGCCAATACAAACTGACTTCTGTATTTCACACGGTCATCTTTTTGCTGAGAAACAGATTAAAAAATGGAGTGCTCTGAAGAGCAGTGCTAAACAAACACCAAGCACAGCTATTGTAATAGTCCATGCTACTTCTTTGGAAGGTTTACCATGAAAGAGGGTAAGATGGGACCTCAGAGTCTTCAGATATTGGTTAGCTTTTAAACATAAGGCATTCTGCCTAATGAGAGCCTTTGAGGGGGAGACATCCAAATAATATGGCCCTGCAAACAAGGAGCCAAAAACTAGATTAAAAAAAGGCAACTCTGATCTGCTTCACGGCCACTGTATGATAAAAACAGAAGGTGGATATGAAACCATTGAACAAGGACTAGGATGGATTAAAGGCAGAGGATAATGACGGTAATTCTATTAGGGAAATTAATCAGAATAGCTTCTGGGCAAGGCAGGGATGAATTTCTTGCAGCAGACTTTTTATTGACTCTTCTCTTAAATTAAACTGATGACTAAAATGAGTCAATCTCCTTTAAGAGCACAGACTTGTAAACTGCTTGTGTGGTACGGTACAACGTGGGTTAAAACGTTCTGGTCTTTCACCCATTTGAGGAAATGACACCAGTTCTCCCGGAAGGCAACATGCACATTCAACCCCTTCACATCAGGGCATGAGAAAGTTTGGAAGGAATTTTTTTTTTTTTTTTAACTGTCAACATTAATACTTTGTTTCTTCCTGCTTGTGTTTGAAAATACAGTGCTGCATTGCGCTGCATGCACGTCCTGTCAGCTGTACAGGGAAATGTCTCAAAGTTTAAAAAAATACCTAATAAAATTGTTAATTAAGTCTGTTGTCAAACTCATTTTAAAAGCCCTCTGCATGCTCTAAACAAAATTAATATTGCCACCCGTGTATGCTACATAGTGGTAAAAGCTGGCAGAATCATCTTTAGAGGGAGGCTGGGCCAAATAAAACATTGACTTACACACATGTAAGCTCAGTCTTACTCATTACAGCAGTTAAATTTCATTGGATTTCTCCTTAAATGACATTTACATGGCAAGGAAAAAGAATAGATGGTGGAAAAGAGCAAGTCCACAAACATGGTACAGCCCAACTATCTTGAAGTGGGAGAAGAGAAAGGAACTTTGAGGAATATGTTGTACAATTAACATGGGGAAATAAATCAAACTGTTGTATGTTCCCAGAAATTAAACAGCTGCAGTAATCCTGCTAAGAGGTCTCCTATTTCTGGGCTGTTCAGAGTAGTGAGTGGTTCAGGCTATGATATAGAGTGATGGCTGAATTGCAGATGAGACACAGAAAACCAATTAACAAATCCTAGATCCAGATGCTTGGGACTCAAATCTCTCACCGTGGTGTAAGACTACTGACAGCTCACACTCTGGGAACAGAACATGTTTTCATACCTAATTTGTATCCACAAAGGTAATTATGATGGCTTGCTTATTAAAATTGCCTTCAAATATTAATTTAATTATCAACAGGGCTTCAATTGGGAACAGAAGTAAGAGTCATGGTACCTCACTGAGGTATGATCCCAACCATGTCCTTTGGTATGTCTTTCCCAAAGGATCCCAAGTGTTTCTTTGAATCTGAATCATGTTATCCAAGACCTGCAGTGGTGCCAAAGCCACATTTCTGACATGGCAACCACATGGCTGAAAAGAGAAGCCACATCCATCTGTACAATGGAGAAGGAGAGCAGAGGATGACTTACGTTCCCCAGCTGTGCCTCTTGCATCACTACAAACATTACCACTCAAGTAGAATCACAGAATGGTTTGGGTTGGAAGAGGCCTTAAAGACCATTTCATTTCAACCTTCCTGCCATGGGCAGGGACACCTTCCACTATCCCAGGCTGCTCCAAGCCCCATCCAACCTGGCCTTGGGCACTGCCAGGGACGGAGCAGCCACAGCTTCTCTGGGCACCCTGTGCCAGGGCCTCACTGCCCTCACAGGGAAGAATGTCTTCCTAATACCTAAACACACCCTGCCCTCTGTCAGCTAGAAGCCATTCCCCCTTGTCCTATCACTCCATGCCCTTGTAAAATCTTTTGTGGGTTCCCTTGAGGTGCTCCTGCCTGATGTAGAGGATGAAAAGTGACCTAACCACAAAATACAGCAATCCCCCTTAAGAACAACTGACAAAATGCAACCACCATTTTACATAGTGGGCAAGAACCAAAAGGGACCAGGATTTTTTTAAATTTTGAAGGGAAAAAATGCACAAACACCAAACCAAGGGAGTAAATTATGTTATAATCTGATAGGCATCTTACTCAAGGACCAGGGTCAACAAGAAATGTTTTATAGCAACCTCTCTTGATTTATAACAGAATTTTGAATACCAAAGAGAAACAAAACATAATCCCTTAAAATACATCAGTATTATCCCATTTGATGTGTACTTACATGTGTGCACAGCTCTGTACAAATCTATAAATAAGATGTTGTATTTCTTCAGAATTTGTAGAGGGGTCTTTTTTTACATAGCCCTTTAAAAAGCAACCAGAAAGGCAGTGACTGTTGTCGAAGTAATCCCAAGCCTAGAGAGCTTAATATATTTCTGCAATGACTGAAGTAATACATCAACACAATGGATCAACTTCAGGCCACGCAGAGCCAACTAAAATACTTGGAAAGAAGTTTGTCATCTGCAAACTGCAAGATCCTTGTATTTCTTAAGTATTCAGCAACAGAAGAAGCATCAGTTCCTTGTCAACAACCATGGATACCTCAATAAATAATACAGATTAGTTTTATAATAACTTACTCTACATAAATTCCTGCTGATACCATTGGCACGTGTTCTGGCAATTTTCAGACAGACTTCCAGTCTGCATGTGAGCAGCCAATAGGAACGAGTTGGTGTTTGGTAGCAGTGCTGAGGTTTTTACCTCCAGAAACTGATCCTGAAGGATAAAGGTATACAATGGGTGGTCCTTAATCACTTCCTTTATGTGAAAATTGAGGTCAGAGTAGAAAAAGAGCCAAGGAAGGAAGTCTGCAGCACCCCTCAAACACACACACACACTCCCCACACACCTTCCTGAACTCCTTTAACAGTTTAGAGGGCTAACTTGTAGTTTAAATGAAGTAGTCAGAGGTTGGTATAGAAATAAACAGCTTGCACAAGCAAGATATTGTGCTATTAAGTTTTTATAAGTGACTTAAAAATTAGGTCAGTCTAATTTGTGGCTGATACTTTGTTCTTTCACTACTATGAACTCACAATGATGTCAGTCTCATGTTCAAGCATGCCACATTTAGCAGCGCACAGGCTTCCTGAGAGACTCTCTCAACCTTCCTTTGTGCAAAAGGCTTCTGCCAGATTCTTAGCTCATACTTCACTGACTCAGGCATGCCACTCCAGTTTCAAGGCAGTTACACTCGCTTCCCGTCAAATACCGCACAGTTTGGGGCTTTTTCCTTCCTCTTCTGTTTTTTTTTAATTTTCTCTAACTTTACTAACAAGAAGTTTAAGAATATGTGTCCATATTCAGGTTACCATTTTAGGTCTCACCTTCCTCACAACATCAAGAAGAGTACCACTCACTAAAAGGTGTGGGAAACAGGTGTTTTTAACTAATTCAGCTCAATAATTTCAATAATTAAAGGAGGGCTACAAGAAAGTCAGGGAAGGGCTTTTTGCAAGGGCACATAGTGATAGGACAAGGGAGAATGGCTTCAAACTGAAAGAGAATAGGTTTAGATTAGATATTAAGAAGAAAGAAATTCTTTCCTGTGAGGGTGGTGAGGCCCAGAGAAGCTGTGGCTACCCCATCCCTGGAAGTGTCCAAGGCCAGGTTGGACAGGGAACATTCTCTCAGATAGGCACAATCAGTTTTTTGTGTGAATATCCTATTAACATGAGGGCACAAAAATTCTTAGCTGAGAGTAAAGAAAAGCCGTCTAAAAATACAATGGTAGGTAAAAAAAAAGAACAACAAAGCAGGTCACTGTTTAAAAATGGCCATCTGCAAGCTTCTTCTTAGCAATCCCAATTCTCACCATTTGACTCAAGTTTGTGCCTGTCACTAATTATCTATTCTAAACATTGACTGCAGTGAGCTTGCACACAGTCTATGTTCCCCACTGCAGAGACTTCACCTCATAAACACTAAGCTGGAGCAGAAGGAAAAGAGGAAGAAAGTGGACATTTTTATTCTGCTAAAGCATTTCTCTTGGGGCTACACCACGAGAGCTGTAACGCTAGCCCAGGCTCTCTCCATCTCTCATTCATGAGGTCGTGTTTCACTGCTTATACAGACATTTTTATTTGGAGTCTTTTTGTGGATTTTAAGGTATCATGTCAGTATGTTCAAACCTGTATTACATATTCATCGAACAATGCTATTTCATGAACTCTTAACGTGCTTAGAAAAGCACCCGCTCTGTCTCAGGAAAAGGCACATCAGGCCACAGCCATTTCCAGCACCACAGTAAATCCCAGGGACTCTATGAGAGAAAACAAACAGATGCGGTTCACAAGAACTGCATATCCAACAGATCCCCACTGTTCCTGCTGTAAGTGCCCAAGGATACAGGAAAGGCAAGCCTTGCAGGGAGAGGTGGTATCTTTTATGAGAGAGGTTAATGTGAAGTGATAAGGAGAGGGAGGGCACGAACTCCAAAATGCACAAGCCCTTCCTCACATACTCTGACGTGAAACAGAACCAAGCTGTGACACAGAAAAAACAGCCAAGGCTTCCAAAACATCTCCACATCCAGCCTGTCCCTCTTCCCAAACAGGAAAGGAAGTCCAAAGCACATCCCGAAGCATGTAATAAATTATGCAGTGAATCATATTCCTTATGGAAAGTGTCTGGCTGAAGTCACACCACTGGAAATATGTGATAGAAGACCGAAAGAAACCTAAATGATAGCCTCAAAGAAAGAACACTCCCCCCACCCAAATTTTCGGAGTTAATACCAAGACAAGAAAATCCTAGAGTCACCACGAAGTTACTAGATTTTTGGTAGATTTTTCCCATAAACAAACTTTTCCCTGGATTACAAAGTTGTTTATTACTATTAACTGACACTTGACCTAGCTTTATATTCCCTGCTTTTTTTTTTTTTTCAATATTTAAGTGAGGTTTGTGCTCCTGAAACCTTGCCTGTCTTCTTCCAGTAAGTCAGTCTAAACTGAAAAAATTCTTCTTACAAACCCTTCTTGCAGCCTGTTTGAAAAAGGTTTGTATTTTCTGAAAAATGAAACGAACAAAAATCCACCCAAACAAACAAAAGCCCCTAGAAAAACACCATAGGAAAATTACTTGCAAGTATTTTCCAGGTTACTGAAAAACTTTAACCATTTCCAGCTACAACTAAAAATGTAGTGCATTAATCAAAATTCTAGAACTAGAAGTTTCATCCTGCAATGCAACGAGGAGACGATAACTTAGGGATTTTAAAGTAAAACCAATTTTCTTTTCTTGGAGTTCCAAGCTGACTTAGGTAGCAGTGACAAAGACAGCAGGTGAGATTAAGCACATTTACCTTTTTAAAGCCATGACAGAGATAGATGTAGTTGATGTGTTTGTTACCTGGGGTCATTACGCTTGTTTTTTTAACTTTATTTGAATTGCACAGAAATGTTAGCTAGAGCTAGTACGCAGTTAGGTTCTCCCCAGGAACACCCAGTGGCATGAAAAGATTAACCCTGATGCTTTGAACCACAAAGTAAAAGGAGCCAATTCCTACCAACAAACACCAAAAACAGTTCAGATATGCAGACTTAGGCAAGAAATCTTTTTTAGCAAAGACTTCATCCCTGACTGTAACTGCCCTCTCTGATAGGATTCCAGTACAGGTCAAAATGTGCAGGAAGAGAGCTGGGGGCAGGCACAGAAGTGGAGGCCACCAGGAAAGGGGGGAAGGAGAAGTGCTCCTCCCACCCTCTTCAGGCTTCTCCTCTGCAGCCGCACCACGGGCTCCAGTCAGAGCAGGAATGCCTGGGGCATGTGCTTCCCAAGGCACGAAATCCATACTGGGAGTCGGGAAAAATCAATCACAAATCCAAATAATTCTTTAGAACATCTAAGCTTTAATTTCAATTAGACTACCTTGGAAGAGGCAAAATAAATAAAACTCAAGACTTAAATATAGAAGAAAATGTATCTAGGCTACCTGTGGCTACAATGCCTATCAAGGACTAAAACATTCGTCATAAACTTGTTCTCACCATCAGCTTAAAGCACAGCCTTGCCAAGGTTTAGCTTTCTGGCACTCTATTGAAAGCATAACCACATAAGACCTTACTGAGAACCAGCTTTAGGTCTCGAGACCACATGGCATCAAAGGTATGCTTAAGGCCATATCCATGAATTTTAGTGAAAAAGCAAGAGGCTGCAGGTTTTGGGGGGTTTTTAAATGCTTTTGGCAGCTAAATTATTCTGATATTCCATGCATGCTTCAGTGCAGGGACAGCATGCAGGGGAGATGCTTAAATCTAAGACTCATGAGCTACCTCTGAGCCACAGCACCAGTGTGGTGCTCAAGGCAGACTTGATAAAAAGGAGGGTTTATTTGTGCAGGCTCACCTCATAGCACAGCTACAGAGCTTTCCATACCCAAGGTAAGCTTTTCCTCCACGGCAATCCACAGTGTAGGGCAGGCAGACTAGGCTGAGCTTCTCCAGCTGCCCCGTCTCCAGCTGCCACATCCAGAATGATCTGTACAGCAATTGCTGCTGTGTGCCATTTCAGTACCAAACACCAGACAAAGCAGAGATCTCTAAGCCTGTGTTATTACTCCTGCTGGGACACACTGAGAGTGTAAGGAATGGAGAGTAACCTTGCCACCAGCACAAATAGGTTGCTGCAGACAGCAGGGGCTGTGTATGGAATTAGAGAAGTACGCTGGAATAACTGAAGGAGAGGAAAAATACCCTAGTGCTCCAAGTAGATGAACCCAGCCACCAGATATTAATCCATTAAATGTACAGTATTCCCCAGGAGGTGATACACCTTTGGCTTTAAACAAAGTATGCACTGCTTGGATGGGAAAGGGGGCACTTGGCCAAACAGAATTTCCACTCCACTGGTACAAATGGATGGTGCCTGGGCACGAAGGTCTGAAGCACAGCATTGTCCTGTATGCTGGACTGCCGGGGATTCTGGGTGTGTCTGAGGTAAAATTCAAGTTAACAGTGCCCTTCAGCACAGGTCTGTAGAGTCAGGTATGAGCCAGCCCCAGCGTGATGATTGCTCACAGTCTCAGCAGAGCACCCTTGTTCTTACGCAGCACAATAGGGACGCTCATTACATGAGCGCCTTCCTCGGGGCTGTGCACTCAATCAAGGAGCAATTATTTAACCGCAATCCCATCTCCTTTGCATTCCCGTTAAAGAAAATCTTATGCAAAAAGGTAAGAGCTTGGCTACGAGTCCTTGGCCCAAACATCCTCCTGCTAGTGCTGTACTGCTTGCCAAGCCCTCACTGTTTGTACTTCAGAAGTTTGCAGCAGACACACTGTGCCAAAGCCAAAGCACTTCGTCATTCAAGAAAAAACGAGCAGTAGCAAGTACTCTCCATGCTTTGCTAATCTTGTCAGACTCTACAGACAATTACAATTAATAAAAGTATTCTTAGGAAGCTTAATGACAACTTTAGAGCCAGAGCTACTCTGCTTCAGGTGGACTGGTATGAAGAAAGCAGCTGGGAAGAAACTCTCTCTTGCTGTACCTTTAACCCCTCACAAACAAGAAAAGGACTCCCCAGGGAAACTGCCCTGCTCCAGGTAACAATTTAAGTAGCGCAGATCTACCCAGGAACATCAGCTTCTCCATCTGCCTGCCCATGAAAATACCTTCACTACCAGCACCTGAGCTTGTAAGCACAGAAAAAGCATGATCCTTTTCTGCATGAGCTACTTAAAAGCATTTGACATCTTTCTTCCAAAAGGAATAAACAGATAAAGTTCACCAGCTCCAAGAAGAACATCTGAAAAAACACTCGCCCTGTTCCAACTCAACAAAGATAGAGATGTGCAGTAAAATGGCCTACTCCACTACACTTGGCACCTACTACTGCATGTAACACCTGCAACTTAAAGCAGTGGCTCCCAGATAGGGCAATGAATAGTCTAGGTAAGTATCTTTTAAGATGTCTAGCTTGAAAAAATCGTAGTCATATCCAAAATTCTTTTGGTGAACAACTGACATCGAGTAAAAGATTTACTGACTTAGAACTCACGTTTCTTTTTAGAGATAAATGATCACAGAGGACCAGACTAAGAATTTAAATATGAGTGCCTTATTTTAGTATTTTTAAGGCATGGTCAGATCCTCCTGAGGCCTTTCACAGGCTGTATATCCATCCAGCAAGGCTAAAGGCAATTCCCATGGTACTGCACCCAACCCTTGCGTTTTTCAGACATTCAAATGCATTCAAGTCTATCCACGAGAAAGGAGCAAGTTCTCAGTCTGAACCCAGCAATTAGATTACCAGCAGTTTCAGACACAGAAAAACTTGCAAAATCCACCTCTAGACTACTGATGCCCCAAGCAGGAATGGTGATGCATCCACCATGGCAGAAGCATTTGGAACTTCACAGAGAGAGCAGCCCGGAGGTAACAGTGCCATCAGGTTTGTTGAGATAGGCATCTTCTGATTGTCTCACAACAATTAAGAAAACCTTAAAGTTAATAATTATGAAGGAGAGGAGCAACTCTGGGCCACCTTTTATGATTCATAGGTTTCAACTAAACCATAAAGAACAAGAGATTAAGCCTCTTGGAATGTCTGGTAATTTTGTTACCCTATTTATATTATCATCATGATCAACTGTGATTTGATTTTAATTTTTGAATCCAGAGGAGTTACTTAATCTACAAAAACTATAAATATAGTTACAAAACTATAAATATAGCTAGACTGTTTGGGGTTGACATCCTCACTAAGAGATAAATAAATCTATGGCATCATATACAAACAGTTCAGTGAATACCCAGCATTACATATTAGCACCTGAAAAGACAGAGTCAGCTCTGAAAGTTCAGTCAGAAATCTTGGCCATTTGTTGTAGCTTTGAGTTTTCTAAGAAAACCAACACCTTGAAATAAATCTCAATTCAACACACACCATGTGCACTAAGTTCCCAAGATAACACAGCAACAAGAGTGGTCAAGGGATTTGTCCTGATGGAGAAGAAAGAAGTTTACATGAAATGTTTTAGGGATTGTCAGGAACCATCAGGTGTAAACCCATCACCTCGACAGCTCATCTCATCTTAGACTGGTGTCTCAAAGTTTAGCTCTGTTAAAACCTCCACAGCAAACCAGTAACACATTAAGAAAACCAGTACTGCTTGCAATATAGTCTCAAGAAATAAAGCAGAAGGACGGGCATTTACACCAGAAGTTACAGAAAAAATGTGGGTTTATTTGGTAAAGACTTACTTTGAAGATGTCATCTCACGCATGTCAACTGTTGGCATCTTCAACAAAAATAAATTCTTGCTTTTAACAGAAGTAACTGAAAAGATAGGCAACTTTACATGTCATTACACTTTCTCCTGGATTTTAACCACCACACATCGCAATAAAAGCAGTGACAGAAAGAAAACATGATTAACTGATGGCCAGTCTAGAAAAATGCAGCACTAGGTAATGGTTTCACCTTCAAATCACGTCAGTGCATGCTTAAAAAATCCCCAGTACCCTCCTGAAGGAATTCAACTACCTGCTACAGCCAACAGGCTCCCCTTTTTCAGTTTTCTTCTCTTACACCATCTTATGTGATGGATTGCTCCCCACACTACTACACTGAAGTTACAGTTGTATCCTGCCCATTTTTCCACTTCCTACTAAGACACTTCAAACCACACAGAAAGATGAGAAATGCTCACCTAGGCACATAATCTCTTCTGTAGTAGCACAGTAGTGTTTCTCTTGGCCTTAACTATGCTGCCCACACCTATATACTGCAGCAAGTGTGATTTTTCAATCCTGTTCTTTGACCAGATGCATCTGTATTTTCTTCTTAAGCCATATAACCCAACACGAGACCGTCATCTCTGTAACACTCCCTCCAAACCACCATGTGCTGAACTGTCTCCAAGGACTTTGGCATCAGTACTAAGACTGTCTTACTGACCAGAACCGCCTAGGTGAACACTTTCCCTCTGGGACCACCAAACACAGCAGTCCATGGTTTGTGACTGGCCTTCTGGGTTCTGTAATAAATCTCTTTATTACTGCATGGAAGGGATACTCTAAAAAAAGTGTACACTAAGTAAAAATAAGCTGTGTCTTTGGTTTTACATGCCAAAGCAAACAAGATTAGTACTCCACAAAGAAAATAACCAAGTTATTTACCACTTTGGAGTTTTACCAAGTATTTGATACAACCAAGCTAAAGCTGAGGATTTTAGGATATTTTCATTACAACTTGTTTTGAATAACTGGGTCTCAAGACAGCATTACTTTGCAGAAAAAAGATGCAAGCTTGATAGCTTTTATCTACTTTTGGAGTAAAACTTCTTAATCATTCCATTTCCCAAAAGTGATCAAAAAAAAAGAAGAAGAAACAAGTCTTTTGATAGCAAAGTCTCTGTGCTCAGTGTTTCATAACAATTTTGTGGCCGCAGCGATGCCGTGTCATTCCAGACAGAGTGTATCTCAAAATGGAAACCTATTGAGAAGGAATTTAGACAATCAAGCTCCCAAAATGAAATGAACACAGCTGACACAGAAGCAGAGAGTGCACTATACTGTAGCCCAGCCTTCCTTACTTCCATTGGTAAAATGGCACTGAAGTCAAGGGAAGCCCTCTGTACACAAGGGACCACCAGCTGCCATGAGGACTGATGAGGAAAAGTCTTCTCCTAGGGGAAAATAAGAACAAACCCTCCCCTGAGAGAGTCCGTCAGGGGAGGAGGGGAGGAACAACAGGAAGGAGGAAGAAATCACTACGAATCTGGCATCTTTAATTCAGAAAAACATCAGAGCTCTTGCAATTCCCACAAACTAAACAAGGAATCACACAGTTACTGTGGAAAAGGGGGAAGAGTCCAGCCAATTCTGTTTAGAGAAGGAAGTAAAGGGAATACCATGCCAAGCACAAGAGGAATTTAATTTGGTGGAGAATCTACATTTCAATTTAGCCCTTGAACCGCTGCAGGTCATGCCAAGGGACATTTTTTGTTCCGTGTTTGTTCCTTACCTGGCAATAAGAAAATAAGCTTTTCCCCTGCTCCTCACCAGAAGGATCTTATAACACACTGGAAAGGCAGGTCACTGTTTGCATCAGCTCACTGCTGAATGACAGTGCCCATAACACAACCAGCTCACCACACTCCTGGGAAGAGCTCCCACCAACCCCTGCCATGCTGTTGTGCTTCAGAAATGGTGGTTAAGACACCACTGGTCGGTCCAAAAGATCCTCAATTCAAGAAGGGAGAGGAAATGAAAGGCTGCGTGTTTAGCTCCCAGCTGAGTCTGAAAGTTGTGGAAGGTATACATACCACTTCACAAGGAAAGGGAACAGGAAGCCATGAAAGAAAAGAGTCGTTATGTTGAAATGGTAACATTTTCATGAGGTTACACAGGCCAAATGAGCATATCCCAGAAAAATGTGAATCAAAGCCTGGGTAAAGAAACAGAAAGCAGTATAAGGGACAGCAGACAGAAGAAAAAGGAAAAAAAGGAAAACTTTAGGAGAACAAAAAGTATCAGATCAAAAAACATACAAAATAAGAAAAATCCTAAGAGCTGATGCATAAAAATTGAAGAGTGCAGTTAGATTTGATATTAGTAACTAGATAATAATAACTGAGAAAGCAAAAAAGAGGTTTCTTTGCAAGAGCCTCTCCCACACAGGGTGCTGGCAAAAGGTAAGTTCAAGATGGATTAAGTCGGAACTGACACAGAAGAAGAAGAGGGAGAAAAAACTGATTAACTAAGAGTAAGCCACTGTGTTCTCTACATTTATGAGCGGATTAAGTATTTAAGGGTTGAGCAGAAAACAGAAATAGATGGTCACTAAAGCAACCTATTCCAGCATAGGTACATAGTGTTTGTAGGAAGTGCTATACATGACAGAAAAGAAAAGACAGACAGAAAGATTGCTGAACTTTAGTACCAGAACAAGTAAGCTAAAAGTAGCCACACAGAACCTCCAGCAGAACTTGTGACTGGCAAAAAGGAGCATACGGCAAGAAACGAGGGCGGACAGAGGACCATCCCTCTCTGCCAGACCCAAACCCACCATTAAATTTGCTCATGTGTCTTTGAGCATGTCAACTCCATTGCTTGAAGGAACTTCATGTAGACTTTCTAGAAAGCCCACTTTGAAGTCTATAACAAAAAGATTTTTAAAAAAAATCTAAATTTTAAGATAAATGTGTTATTTACAACCATACGCACCCATTCACTACTGCCAAGGAGATGGGAAAAAACGCTCAGAGAAGTAGCAGAGGGGGAAAAAAACCCCAAATTGAAGTGTCTGTTGATAGTAACAACATTGCTTGATGCCATTGGGAATTAACCGCTTTAGCTTTGCACCTGGCTGAAGGGCAGAGCTGTGCTGACACGACAGACAGGCTACTTCAGCTGACTTGTTTCCACAAACCCACACGCAAATTTGGCACAAGTCAGCAAAACGCAGGCTTCGTGGTCTGGCAGGGGAGAAAAAGTCTCTTCCCCGAATGACAAAAGCCTTCAGCTGACAAAATGTCACCAGTAACACGGCTAGTCCCGACGTGCTGTAGGGATGGCAGGTTCACCAGCAGGATGTTCTGGATTCCTATCTGCACAAGGCAAGATCTTCTTCACACCATCTCTTCCAGTGTGGGTGCCATCCCGTTACAGCAGTGCCATACAGCTCTGCAGAGCCCCAGCTGAACCTGCAGAACCCGTTCACTCCAGGCAGGACTCCAAGAACACGGCCCTGGTATCACTGTGCTGTTACTTAGGGTAAATGTAAGGAACACTCAAAACCCCCAAACGACTGAGATTGAAAGTATATAAAAATACAGCACTAGGATTAAAAAGAAATCAGACACCACCACTTGAAAAGGAATGAGAGTGCTAAATGGAATTGTAGGTTTAATCAACACTTTCCCCAGAGAAATGGGCGGAGATAACACAAGCTACTAACAAGTGAGAAAAATGACAACTCTGAACACATTGACATCATTTAATATGAGAAGGAAAAAAAAAAAAGGCTAAAAAATGAATAGACATTACTAGCTATCCATTCTCAAAGTAGAAAAGAGATTTTTCATTTTACCAAATAAGTATGATATAAAAGAAATGCTTTCAAGTTTCCAGTAGGAAGAGGTTTTCATTTCACTTTCTTTTGAAACACTGAGTAATGAATATGTGATTTCTGCTTGTGATTTCTGATCAGAGAGATACACCATAACCTACCAAATGTACAAAATTTACCTGCCCACTTCAGATAGCTATGACCACTAAAACTACACACTAGATGAAGACCGTGTATGTAGATTTTCTCAATTCATTATCATCTGCAAGGCTATTTTGTTCTGCTAGCTAATTAATTGCTTTTCTTAGCATATAAGCCATCCAAAAA
>WEKY01012824.1:74875-86016 GCA_013390045.1 Picathartes gymnocephalus | reverse complement strand
AAAAGAAAAAGAAAAAGAAAAAGAAAGTCACATTGACTGAAAGCTTTATAAGATACAAGCTGCTCTGGAGAGAGTATATGTGTATATATACACAGGTGCATGTTCATGTAGGTATGTATACACGGTTTGTATGCGGGGGTATATATAAAAAAACATATACATATATGTGTATGTCCCGGCCTTGTTTTAAAGAAGAAGCATCCTGAAAGAACCCAAGCTCTAAACCTGGATTTAGGTGGCAGACCTGAGTTTCCAATGGAGCACAAACCTCTTGGAGGCCTGGGAAGCCAAGCCAAGCCAACTGGAATGCACAGTGGCAAACAAAGAGCAATCAGTTTAACAGCCTGAATCAACCGCTCCAGCCTTGGTTTCCAGTGGGTAAATCCATGTCATGAATATACTTCTTGCTCTCTCTGCAGAAGACAAGCTTGAGGGGGTACATTCCATGGCAGCTTAAAACAAGCTAAGTCAGGACTACCAGTGAGCACCCGAGTCCCTCATGGCAGCTCACATGTTAATCCAGCTACACCAGCTACAAACCGACTGTACAACCAAGTAGAATAAACAAATGTAGCAGTAAACCACATCCAAACAATCTTCAGACATTTCTGATTCACTGTGGGATCCTGACAGCCATTGAAAGAGTGAGTTTGAAAAAGGCAGTGGCTGGGAACACAAGAAAGAATCTCAGTACCTGCAAGCCTTTAGTGTTACTTGCCACAGAAATGCACTCTGTGTTATCCTCATGTGAGACAGAGAGCTCCACCACTTTCAGCAGATCCATGCTAATGTTCTCCAATTCCACCTTTTCTTTTGGACGACAAGGGTAATAGCCATTTGGGCAGAACACAGAAGAAAGGAAAAGACAGTCTACAAAGTATTTTACTTCTAAGCTTCTAAGAAGGCAGGTAATTTAAGGTCTGGCATGGAGCAAACGACCACCAAAAGTCTATGGAGCAAACAGTATGATGGATTTCTGGTCTGCTTCAAACCAAACACAAAGAAAATAGGCTACTTGTGAGTTCATTCCCTGACCTGGCCTCGAGTGAAGTCACACAAACTACCCTAAGCAGCAGGCTTAAGGCAGCTGCTACAGGCAGAGGGACTGGGTCACGAAGCCAGATGTGGTAACCTTTTCTATGTGCACAGCTGGAAAAAGACACTTTGTCAATAGTCTTTAGACTGCTGTTCTTCTGCTTTGTGTATTTAGGTTAAGGCTCCTTGGGGCACTGACTACTTGTACTTAAAAACCACTCACACGAATGGCAGCATTTACCATAACCCCAAAATGTTAGAAGACAACCAGCAAGGGCCTGGGGAAGCTGGCACATTTGTCCCTGCAACGTATTTAGAGGGTATCAGCCTCTTGTACTCAACACATTCTGGAAGCAAACACAAAATTTGCCAACTATTTTCTTTAATATAAGCTTATTTTCTGGCTAGAATAACTCCGTATATACCAGATCTTAAAAGAGCCAACAATAAATTACTAACAACACAAAGAAAAATAGCAACTCACAATAGAAGTGTTCAGAGATAATTTTCCACACTTCTTCCCATCCTCTCAGTTGCACAGAAAGACATGTCTTTATGTGGACTCAGGAGCATTCTCTTTGAAGCTTAAGCCTCTGAACCTTACAAATTTTCAACATGAAGATATGGTCTATTATGAAAAGTCTTGAAATCAACTCATTCTTAAATATTTACCAACCCCTAGTGATAAAGACCAAATACACAAACCCACACAATGTTATTTTCTCAAAATCCACCAGTCTCACCCAACATTTCCAGTTTTTAAGGTGTATCTTCAGTTACATGAACTATAAATCAAAAAACTGTTTAACAATCTTCAGAAGATATTTTCTAGATGCACACATAGTATTTACCACTATGAACCTATTGGAAAATACACCTTTCCCTGTACTTCCTATAACTTGTCATTATACTTTATTTAGACAGCCTGTCAAAAAGACTTCTCGTACACACAGAAAATAACTCTTTTGTTATCTACTCCTACAAGCCTAGCATTATCAAGCAAAGTGGAATGATCCTGTTCTGTTGTCAGACAGAACAGACATTAGAACTACAGTTTCTGGGATTTAAATGAAATGTGCAGCTAATGCAGAACTTTTCTTACTTCTTAAAAATATTTTTAATCTCTGTTGACTCTACTTTTTTTTCTTTTTCCTTTATTTAACTCACGTAGGTATATTTTCTCAACATCTGATCAATACCTCTTTCTATTGTGCCCTGTCCTTTCTCTCTCTCCAGTTCTGTTCCTTACACACATCCTCCTTTTCTCAGATTTTCACTACGACAGAAGTTACCTTTATAACACACAGCTTTTGAAACTGGATAAACTGTTTGAAACTTCAGCTTGAGAAAGTGATAAGCCTGAGTATTTTTCCACTGTAGTGCAATTTAACTGCATTCTGAGTAAAAGCAGAAGGATCACAGTTCTGTCCACAGACATCAGAAAATAAAACTACATTTCAAGTTAACCATTTAAACATAAATCAGAACAAAATGTGCAGAATTTGGAATACAAGGAAGCCCATTTTAGTGCTGTAGGAGAAGCTGAAGGATGTGGTTACATGTTGGGGGTTCAATTTCTTTATCTACATCTTGTCCCAAAGCAGCTGATCTACTTAACACCCATCCCACTTCACCTTAAAGAGAGAGTAATGCTATTTTCTGCCAATAGACAGACTACTCCAGCTGTGCTTTCATGTATAACAACTGACATTTGAAAGGGAGAGACATTTCAATGGGGAAGTTAGGCTTGTACATTCTCATTTTGCCAACCTAAATTATAAAAACAGGTAAATAAGTAATAAATAGCTAAATAAGCATAAGATATGACTGTATAGAAAAGCAGTACCACAAGCTAAGCCAAATACTAAGAACTCAACAGAAATGCCTTACTTTGGTGGATATAACAAGATTTTTATAAGTGTACTTAATAATTTAGTTAAGCAAAGATATATAAAAATGCTACTACTGGATATCTATTCCACTATCAGGCAGGTCCTAAGACAGAAAAAAAGCATATTAAGTTATGTCTCTTTTTCCCTTAGAAACTCTAACATCTACGTTATACTGAAAGGTTTGTTTTCTTTCTTTTTTTTTTTTAAACAAAATTGAACTGGAGATCACATATCAATACTGAGGTATATATGTATATATATATGTATACATATATGCTGAGCATATACATGCACAGAAACTTCTATGCCCAACATCCCTCCCAAGTTAATTCATTACATAAATTCTTGGCATAAAAATACTGAAATACTTTAATCATCAACACAGTCTTACATTTTTTTTAATTACTCATCACACCACGAAAGCCATTTTTCTGTCAAAGTAGACAGCCTCTTCAGGGGAAAGGGGGAAGGAAAATAAAATGAAAAAAACTGGAAAAACCACTATCAAAGGGCTTGGCAACCTTTAAAAATTCCCCAAACTGCATCTCTCTAAGCCAGCATTTGCTAACAGTGTTACTGTATCCAGCTTTTTTCTGTGCGTGCCACTAAGCAGCACATTCAAAGACATAGTCCCAAAGCCTTCTGAAGGGCCAAGGGCTGAACCTTTACCCTGAAGCAGTCCTCTCTTTCCACCCAGCCACCTCTCCTACTGCATTACCTCCTTATTGCTGACTTCAACAGCAGACATTCAGCCACTGAAAAGAACATTCTGCCTATTTTAATGCTAAATCTTCAAACTCCTCACCACGACTCAATTAGAAAGATTAGATGATCATTGGTTGAACCCTCAATATCCTGTAAGTAAAAGATCTAGTGTGAAACAGCAGCTGTATTTTCACTTAGGTATGCAGACATTTCATAGCCACTTTGCCATATTGGCCTATGTCTGGGTATTTGAATAAAAATAACTAATGGGCTTGCTTGTTACACCATGAAATCAAGTGCACAAAGCAATTGCCAGGACTGGTTTTGCGCATGAAAGGTAATGGTCACTAACAGCTTGTATTTGCAGAAGGCTGTCAGAGGAGCAGGGTGCCTGGGCTTCCTCCACAGTTTTCTATAGGTTTAACCATACATGAGGCAGCAGGGAGAAACACACCACACATTTCCTCATTTCACAACAGGTCACACCTCCAGGAGAGCTGGCAAGTCATGCAAAGCTCAGTTGCAGAAAAATATTCAAATACTGTACATTTGAGGGGGTGGAAAGATGTGTGTCTCTTCATGGAAATAGTGTTTGGGGAGAACGTGCAATGACAGTAATAGTTAATCAGTATTTCACCACTTTCTTTTGCTATCCTGGCCAGTATCTGGGAGATTTGAACTTGTACTCTTGTTCTTTTTCATACCTGTTTTTCTTGAGAGAGATAAATTTCCTTCAGTAATATTTAGACAGGAAACAGGCAAAAAATGGAGTACTTGTACAATCCTGTCTGGGCTGCATAGGCATATTTTTCACTTCCAGGTCTACCTGGAAATCACAGCAGTCAGCAAGGTGAGCCATACTGAGGAAAAAGGCTTTGTCACCTGGATGGGAACCACACATGGATCTCTATCTATGGTTATTTAAAGCGTAGCATTCTATCTCTAACATTATGAATTATCTAACAAGCAGAACAGAGGACTGAGAAGCTGACAGCATGCCCACACTGTGTGAGCCATGAGAAGTCAGGGATTTTCACCAGCTGGACAAGAGACATCACTCCACCAACCGGGAAAATCAGATCTATCCAGCTGAAAAGTTACATGCTAGGAAAACCAAAACAAACAAGTGAGACAGTGAGAAACAAACAAGGTAGCAGCAGATAGTACAAGTACAAGCAGCTCTCTTAGCTTTATTAGACTTCATTGTAAGACCCCTACTAGCCAAGAGAACATGAAGTTTACCAGCTCTCATAAGGATGGTGCCCATCTGCCTTCAGCTGCCCTGTCTTCCAGAGATACAGGACTATGAACATACACACCAGTTGCTGGAGATTACTCTTCTTCAGTAAGGTCCCCCCAACACCCACTGTGTAAAAGCTGGAGAGCTTTTAGGAAACTGAAATGATGTAGGAGTAGCCTGGGAGAAATGGGAAGAAGGTTCATGGTCCTCTTACTAGAAGAGACTTACCATCAGTGCAGAACTCCAAGCAGACTATGGGAAGAGAGACTTTCACAGCCTACCCTCAGTTTGGAGCACACCTGTCTCACACACAAGGTCTTCTGACAGGTGGAGGGAGCCCTCCTAAAGTGGTGATGCCATCTGCCGTCTGCTGATCTGGATTCAGTCTATTGCATATTTTGAAACTTATTAGAACCCAACAACATGTCAACCCAATGCACTAAGATTACTGCTGCACTCCTTGGCTGGAATAGTTTTTCTTCTTGCTTAAGAACTGGCAAACATTTATGAATCTTTGTGGAAACCAAGCTGAAGTTTATTCTATTTGCTCCCCGACTGTTCTTAGTAAAACGCCTCTACCTACATTCCCTTAGTTTGGAAAGGCACTTCTGAGTATGATGGTGTTAGAAGAACGATATGTAACACAAAGTTTCTTCCCTCACAGCTTTCCAGTGCTCAAACAGACTCCCACGAAAGTCAGGGAGAGCAAAGCTGGAAAGCAAGAGCAAACACTGTGTCCCAAGCATGAATTTTCAAGTAGGGACGTATGAAGCCCCAAGACCTAAGCACTTGTAACAAAACACCTGTGGGAACTGGATAGCATTAAAGGAATGAGAGGAAAGTAATGCCATGCCTGTTCCTCAGGCAAATGTTCTTGGTGATTTCAACCCACCTACAGTAGCAGGATGGCTGAGAGAAGCCCTGTGAACCATAGTTCAGATTCTTTGCATGTAAGATGGTGTTTAGAAGATGGGTGCCTGTCCTGCTTGAGGGACTGCACAAACTCAGTGAAATATAAGGACTACAAGGAATGGTACACCCCTGCAAGGACCATCTTGCAGGTAAAAACCCAAGTTCTGGCATGGGATTTGAGTCGACAATGTCTGGGGTGAATTATTCTTACAGCTAGCAATCAAGAAGCAAAAACAACACTCAGGATATTAAAAGCATGGGATTTATATCTCTAACACTATGAACTATTCAGCCTAAACATGCTTTACCAGGGGTTCAGTAGGAGCAAAATGCAGCACTGAGTCAATTTTATCCGGAATAGTGTGGAAGGAGTGAGAGTTCCTTTCCTATTTTGAGAGCAACATCTATGCTACACATGCAGAACCAAAGCCTTCTAATCCAGCAGGCTGAATACATACGAGTTATTCAAACTCAAGAACGTGTGCATAAAAGGAATTTCATACAATTAGTCCCCCTTGTCCTCCTCCGTTTATGCTCTCTGTAAAATTCTCGTTACAGTGTTGCTACATTACACACTCAGATCCCTCTTTCTGCCTCCCACAATGCCTTCAGTAATATAAAATCGGCAGGCAGGGATATGTAAAAAGAGACTATGTGTACAGCCACTGATCTATCATTTAGTCAACATGCTCAATTAATAGATCATTTCAGTAAAGAAAAAATCAAGGGAAGCACAATGAAAATGGGTAATGCCATTTCGGTCTCAATATTAGAAAATGTGTCAATTTTCTGCCAAACTAATGTAATGGAACACAGTTCCATGATGATTTAATGCAGAATCTTTTCATATTATTTTAGCAGACCATCACTCTGGCTAGCGTTCAAAAAGGTCTTATCGAGAAAAAAATGACATTTAGTCTCAACTAATGAAAGCTTCTGCACATCTCTACTTTTGTACCTTTATTTGCTAAGCAAATGGCAGAAGTTTGTATCTTCAGATTGAAAGCAAAGAAGAGTGCAAATGTACCTGAGGAGCTCTGTGCAAGGAACTGATCCTAGTTTATGAGGGACAGCATGAAAACTCATAGGGCACAGGGAAAATTAGTTCCAAAAATACACTTAGAGAGAAGCAGGATAAGTCACTGGCAACATAAGTGTCATCCTGTAACCAGGAAAGAGCAGAGATAACTAAATTCCCCTCAAAGAAGAGCCTTGTTTTAGGAGTTCCTTTCATACCTTATAGCTTCGGACAGAGAAAGCCCAGAAAAACAGCACCATGGGAGCTTGGGAATGTCCCCACTGAATCCCTGCAGCCCCACCAGAAACCTCCCATCACTGAAACAACACTGTCTCCCCTCTTTCCTAGCTTGCTCAATTATTAATTTTGGTGGGGTTTTTTTTCAGCTGCTGGAGCATTTCATAGGGACACAAGGTGGAAGGCTGCCAGCCTTCCCTGAGCCAGCTCTGAGCAGGACACTCCAGGCTCAGCAGCAGACTACAAAGCGAAGCAGAAGGAAACACAAGGCCTTGAGCTCATGCCCACCTTGGCTCTTGCCCTCCACACACACACCCTATGTGCAGATCTGCTCCGAGCCCTGAGCAGCATTTCACTGGTGCCCAACACCATCTTCACTGGAGATCACAGTACCTGCCCTGCCCATAGGCAAACCAAGAACTGCTCAGGTTAAAACTAGGCGGATCTAGAAGCTAAGATGCCAAAGTTGACCATTAACGTCTACTTTTTGCTTCCTTCAGGTGTTACGGGAAGTTACAGAGTAACTGTAACAGAGATGTGCTATTTGGAGCTGACAATAGCAATGTAAAGATCAGACATGGTTGGCAGAGAAGAGGTGATAGGAGCTGCGCTGGTGCCGTGCCTATCCTCAGACAGCAGCAATACTGCAGGAGCACAGGGCAAGCCAGCCTCCTCCCTTGCTCCAGAGCCACTTTGCTCTCCATTAGCTTTGGTATTGGGGTGGGGATACTATTACAACAGTGATAAAACCCTGGCGAGAGGGTCCCCCAAGTAACAACTATGAAGCAGCCTGAAGTGCTCACTTCACCTTCTTGCAAATGACCCCTGGTCTTCAGTCAATTAAAGCTTTAGTCCAGAACAAAATCCTGACACACATCACCAGGCCAGGCATCACCTGAGGCTTTTGATTTGCGCAGAAAAGTAGAGGCCATGTATGCAACTGGCAGCCCTAAGGGATGATACGTTACCCTTTGTTTATGAGGGGGACACCAAATAAACCACAGAAATACTAGTGACACTGGTATCTACTTATCGGTATTTAAAAGATTCTACAGAAATCCTCCATGTCACAACGCTCCTCCTGGAAGCAATCCCTAAGGAATTGTAGGGAAAGTGAATGTACCATTTGACACATTAGGGATATGCTTTCTTTCCTATTACCAAGAAAACCAGCTTCTTGAAAATGCTTAAATAATCAAGGATGTAGCATTACACAATCATGCACAAAACACTACAAGATTGCAAGAAGCATTTAGTCACTATCATAACAAATCCATAGGGGCAGATTCAATGAAGTCACAGACTCATTTCGTTTCTTTCAAAAGTTGAAAAAAAAGGTGGAAAAGAGAAAGGATGTGTCAATCCTTCCACACCTCATCCTTTAACAGTAACTGCTCTATCCCATCTGGTTATTAAGGACTGTCAGCACTTGAAGAATATCCATGATGCTTTCCTGACTGCTTCTACAGAAAGGAAAGAAAAAAAATGTCCTAGAAAATTCAACTGACATACTATAAAGTAAAAGCTATCATCCTTCTGCCTCACTTTTCTTGGTGGAATAAAAATGCTTCAGCTGTGCTTACTGTATTTCTTAGCAAAACTGTATTTTGAAAACAGTGAATACTTCTGAAATGGTGTGAGCATTATGGCATTGAACTTTAAAAATCCAGGAGACGGAGCAGAGCCCTCACCCTGCACACACCTATTACTGCCCAAGGAGTTGGACCAGAGGTCACTTGAAGATAAATGCAACTAACAGAAATCAACATCTAGCTTGGCTATTTGACATTTCCTAGGAAGGCTGAGAAGAGAGCCTGAATTTAGCCCCTGAGGGCTTCGGAAGGCCTACGTGAATCTCTTATCTGATAGGCAGAAGAGCGACTGGCCCATCTCACATCCAGTGACTCCGTATGACTCCACTCCCCCTGTGAGCAGCAGCACAGAGCTCCCAGGGCAGGGTCGATTTGCCAAGGAAGGTGCACAGGCACATGGCAGATATAACCACAACTCCTCCCACGGGCTGAGGGCTGGCACCCTGCCGGGGCTGGCCGGGGAGACAGAGCTCCCAGCGAAATCCATTTAACACATTCCTGCACAGCTTCTGCCGATGCCGTCCCTATGGTCAGGCCAAGCTAAAAGCAAACACCCCGGCCCAGCCAGCTGTCTTTGCTGGAAGAAGAGCATGCATTTTTACAGAAACAAAGATAACTGAGCTCACTATCTTCTACACAAGTTTTTCTGGTGTGGTTTTGTTCCATTACATCTGCTTAGGGAGCTGACAAAAGCAGAGCTACTAGAGCTGGAATGTACTCAGGTATCTTCATACAACATGTTACATTTTTAAACGCGTGGTTTGTTTTTCAGGACCTTTCCACATGTATTAAACCATACAGCATAGCAACTGACACCTTCTCTGCTGCTTTTATGTATTTGTTCATTTAAAAAGGGACTTTTAAACTGTATATTAAGATCTACTAATGCACTATTGTATGAAACAAGCATAACAAGTGGAACTTACTACGACTCAGATATTTCTTATAGATTCCATTCTCAAAATATTAATAAGCGCACTCAGTGAATACAAGATTTATTTGTGAATATCGCTATTCTTTGTATCTTTTGTCACTAAAAATGAAAGCTAAAAATACATGTACACCTCCCTGTTGCATACTTTGCTCTGCATTCAAGCAGAAACTCCCAGACAACCAACATAAACAACCGTGATGAATGTTTCAATCGCCAATAGGCAGTGGGATGAACACCATAAAAAGAAACTAAGACTTACTATTTTTCCACCTCCCCTCAAAACACAAGAGTCTAAACCAACTCCTGTTTGGTCAGTTGTGACTTTGTAAACTCTGTATCTACCAAACCACACACTGCCAGGAATAGTATAAATCTCAGAGCAAGGATTACAAAATCATTCTGGGGTTTTGGTTGGGGTTTTCTCTTTTAAGAACCCCAACACACATCCTTGCAAAGAGAAACAGTTCAATCTGCTTTTAGGTTTCAAAACTAGCACAGATCTATTTATTCTGTTGGGTATACACCGAATGTTTGAACAAAAAAAGTTAGTCATAGGTCAGACAATACAGCCTGCTATGACTACACCCTTCATTTGAAGGAAAACCAAAGAAATCGATTTTATATTTCAACCAGCTGAAACGATGGTAAAAGAAATTTAATTCCCCTGGGTTTTCTTCTCTTAAAAAAAAAAATTAAAAAAAAAAAAAGATTTAAAAATTCCCAGCTTCTCATCTGACATGTAACCCAATGTTTTTTGGCCGCTGAAAAATCCTGCCATTGGTCAGGCTCGGCAATAGGCACATCCCATACACCTGGTGATGCGCGCTCAGCCCCGCATCCCGGCCCGGGGGGGACAAAGCCGGGAGCGGGGATCTGTCAGGCCAGCCCCGGGCCGGGAGCTCAGGCGAGCGCGATGCCAGGTTAACAATTTGCAATTTGCCTCCCTCCTGGACGCCGCGGCAGCCCTCCATTTTGTCAGCCGCCTCAATTTAAACGTTTTCCAAGTCGAAGGCAGAACTTCAGCATTTCTTCGAGAGCCCTGCGGGGCTTAAAAGCATCCCCGAGCATTTTGCGCAGCCCGCTGGGAGCCGGCGCTCCGGGCTAAGTTTAGCAGGGCGGCCGCGCACGCCGCGGCTCCCGGGAAGCGCCGAGCCCCCCGCGGGGCAGCTCCTTCCCATCGCTTCTCGCAGCGGCGCCTCCTCCCGCCCCGCGCTCCGGCGGCGCCCGGCTTCCTCCCCGCACGGGGAGAGGCAGGTGGATGTCGGGAGAAGGGCAAGGAAGGGACGGGAGGCAGCAGCCGCCACGGGCGGCAGGGTGCCGGCAGCAGGTAGGGAGGNGGCCGGGGGAGGGGGGGGGGGGCGGGGCGGGGCGCCCGCCGGTGCCGTGCGGTGCCTGTGCCGTTCCCCCTCCCTCCGGCCCCCGTTCTTACCACCTGCAGAGGCGGCCGGAGCCCGCCCGGGCCGGGGCAGCGACCTGTCCACTGCGGGCGCTCTCCTCCGGAGGTGAGGGGGCGGTGGGGAAGGGCATGCGGGAGGAGGGAGGGAGGGCTCCTGCCGCCCGCCTCTCCCTCACCTCC